>JAFEMH010000393.1:600000-800153 GCA_022495995.1 Adenophora triphylla var. japonica
CCTATAGATTGCGGACAAAGGAAGGAAAAGACCACAAAAATGCTTGAAATAGCGATCACCTTAGAAAGTATTACTTTTAAATCTTTGTATTTTGTAAGGATGATAGAGGCAATGAATATATGAATATCAAACCAAATTTTTGCAAAAAATTATTATAGATACTGTTATAGTTATTCCCACCAGCCTCAAAAGCTAAAGTGGATGCCCGCAAGCGGATGCCAGTAGGTAAAAGGGCCAACATATGAGCCCCTAACCGCTGATGCCAAAGATCCATTATGATCGCACGCCTATATGTGTACAAAGGCCATTAAGCCCGTACTCGATCACGGACAAGACTCTGTCCTGTCCGCGTGAACCACCATAAATAAGTGGATATAGATGCAAGTAGGGACAAAGGCCAGTGCCTGTACCCACTAAATGCGCATGGGCCTTAGGTGGCTGATGATCGCACGCCTGTATGTACAAAGGCCAATATATGAGCCCGTTACATGATCGCCACGAGACTCCAAAGAGTCAAACCGTGTGAACCACCATTAAGTGGATACAGATGTCGGTAGGTTCAAGGGCCAATAAGCCCCTACCTACTGTTGCGTGGACTATTGCCTCACGACCACAATCTGCATGCCCAATTAAAGTAGCTTGCCTTGGCTCTTTTAAAATTACTCCACGGATTGGAAAATCTAAATAAGCGTAAGTGAAAGGGAGTGATCAAAAAAGTTTTAAAAGCCAAATAAACGAGAAGGGGTTAAGACCCCAAAATTGTCCATGGCCATAACAAACACAATCATAGAGAAAAAGGGCTGACTCTCACAAAAAAACTCAAGCAGTTTTGAATAAAGAGTTATAACTCATAAACGAGGTCAGAAGGCCTACCATGCCCACAAACCACGGCATTGAGTCAGAAAAAAAATGGTCTAAGTCAAATAAGCTGAAAAAAGAAAAAGCAAGGATACACGCTGGTAAAAAAGTATTGATATAAATATCAAATTATCCAAATATTGCACAAAATTAAAGCAGCCTAAAAGGACGAGTAGTTAAGAAAAATACTTCTATTAATAGGAAAAATGATCTACATATCCTACAATCTATTACAAAAGAAGGAAAATAAAAATCCTAAGCTAAAAGCTGAGAAGAATTAAGGGCATTCTCTTGGGTAGCTTCAGTTGATGGAGTGGGAGAAGGAAGATTGGCAGTTATAACAGCAGTTGAGGGAGCATCATTTGTTTCAGCAGCTGGAGCAGTCACGGGTAGTTCAGTAGAAGGAGCTGGTTGTGGTCCAAATAAATCACTGACTGCAGGCCCATTGGGGAACAGGCGAGCAGCAGCTTCTTCGTAGGATAGTTTCTCGTCTCCAAACCTCATCTTATCCATTTCGCCGATGAGGCTTGTGGCGGCGACCGCGGCAATGGGAGGCAGAGACAAGGCCGCTGCAAGCTCTAAATTTTTAACCTCCTCCTCAGCCAGAGGGACCAAGGCATGCTTGGGCAGGCAAAGATCATCAGTGGAGATCAATGAGCCTATTAAGGCCAACTGCTCCACTGAGAACTTACCCGTAGCAGCAAAGTTCAGTAGCTGAGTTTGGCAGGAAATCTCATACTGTGCAGAGTCTTCAGCAAAGATCTCGTCCTGATACTCCTTCGACTTCTTAAATTCTTCAACTGCCTCCCTGCGGGCAGCTAGCAGTTGGGCGTCCTTCTCCAGCTCAAACTGCCTCAAGGGTAGCAGCTGCTCGGAGAGCTCATCAGCCTTAGCCTCCAAGATCGAGACTTGCTTCTTGGAAGCCTCCAGCTTATCCACCATCTCCGCATTCCTCTTTTCCAACTCAGCCTTATGCCCGCGGAGCTCATCCCGCTGCCCCTTGGCCTTATCTAACTCCTTCTCCACCACAGCCAACCGATCTGTGAAGCCCTTCAAATCTGCTTCCTTCTCAGTAAGGGAGTCAAACAGGGTCTTCACCTTCTCCTCAGCCTTGTTCAGGTCCCTGCACTTATCTGCCAAAATTTTAGTCTGCTCGGAGAGGTCAGCAGACTGCTCATCCGTGATTTCCCTCAACCGCATGATCTTATTGCCCGCATGCGAAAGAAAGGATCAGTAATCAGGATAAAGTTGAGAGCCTAGTGTTAAATTAAAAAGGGGGACGGGTCTTACCTCAGTTAAAGCAAGGCCAATATCCCCCATGAGGGCAGCAGCATTCTCCTTGGCTGCTACATTCTTGTAGAAGTCAGGGGCATAGAGCCGGTTCAGAAGACCAAGCCCTGCAACGGATTGATGGGGCCCGCGGGCGTATTGCGGACACATCATCCAGTTTTTTCTTCAGCGCCCATGCTTGGTCGCGGGTGCTAAGAGGCGCAAGGGGGTAAGAGATTGAGCAGACCGTGCCCCCCTGGTTGAAGTAAGAGCTGGGGCAGTGAAGGTGGAGGATTGGGCCTGTGTGCCATCCCCTTTATGGGTTTTTCGCGGCCTCTCCTTGGCCGCAATATCCGCTTCAGAAGCGGACCTCTTCCTCATGGGATCAGTTTGACCGGTATGACCGGTGGAAATGGTGCGGTCACTTGGACTGGATCCGCGAGCAGAAGAAACAGGGGGAGGACCCCTTGGCGGTAGGGGCAAGTCCTTCGTAGTAGGGACTCCCTTCACTCCGGCCAAAGTGGCACAAGAGGATCTGTTAGTAACGGGCAGAGTCACTCCCTTCCCAGTAGTGCCGCCCAAGGCAGCTTGTCTGGCCGCTGCGTCCTTCTCTTGCTGCACAATTTCTTGGCCTTTAGTTCAGCAGCACTAAGATTGGCCATCGAAAGAGTATTCGGCTGGATCTACTCTGAAATAAAAAAAGAGTTGGTTAAAATACAATCCAAGAAAACAAAAGGCAAGTAATAAGCAGTTTTCTCAAAAGACATAATAGAGACCGATTCATTCCGGAGGCTCGCATTCTACGCCCATCATGCAAGTTTTGCAATCGGCCTCGAAGTCGAAAAACTCATGCACCCTCCAATCATGGTCACGAAGCTGGGGTCCTATTTTTACCCTAGGGGCATAGTTGCTACCCTCCCTCCAAGGGGCCACCCCTGAGTAGATCAACAAAGGCTCACTATCCACAATAGTGCCCACGTTAAACACGGGTTGCACTCCCTCGATTATGTACTTGGCCAAGTAAGTCTCCAGGGCAAACTTGTAGGGCCTCGGACAGAGCTGGACTAGGGTAGGAACCGGAGGCCACCCTAACCGGAACAGGGATCGAAGGTTTGGAGAAGGACCACCCGAACTTAGACTCTATGACCAAAATGTTCCGCTGGTTCCATTGGTCAAATTTGTTGGAAGGAGCAGAAAAGGTCGGGGCAGAGTTGTTCTTCGCTTTCAGGCCCAGGTTGCCATTGGTTATCTGATTTTGATAATAGGCATAAAGCCTGGAAAGGGAGGGTTCGTAGCTCAAAACCCTGCAAACGGTTATGAAGGAGCCTAGGGCTCTAATGGCATTAAGGCGGGTGCATGGGGAGGCAGTGGCTGAAATCGAGGAAAATGTCGATGAAGGGATCGAGGGGAAGTCTCAGTCCATTCTCGAACTAAGCCCCATAGAAAACAAAGGCCCTATTGTCCTCGCGGACATCAGCAATCGTCTCCGGTCTCATTTTTCCTTTCTTCGTCGGAAGGCATTTGGGTCAATAGCATAAGTGGTATAGATTTCTTACTCCCAGTCAATAGGGGCCGCTTCCTTGCCCTTCCTCTTCTTACCGCGGCCAAGATTAGCCTCAACCACGTGACTCTTTCCGTGGGCAGGGGCCTCGTCCTCGGAATCCTCCCCAAAGGCATCAACGATCCTCGTGGCCTCCTCGCGGGTGTCTTCCACCGTCTCCGTGCTTGGAGAGCCAAAGAGACTGGTAGATGACCCCTTGGAGGGTTCCACCACAGCTTCCTCCTCTCCGCCTCTGGTCACCTCCATCTCATCACCATCATCATCACTACTTCCCAGGTCCACTACGGGCACATCAAGAGCCTCGGTCTGGGCTTCGGGAAATATGGTATTAAGGGGTTCCACGTCCAAAGGGTCACTAAAATCCTCTGTGGCCAAGCACTGGTCCTTATTCATCTGGTCAAGATCCATTAGGGCAACTTTCTCCCAATCAGTTATTACTCTATGGTTAGGGATCGCTCTTCTCACCAGTTCAACAGCATTCAAAGCCGAATCTCTCTCACGGGGAAACCTGCACAGAGTCCCCATCACAAAGTTTCTTAAACGGTTAACATCCCCCAACACCAATACATCACCGTTCACAACCAGTTTCTTCTTGGCCTCCCACAACCGGGGTGGGACAAAAGGCCCCACTGATATTTCTCACAAAAGTATTGGAAGGACTCCAAAGACAGCCTAATACACCCAAAAGCCACCTTTCTATAGATGTCCCCTGTCTGTTTACAAACAACAAAGGTATCTGGAGTGGCTCCACTTTCTAGTTCTACCAGACGGACTGGACCAAACTAACGGGTCATCATCAAATCCAGAAGAAACAGAAATAGAGATGAAGAAATAAATTAAAACACAAAATTACTTACGAATTTGGAAAAGGAGTAAGAAAACGCTAAGCACAGACAGCAATTTCTCTCTCTCTCTCTAATGGCAATATAAAGGCTTGAAGGTGATAAAAGGGTGAAAGGGTTGAAGAGTTTGGTATTTATAGGCCTACCAATATGGGTTAACCCGTATTAATTAGCCCATAAACCATTCCCCTCGAACTGCGAACCGGCGCCAAACGTTTGGAAATTCGAAAATTCGTCAGTCAGCATTTATGGCGCCTCTTGGATGGCTGACACGTACCCTCCGTACCTGTCACGCGCTGTCTCTTCACCTGCCAAGGGGCCCACCAGTTTAACCGGGAGGCAGAGCCTTAAAGCTTCTACAAGCTTCCCCACGTGCCTCTCACATGTGCCTATTTGCACGGGAGGCAGAGCATAACCAGTGAAAAACGTCAACACTGGTACCCGCTTAGGATGCGATCTGACAAAACTGAGCTTAACTAGTAGCTCCTCGCTCAGACCATAAATAATCATTCACTTGGAGCTAGGGGCCACTGATGAGCCCAGACCAGCTAGACCGGGCCCAAGCTCGATCTGGTCCAAAGGCCCAGCATGACGTGGCACACCCAAGACCGCCAGGATCAAGACCGCAGACAGATAGGCCCTCAGGGTCTAGACCGCGTTCCTCTCATACCGTCCAGTACGTCAAGACCGACGGGATCCAGACCGACAGCCAGGTGACCGCAGGAGTTGTGACCGTTCCATCCGTGTCCGCGTCAATTATCATTGACCGCGCCCAAGATGTTGACTGCGGTCTCATACCAGACTCCCGGTCGATATCAAAGCTTATTGAGCAAGTTTACTTACTGGCTCTGACATGCAAGTAGTCGGCTCACTCCCATCACATTTAATGTGGCTCAGTCAGGCGCCTACTATGGCATTCAATGCGCCGCGCCAACTCTCCCAAATACACGGCTCCCGTCCCTATCAACGACATTCCCTCTGACAGTGAATCTTCCTTTCCTGACAGAGCTAATCAGATAGGGACACGTGTATCCGGTCAAAGACTAAGATGCCCTTTAGGGCTGACCTCGTGGCTTACGTCAGCGAGAAGCTCTTCATTGCCTATAAATAGAAGACCTTTGTCCCCTTGGACAAGGTAAGTGTCAAATTGATATTGTAAGTCATTGTCTAAACCCTAAACACATACACACACTCAAGACATTCAAGGTCTTATTCTCTCAGTAATCTTACTCTCACACCCGAGGGCCTGAGTTGAATTAACATCCAACTTTGACCTTAACGGCGTCTGCTTTGTTGTGTTCTAGGTACATCCACAAATATATCCAGTCAAATATCCTACCAACCATTCAGACCCTAAAAGCACGGGCGTCATCAATATGATTTTTATTTATGCTGTTCTCAACCGTTGACAACTTTGTGCACTTTTATTGTCACAGTCAGTACTTAATAATATTTTCAGTTAATATTAATAATAATTGTTATTATTATTTGTACGTGAAAGTATGAAGGAAACTATAGAATTTATTTATTTTTCAAAATTTAAGGGGTCAAACTACTATCAATATTTTCTTTTTAATAAATGTAGGGGCTAAAATGCATAACTTAAAACTCGAGGGGGGGTCAATTGATCCCCTTGGCCTATGGTGGCTCCCTGCTCCCTGAGTTTTTGTAACGGTTAAATAAGCACTTTACTGCCACTAGGTTCATATGAGCTTACAATGTAGGATCTAATGTTTTATTTTTTGCAATTTAGTATATTATGTTCGCACTTTGTTGCACTTTAGGACAAAAATGAATGACACTTGACGAAATCTAATGAAATAGACGAAAAATATAACGAGCACCTTTCAAATTCACATTTTCATCCCCATAAGTTTCATATTCAAAAAATATATTTATTGTAACAATAAATTCTAATAAATCAAATATTATTAAATAATACATATAAATTATTTTAAAAACATATGATTAAAATTAATATAATATATATGAAAAATATAGAGCAATCTTAAAAGAGAAAAATATCAATTTTTATTTACATTCTTAAGAAAAATTTCCCTCCATTCCAAAAAAATACGTTATATATAAAAAAGCAAAAAAAAAACTTTGTTTCTTTTTTTCTTTTCTCGAATTAAAAGGGGTATTCACTAATTTCTTATGTGGATAATTAGGGAGGAAGTGGCTTGTGGGGAAGGGAGAGAGAAGCTATAGAGAAAGAAGGGTTTTTATTTTTCAATGTGGCAGTTAGATTAGTTGAGAAATTTGAGGGAGTTATTTTTTTAAAGAGTATTATTTTTCTGCTAGAAAAAAAAAGTTATATTATAATGTTTAGGATATTAAGTTTTTTTTATAAAATCAATATAAATTTTCTTAAAGGTTATATAATTTTTATTGCAATTTTATTTTCTGAAATCTGTAAATAAAAATCATTCAAACATATAGTTTTTTCTTTTCTAATGTTTTTCTATTTTATTCATATTATATTAATTTTTCGAGATTATTTATATGTCATTATTTAATAGTAATAGTTTTTAATATAATTATTATTACCACATATTTTCATAAGATTATTAAACTTTAGGGCAAAAAATATAAATTTATAAGACGCTCGTTACACTTTCCGTCTATTTCGTTAACTTTTGCAAATGTCATCCATTTTTGTCTTGAATTGCAACAAAGTGAGAACATAGTAAAATAAATAGCAAAAAATGAAACTTTAGATCCTACATTACAAGTTACAAATTCGTATGAATTTAGTGACATTAAAATGCTATTTCCCTTTCTTTCTTTCTTTTTTTTTTTTTTTTTTTGAACACATGTACATAACTAGCCAAAGAGTGACATCATGGTGTTAAAAGATCTACATTCAAACATGATAGCAAAAAAGCTAATTATGATAGCTTTATGATAAAATATGCTAATTAAAAGATAATTTCTTAAAATAAACTGTTCATTTATAAAAATAAGTGCGAACGAGATATAATTATCAGGAAGCTATATTTATAAAAATAAGTGCGAACGAAATATAATTATCAGGAAGCTATATTTATAAAAATAAGTGCTAATTATGATTACTTTTTTTTTAGCACTTTAAGAAAATGAAGTGCTGAATTTTAAGGAGAAAACTCAATAACAAGACATTTTAAATTAAAACACTTTATTCGAAAATACAGACATTTTAAACTAAAACGCCTTTAAAATAAACAACTAAACTGTGTTTTGAATGCAGAAGTAGTCATGACTAAATTTAAGCCTAACTTTTAGGCCTATTGTTTAAAATCAATGCCTATAAATTTTAAAAGTTAATAATTGAATTTCAAATGAATGATTGTGATTGGTGGATGATGGAAAGATTAGCCAATGATATTGTGCCACTTGAAATTTTCTAGGAGCTTGAAAAACTTTTGTTATTATGTATAGTAGATTCACAAACTCCTTTTTTTTTTCAGATTTGTGAGTGACTTCTTTATAATCATTTTTGGCTTATTTTGATTAGGATTTGTTTTTTATATTTATGTTTGTGTTTATTATTTTGATTTTGATTTTGATTTTGATTTTGATTTTGATTTTGATTTTGATTTTGATTTTGATTTTGATTTTGATTTTGATTTTGATTTTGATTTTGATTTTGATTTTGATTTTGATTTTAATTTTAATTTTAAATTTAAATTTTATTTTATAAATTTTCGTCTTTATTTTGATTTTATTTCTTGCTTTTTTCTATTTCTGTTATGTTTGTGAATGTTTCTTTCACTTTTTAATTATTAGAATTTTAATTTTCGTTTTTTATTTGCATTTTATTTTTTCGTATGTTTTTATATTGATATTGATTTTCTTTTGTGCATTAGATTTTTTTCTTTCTTAATTATTAAAGTTTTTTTCATTTTGCTTTTGCTCTTTTTGTAAGACAATTATTTGTGCTTCAATCCATTTTCATTTTTAACTAATTTATTGTATAAAATTAACCCCAATAAATTTTAAAAGTTACTAATTGAATTTCAAATGGATGATTGTGATTGTTGGATGATGGAAAGATTGGCTAATGATATTGCCACTCAAGTTTTCTAGAAATGAAAAACTTTTGCTATTATATATAGTAGATTCACAAACTCCTTTTTTTCGAATTTGTGAGTGACTTCTTTATAATCTCTTTTGACTTATTTTGATTAAAATTTGTTTTTTATATTTATGTTTCTATTTATTATTTTGATTTTTATTTTGATTTTGATTTTGATTTTAACTGAGAGAAGACATGCTGTTTGGTAGGGAAAAAAAAAGTCCAAGTGGCTCTCGAGTAATCATCAACAATAGTTAGAAAATACTTACAACCATTCAAAGTTGTGGTTCTATAAGGTTCCCACAAGTCACAATGAATCAATTCAAACTAGGAATTTTTAACGGTGGTTCTTCAAGGAAAAGGTAGAGCATGTTGTTTAGCAAATGGACAAACATTACATTCAGAAATGATGTTTGATGAAGAGTTAAGAGTCATGAGAATTTTGTAAGATATGCTTGAGAAAGGACAATTTATGCAATGTAGAAAAGGATGTATGGCCAAGCCTTTGATGCCATAGACCCATCCCCTCATCTTCTTCTCTATTGTCCGGTCATCTTTTCCGATTATACATATATATCTAGATCTATATCTAAATCTTGATCTACATCTAGATCCATTTTCCTCCATCTGTTTATCTTTTCAGATCTAGATCCATTTTTTGAGATTGGGGTTACAATTATGAGTTTTTGGCAATAATGGTGGTGGCTGTGTGGTGGTTGTGGTGAGGCTGATTATTGGTGGTTAGGTTGATTGAGTTGTTGAAGTTAAAAAGAGAAATTAAAAAAATGGAAAAATAATTATCATAAGAAATATTTAATTTTTTAATTGTTATTGTTATTGCTTAAAACAAATTGATAATTAAGAAGTAAATAATGAAATATTTTTAAATGGAAATTGATTTTTTTCTGAGCAAATGAAAATGTTTTTTTCTTATGAGCAGGTGACTGCTTTTTTTAAAATAAACATAATTATAATTAAGTTAAAAAACAAGAAATATATTTATATGTTTTATAATATGTAATTAAATGTTTTGATTGTAATCCCTATAAACTAGGCTATAAACTTGTAATACTTTTTACTTTGAAATTTTACACTCGGAACCTTTTGATAGTTTATTATTTCATTTTGCATTGATTTCCTATTTTACCCCTTGAATATTGAGTCACAGATTTCCTATTTTACCCCTTGAATATTGAGTCACACGCATATCACATGCTCATTTAGCAAAAAAAATAGACATAGTTAGCCCGAGATACCTTGAACGAGCATAAAAAAATAACTTTGTCCCTAAACACGCCTTTTAAACACAGAAAAGTCACTATTCATTTTATTATCATAAAACTAAATATTGAGAAAGTGGAAAACCAGAAAATTTATAAATCTTGCCATTAAAATGTATAAAAAGCACACATTTTCAAAGTCTCTTAAAATTAAATTGAAATTTGAATATAAATTGAAATTTGAATATTCATTAACGGACGGAGGGAATACTAGTTTTTGTACAATCACTTTAACACAAATTGTTTCGTTACATGAAAAAAAAATTCACACACACAACAAAGTTGGAATCAAACGTCTACCTAGAATAGGATTTCCTCGTCGAGACAACCTTTTTATCAGGCAGAGGCCTCCCTGTCAGACACGCGTGGTAGACTAGGATTTCCTCGTCGAGACAACCTTTTTATCAGGCAGAGGCCTCCCTGTCAGACAAGCACGCGTAAGTTGGAACCCTATGCTCAAAAGCAAAATAGCAAACTTAATCAAATGAATTTCTAAATATGAGTCTATTTTTATCTTAACAAGGAAATTGACATAGTTGATGAGTTCTAAGAAATTTTAATACCATATACACGTAAATATACTTACTACCCGTCACTTGTGGTATCGAAAGTGTACCAATGATCATGGATGTCATATTTGCTAAAGGTGAATTCGGTAACTTGCTATAAAATGGTCACTCAATAAGAAATACAGTACATTTTTACGGACACCCATTTTCGGAAGGGTTAATCTCACTTTGCTACCCTATGGTTTACATGTATCACATGGGAGTTTGTAGTTTAAAGTTTCTCACTTTTAGGGCCTAAACTTTTCATTTTGTATCAATCCGGAGCCTATACAAAAAAATTGTTATATGTTTTGACGGAAATTGGCATGAGGCGTGAAACACATTTTTTTTTCATGGGCTTTTGGTCTTTTCACAAATGTGGTACCAGGGGCGGAGCCAGGAATTGGCCGAGGGGGGGGGGGGGCAAGATTACACGGGGTTCGGGACGTCGCCCGAAAAAAAAAATTTCGGGTCAGACAAGTAAAAATGGGTCGGATCCATGAAATACAATGTATTTTAGTTAACAAAAATGATAAAAGTAAATAATTCAAAGAACGATTGAAATAATGTTGAAGTATTTAACGCAAACAATTTATTAAAATATATTACTCGTACAAAAAAGAAATTCAAATTTGCTAATTAAACTTGGGATAATAGGAAGAAAGACCAAAAACAAAAAAATTGGGAAAAGCCTAACTAATTAATTAAGATTGAAAAAATGTGAGGAAAATAGGAGAAAGAGAAAAACAAAACTGTTAAGAGAAAGAAATGGAGAGAGAGAGAGAGAATAGCAAAGATGGAGGACAAATAAAATTAATTGAAAATGTAGGTAGCAGGGTTCAAACATGGATTTGAAAGGAAACACCAGTGGCTTTAACTTCACCCCTTCTACCGCTGAACCGCACCACTCACTGGTGTTAATCTTGAAGTTAATTATATATATACATATATAACAAAAAATATGGGGGGGGGCAAAAAAAAAAAAATTTCCACTGCATTTTCGCCGCCGGGGGGGCGAGTGCCCCCGCCTGTGTGGTACGAAAAAATGTCTCTAATTTAGTACCAGCAACAAGCCCCTACCACTCCCTTGCCTTCTTAAACGCATCCAATCCCTTCAACCACCAGTATATGGATTACATGGAAGCAAATTGAACTTATACTCCCACGGGCTGGTAGGGCCTTCCAAGAGAGGTATATCTGGAGCAGAAAGTCCAATAAGGCTAATGATCTTTGAGAAGATCACAAGGTGCTGAAGGATAGGGCGTGAAAGCTAGAATGTAGGTTATATGTTTGACCAATCTATGGTGGTCTGATCACTTCTGATGCTTCTACATGGACCCTCTTAACATGGTCTACTATCTTCTATCTTCTACAATGTCCATGTCTCCACATGCTCGACCCTCAACATTCTCTTCGGGTCAGACGTGAGTGGGCGTGTTAGACAATATACTCCATATCTTCTAAATATCTAAACATGGACTAATATATAGACTTGAGCTGCTACTCCTCTAATCACCAATTTATTACAAGGTGAAACCCCAATATAGTATATTATTGGTCTAGTCCAAGCCCATGCTCACATTTGAGTTTCTCTTTACTTTTGACCCAATTCTATTTCTATGAAAATGACTTGTGGCTGTGTAGGCTGGAATGGAGGAGTCATCGTTGTGAGAGTACGAAGATCCGGTCGCATAGGAGGAGGATCTACTACAACAACGGAGGCGTCTTGGAATGGAGGTTGGTGGTTCGTCGTCGACGGTGGGGATATGCTCGGGGAGCTTCTTGAGGGGTTTGTAACACCAGTATTGTCCCACATTCGGGTAGGGTTTCTTCCGGTGTATCCCAAATTTCATCACAAATTCCAATTTAATTTAGGTTTTAGTCAAATTTGGTGGTTAAGAGAGAGAAAGAGGGTGGGTGAGAGAAAAAAAAGAGACTTTGATTTCTCTCCGTAAGCGCCACCCAGTGAGAGAGAGAGTGGTGTATGTTCAGAGGTATTCATGGAAGGTAAGACCAGTTTGAAAATTTAATCTTGTTCCTCATGGTGTTAAGGTATTTGTAGCAAGAAGATTAGGCACAACTAAAATGGTCAAAATGTAGGTGGATGAGTACTGGGTGGGTAATGAGAGAAGACATGGAGTCTTGACCCATATTGGAAGGTAAGACCAGATTGTCTTCATCTTATTGCTCAATGTGTGACTGTTATGTTAAATGGTTTGTTTTTTCAGGTAAAATGAGAAAATTAAAATTACGGGCTCCTAGGTTAAACATGTAAAATTTGGGGTAGTAAAATGAGATTAACCCATTTTAGGGATGGAGGGAGTACTACTAAATCTTACACTCTCTCTGTTCCGTAAAGTTACACCCACTTTGACTTTTATGGTCAACTCAATCAATATTTGACCATCGTTTTATTAAAATCTAATCATCCCCCTATGTTCCGTAAAGTTAGTCCCACTTTGACTTTTATGGTCAACTCAATCGATATTTGACCATCGTTTTATAAAAACCTAATCATCCCTATGCAAATCTAAAAACTGTTATTGATTTAAATTAGGAATACTATCAATCACATTTTTTTAGAATTGCATAGAGATAATTAGGTTTTCCTAAAACTGTGATCAAAGTTAGATTGAGTTGACCATGAAAGTCAAAGTGAGATAATCTTTCCAGGACATAGGGAGTATCAAATTTATCCTCTCTCCCTCTCCCTCTCCCCCCCCCCTCTCTCTCTCTCTCCCTCTATTTGTGTGAGAAAGTGAGAGAGAGAGAGAGAGAGAGACGAGCAGCAGCATTTAATCTTCCGGATAAACAGTCATCTTTCCGGAGCACAACTGTTGACTAAAAGGAACCACCTCTACCATTTATCCATTCTGAGTTATTTTACAATCTAAGAACTATAAATAGAACAAAATTGAGAAACATCTTATAGCCTCATACCTTGTAAGTGATTAGCTCAACTGAGTTCCAAAACTGAGAGCATGGCATTCAAGATTTCTCATGTTCAACTACAACACAAAAACAATAGAAATTAAAATCATACAGATTATTTTAGAAGCATAACCTTCTAAGCTGTCATATATCCAATGGATATATATCGATTGGATATAAGAAGCCAAATTAAATTATCTTCATGATAGTTTATAAACAAACATTGTGTTGAGAAAGAGCAAAAGAAAAGATAAAATCTCATGAATCGAATAACCATGCCTGCAGAACGCAACAATCTTCAACTTGAATACATAATTTAATCACCAGAGACTCAAAGTCATCACAGGGAGCAAGAAAAATATATGTAAGAAGCATGTCTTTTTCTCTTTGTTTTTCCTTTTCTTTTTCTTACAATAACGGATCAAACCATTTTTTTAAATCGTCGATCTTGGTATACTTTAATTTACTACTCCCTACGTCCCTAGATGAATGTCCAAATTTCATTTAGGGGGCATTCTGAAAATATTTACTTTTTATACAAGTAAATGGCAAAGATGCGTAAATATTCATGTTATCCACTTTCTAAATGTTTAGTTTTGCAAGTATAAAATGACTAGTGAAAAATAATTGGTAAAAAAACATTTAGGACAATTTTTTTTACAGAAAAAGACACTCATTTTGGGAAAAAATTTCGGGAAAATGGACATTCATTTAGGGACGGAGGGAGTATTAAGTATGTTCTTTCCTCGAAAGATAGATTTGAGTCCTGTTAGCAAGTGTGTTTGTAACATGATCCCTCACTGTCTGTCTGTCTGTAAAATTTGAGCACATTAACAAAATGAAAGAGCATACCACAACAGCAATTCCAGTCTCACTAAATTTCGGAATGCAAATGAGTCGCACCAGCTGCCCCTCAGATCCTGCACCAAAAGGTAATGGGATTTGAAACTAGAATTAAGTAAAAAACGTAAATTATGAAGTTTTGGTGGATGGTTTTGGAAGGCACCTTCTACTAAGCGAGTCTCATATGTGTCCTGATTACCAACAAAATAAACATGGGGACAGCTCTCAATGAAGAAAGGGTCCCTATCGGTGAAAGGATAACACCCTGTAGAGAAGGAATCGCGTAAGTCTCAATATAAACCAATGACAAGGTCAGGATATCATGAATAG
Organism: Adenophora triphylla var. japonica; assembly: GCA_022495995.1. NCBI lineage: Eukaryota > Viridiplantae > Streptophyta > Magnoliopsida > Asterales > Campanulaceae > Adenophora > Adenophora triphylla. The sequence goes on from JAFEMH010000393.1 coordinate 614,520, forward strand.
TGTTCATTTAATCATATTATCTTTCTGATCTTTCATGCAGAAGATTCTAAACATTAATTTTGATATCCCGTCAGAAGTACAGAGAATTAATATGCATATGGTCAATTGTTCGCCAATACAAAAGGTCTTCCAAAGCCAATAACCAAAGTAGACAAAATGACCTCTGAATTCTTGAAAAAATACTCCCTCCTTTCGCTCAAAGAATTCACATTTGAACATCAAACATTTGAATTAATACAATGGGGCTCCATAATTATCCTTCATTTATGATCTAAAGTACTTTTCATAATTAAGTTAGGATAGTAAGAAAATTTGGAAATCCATTAACTTCTTATAATAAACAAATAAGGTGGAACGTCCGAAAAATAAAAAGTATGAGTCTACTTGTGGGACATCACAAAATAGATTCTGCGGGTGTAAGGGTGTAGTAGTATGAAAACAGAATGCAGGAGAACAAACATGTACCGAGGGTATTTGGTGCTGTAGGTGCTAGGTGCCTCCACCTTAATGTCCTTTCCATGAATTCAAGTTTGTCTTTTGCCTCCGAATACTTTTCAAGATCATCGATATTCTGACCCGAAGTTCCAAGAAATCTAAAGACACACGTAAAACCCATGAAACATTACGTATGGTTTATGACCAAGGGCTAGAATAAGTGGCCAAGTTAAATAGTTTTACCTGATATTATCAAGCTCAAAGAAATGAGGATTAGTACAAGACTTAAAAGTGCTAAATGCAGTTGAGCCGGGAAAAAGGCATTTGTGTAGAGGCTGAATAATAATCAAAAAAAAAAAAAAATTCAAGTAAGCATCAACAATCCCACTGGAAAAGAAAGAAAAAAGATACTTTGTGGGATGTAAACCTGTTGTGGTAAAGCAAAATTAGCAGGGTCATTCAGTCCTGGCATGATATCTATAGGAACACCTGCAGCGATCTGCATATATCTAAGAATTAAAAAGATATAGACCCAAACTAGTTTGCGTTCTAAATGAGAGATTAATAGGTACCTGGGTTAACAAGATATCCAGCTCCTTAATTGGTTCGGATAGTTTTGATTGATCCTTTGAAGCTACATTCTGCAAATAATAGAAGCATTGACAAAAGGTCATCAAATGAAGTTATGGTGTCAGGTGTCAAACTACGTTAGCTTATAGAAGGTGCAACAGGCACTGGTACAGCAGATGTCTCAAATGTTAATGTTTATGCATGGAGAGTGATAGGTAGCTGAATCCTGAAATATTTCTCATGGTTCAAGGTCTTGAGGTAACAATCACAACAATGGAGCCATCAAATTATCAGGTGGACTAAATAGAAAATGTGAAGGCAAATATTGATGTTCTTAGTCAAAAGTACCGAAGCCAAAATTTCAATAGAAGGGGGTCAAAATTATGATATAGTGGTAACATTTTCCTAAACAAAAGGGGGTAAAAAAAAAAAAACTATTTTAGCGGTAAAAGATCAAAAACTTAAAGGAAAAATGATATAGCTCCAAAATCAAGTGACCCCCATGACCTCAATGTGGCTTCGCCACTGCCTACAACTTCTGTTGGGATGTTTCAGATGTTACATTAAACTCCATGTTCATTTACAAATATCTTGAGCTAGCAATTATTAGCAAAAGCAAACATTTGTCATAAGGTACACGTTAAGGACACTCATTTTGAGAAAAAAATTACATTTACATCATCATTTTATCAAGTTTAAATGCGACGAGGGTGATTGTTGAGGCAAAATTTTCTATAGGTACCCTAGGACCTATACATTGTGCTCATTCATTCCCTCGAATCTTAACAGCAGACTGCGTCTCTATAAATATTTCTAACTGATTCCTCCCCCCACGGAAAGCTCCATGTTACCCCGTGATAGGGAGAAGTTAAAAGCCACCTCACAGCTGCCGGGAAAGTTCCAAACTGTCGTGCACCAGGGGAGGGAAAGGGAGAAGCTCCGAGTATCGTGCATGCCAAGAGTGGAAAGATACAAATCAATTGCGGGATGGAAAAGCTAAAAGAATTAGTAAGCAGGAGAAAGCTCCACGTCCCAAAGGGGAGGCACAGTTCCCAAGTCCCCGTGAGAAACACTCACACTCACACATAGCCTTGACTTCACCCTTTAGTCTCTCACTCCTTGTGTTCTAAGAATGATGACTCCTACCAGAGTACTGTTTAACAGTTCCAGATACATTTACGTATGTAGTATTCCCATAGAAGATAATATGAAGCCCCCAATGCATATAAAAATCTTTAGAAGTGTTCATAGTTACAAAACACAAAATAAAGCTTTTACGGAATTTCACTAGCTTAATCTCTAGAGACAATCTTTGGGACTAGATAACAAAACACAGCATTTAATCAAATAAGCAATTAATCTGGTATTGGTCAGCCATTTCATTTACACCCTTGAAAAACTAAATAACAAATTGCTAATGCGTGAGAAATATGTGCAAAGTAGATGTGAAGAGAGTAGAGACATGTTGATGTTACTATAGAACCTGACGGACTATAAAGATCAGAAAGAATATAATTATTAGGATCTACACCCCAAAATCCTCTTATTATCGTGCCAAAGAAGAAGGATTTGCAAAAAGTTACACGACAGAAGAGAAAATCTGCTCGTCATAAGTCATACACTGCTGCAATAGCCAATTAAATTGAAACTATAATATCATGGCACATCATGTTTTACCTGACCACTAAGAAAACCACGAGGAATTTCAAGAGAATTTCCAGCAATCACTACTTGAACTATTTGAGCTGCAATACTTTGCTCCTGACAATTGGCATTTGACAGGTGAGTAAATTATGTAATATGAGAGCCTAAAAAATAGAAGCATAACACAATATAAACCTTCTCATCTCCTAGATGTCCACTGATGTGATCAACAAGAAGCTGCAATCTAAGAGGGTTGGAAGAACTGCTCCCAACATCCAGCCCCGAAACAAAGACAACATGCTTGTCTTCTCCTGTTGAATATTATTGACGAGTTTCAACCAAACAAGATTCAGTGAGATTATGAGTAGTGTAATGCCAAAAGAAATAAAATAATATGATACGTTTGAGCATGCTCAGTAAAATCAGAAATATCAACCCTAAGGGTGGCCCACTGGAAGATTTGGGGCTTCAAAAATCGGGATACTTCCAATGCCTGCCTCAGGGCCAACCCATAATAGCCAGAATGAGTATCACTCCTAAAGTCAATCTAATTTTAGTTTGCCAGGAAAAATTTCACACCGTGCAGACTTTCACTACAATTGAAAAGTTCTTTGCTGATTTTTTTAAAAAAATATTTAAGACCCATTTTCAAGGTTACAAGGAAGAAAACAACCAACTAACTATTCCTAGGATACGCTTCGCCAATAAGATCTTAACATATCAAGGGGTTAAGCTCCTAGTTTGGGCTGTCAGACCTACAAAAATACTATCTAACAGGCCCCTTGGTTTCTTAAGATTTAGGAAGTCTGTGCACGCATTTCCTTCCCAAAAGTGAACAACAAAATAATTGCTGTCGCTAATGCTCACTAGATATAGCAAAATAACACTACGAAAATCACTATTGTCACTAAACCAAAAGAAAAGAAGAAACAGTTAAGTATAAAGATAAAAGTAAATGAAAAATACAGCACAAGCCAAGTATATGGTGATGAAATACTGTGATACCTGATTTATGTGGTAGCTGTGACTGTGGTGGTAGCCCAGCTTCAAGGATATCCTCTACCAAAAAACTTCCGGCATCAGTTTCCTTTCCATGCAAAGCAACCACAAGCCCTAAGGAGCACATCATAAAAAGTCAGTAAATTTTGTACCAATCGAACTTATTGGATATGAATGATTAAACAAGAAGATTGGATTGTTAAAGCTTACTATTACCATCAACAGCAGTCCCGCCCTCCCCCCCGAACCCTAGTAGGACTAAGATTTTTAACTAAGATAATTTGATTTAACCAAAAAAAAAACAGAAGATAAATTTTTATGCTTGATGAAGCTCTGTAAGAGCATTATATATAAACTCTATTTTTTTCCATTGTACTTTCAAGGGTGTTTAACTTTTATCATTATACTTTTTTCTATTATATGTTTGGTCAATCTGCAGGATCCACAAGTAAATTTACAAAATACATGGATGGGAAAGACATGCCACCTTTAATCTAACTACATATTACTCAAAAAAAGAGGACTTTTTATTTGTGTATTTCACTGAACTGAGAACTAAATGATACAGACCTGTTACGTATGACGAAGGTTGAAGTACGGTCCCCGTAAGATTAACTCTTCCACTTTCATCTTCAAGAACTAAATAATCGTCCGGGTGTGTGAAATTGTGAGGACTTACAAGTGGAGTAGCAGATCTCTTCAAGTTAGGAAAGAGAATAAAAGTCATAAACTTGAAGCATTTCAAGCTAAAGAAATGGATGAAAAATTGAAGCCTCATTTATCAAAATCTATACCTCCTTCGAGTACTCCATAAGAATGGTGGGCTTGAGCTTCATATGCTTGTAGAGGGTTCCAACAATAACGCACTCTTTGTCCTTCTCCAACCCCAAAACAGTACAAACTATAATATAGCTGAGGTCAGAAATTTTTAAACATATAACATGCGTTACAAAAGTTGTTGAACTATAATATTCAAAATCTTTAATGCTCTTAAATATACACATGAAAAGTACTAACAAAAAATGGGAATATTAAAGCTAAATTTTGTCATTCTACTAGTAGAATTTGCTATTCAACCATTTCACCACCTTAGCTCCTCATCTTAGACATAGTTCTCCTCAGACATATGAATGCAAATTGATGCAACCACCATGTTACTAATAGAAGGCCATTCTTTCCCAAAGCTTTGGATAACTGATCACGATTTTCCAATCATATACCAGGAGCGGAGCCAAAGACTTGTATATAGGGGCAATTGCCCCCTTTTAACTCTAAGAAAATAGAAATTGCATTTTTTGTATATATTATTAAACATAGGGGTTTTAATACAAAATGCCCCCATTACTTCCAAGAAAAAATACACTAATTTTATTTTTGCCCCCTTTTAGTTAGTGCAATTTTTGTAAAAAATATTTTCCCCCCTTTCAAAAGAATCATGTTTTCGCCACTGTCATATACTCTTTCCAAAATATTGAGCCAAGGAAAAGAAAAAAAGGAACTCCCTCCAATTAAAGTACAAAAACAATAGAATTACAAACCCTGATGAGCTTTAGTAACTGAAAATAGGAAAAATGTGATATCGGCATTTCACTTTGCATCTCGTTCTGATTTAACGATGCTATTTCTTTTGTTTCTATTAAAAAACCATTGTACTTTCAAAAAAAAAACAGCCTAACCATTTTGTCTATTATTTGTCTCCTTTTCCTGCTGAGCCGGTTTTAAGTCAACTAGCTATTACAGGATGATAAGCGTGATAGACCTTCTATGAGTCAAGTACCGCATTTTTGTGAGAGCAAATGGCCAAGTTGCTAAAACGAGTCCACTAGAAGATGAAAGAAAGAGGCACATTATCAAGTTTCATTAATAATGTAGTCTGTAGATGAAAATATATAAAATGGTAAATTAGAAGCAGATGTGAAAGTGATATTTTCTTTTACAAAGAAACATAATGCCATGGTTAAAAATTGAAACAACAGATAAAGTAAAGTGGTTGAAGTTTCCATTTTCCCTATATACATAAACAAGATCATAGTTCTAACAGAAACACGTAAACCCTAAATAATTCAGAAAAAAAAAAAATAAGAAAACATCAGAACATAGAATAAATACCTAACCAAATGCAACTCCACCCGCAATTACAATAAAAAGACAAGTAACCAAATTCAATTCTTACAGTAGAAAAAATGCTTCTAAATAGGAAAAAAACAAATAATTAACCGGTAATTGGAAAAACCAAGTGAAGAAGAACGTGTACCAGGCAAATGGGGTTTCCAATTAGGGAGAATGGAGTAAATTAGGGTTCGCATCAAATGTAACCGAATATAATATATTTGACTGTACTGTTGACCTTTGTACATTTCCTTCTGAATCATAAAATTTTCATCCTGTCAATTAAGCACACAGATAAACAAAAAATTAGGTAAATGTTCAGTGAGAATTAGAAAGAACTCTAAACCTAGAAAAAAAAATTAATTTGTAGAAACAAAGAGAGCGAAATCAGAGAACGAGGGAAAGTATACAGGGAAAGATTGAATTTTTTTAGTACCATGGATCCATAGAGAGATTGTTTTCTTTGGAGGGTTTGTGAGTCTACTTCCATGGCTGCCATGGCGGGAAAAAAGAACACTGGATATTTCTGAAAGAAAAAATAAGAAAGTAAGGGCTTTATGTAAGTAGGTCTCGACAAGAGGCTGTTATTTCCACCCCTTGTTCTTATTAATAAATTGCCAGTTGGCTTTCAACCCTGAGGCCACGGCTCGATTCCCCCACCGCTGGTTAGAGGGAATGACATTGCTCTCCCAAGATAAATGGCCAGGCGCCTCGTGAAGTGCATCAAGCGAGCGGTGAAATGTGTTGATCCCCTTCTTAAAAAAAAAAAAATAAAATAAAATAAAAAAAAAAAAAAAAAAAAAAAAAAAATAATAAAAATAAAAAAAAAAAAAAAAAAAAAAAAAATTATAAATTACTTTTAATTAATGTTTATTTTTTCTACAGTAATTTATTAAATATTATTATTAATTCAATGATTCGAAGTTTTAAGCCAAAAACTTGTAAAAAACGCGTTTTTTCATAAGCTTATGAAAAAACGTGTTTTAAAATTACGAGCTCTCCTGGTGTCTCAAAATCTCAGTCCCCCATCGTCGATCCCCTTCCAGTGATTGTCAAAATTACGCAATTGAACCCTGATCGATTGCGAAACTTGAGAGAGAGAAGTGAATTTGGATCGTCCTGGGTTGATTGTTGTGATGGGGAGGAGCAAATATTTCAAAGAAGAGTTTTGCATATGGTTGGTCAATTTTGTCAAAATTACCCAATTGAATTGAATTTTGAATCTTCTTCCTTCCTGTGAACTTGCAGACGACCGGATTCAAGAATCAAAAGATATAATTCCTTCGTATGAACTTGCAATTCACATTATTATGTATGTTTGTTTGCTGTTGTTCTGACCTCCCAGTGGATGGATGGCTTCACTCATTTTTTGGTCATTCAAGGTGTATGGTACGTGAGTGCCAGCAATGACGAGCCAAATTTAATTCGAGTGCCAGTGTATTTTAATTCAAGTGTCAGTGCATGTGTTTTGGAATGCCAGTACAACCCGTCGTGCAGAACAAATCAGATGGGAATTTGAGTGCCAGTGTATGTGTTTTGGAGTGCCAGTGCATGTGTTTATGAGTGCCAGTGCTTGTGTTTTTGATAGCCAACAAAAATTATTACCAGTGTTTTGAAAGTGCCAAACAGACATGTGAGCTTTGAGTGCCAAATAAGACGTGTTTTTGAATGCCAATGCATGTGTTTTTGAATGCAGTGCTTGTGTTTTTGAGAGCTAGCAAAAATGTTAGTGTAACAAAGTGCCAGTGTTAATGTAACAGATTGCCAGTGTGAAGAGTGCCAGTTCATGTATATAAAAGTGCCCGTGTAAAAAGCGTCAGTGTCAGTTTAATAAAGTGCCAGTATTTGTCTACACACTGGCACTTTGTTAAAATGGTACTGGCACTTTTTTACACTGGCAGTTTGTTACACATTCACTGGCACTTTGTCACACTGACACTTTGTTAAACAGGCACTGGCATAAACGGGAAAACACAAAACACGTTTTTCCTAAGTGTCAGAAAAAACGCGTTTTTCATAAGACCAACTCAAGTTTTAAAAGAGTTGATTTTATAAAAAACTAGTTTAACTCCCGTGCGATGCACGGACCGTTACTAATACTCAAATTAAGAAAATTAAAATAAAGCAAACATAAAATCGAGTTATTTTTATATATTGTGAAAAACTTTCTTGCATACTATATTGTCAGTACAAACATCAGAGTGGTCAGTATGGAATTGAACGCATATTTTTTATGTAAAACATATTTATTGTGTATTGAACGTGATATGTGCGTAATTTGTCCACAGTATCACTTAGTTTCGCCAACGATTGGAAAAGCGTAATCAATCTAGTTATAAGTCTCCACATTTTTCTCTTCAACTGCAATTCGAAACTCTTGACTCTAGTGATACTCCAAACATACAAATTACATGGAATGAAATTTTCAAGTATCATCAATTTTTATTTTTGAGAAGTTATTTTGTTCTTGAACCGTACTCAACTTCTACATCCCCGTTTGATTTTTACATATTTCTTTTATGTTATTGTTATATAATCATGTTTTTTTTATCTCGAAATTTATTAAATTTAACATTACGAAAAATTATTTCACTATCAAATAAATAAATGCTCCCTTAGTCCCATTTTAAACTTCCTTTTCTTTTAATAAAAGGTGGCCCATTTTAAGTTTAAAAAAGTACAATGATATGTTTTTAATATTTTTATATTCAATAGTCTTATATGTCATACTCAGAACAACTATTCACTAATTACTTTGTACCCAACTTTTTACACTTTATAATAAAACCATTCATCTCTTTAATATCCTAAAAAATTTTGTAACGTTTAAAATATGACAAAAGTTGAAGAAAAAATTATTAAAATTTCTATTATAAAATAATATTTTTTCCCTTTATTTCCGTATAAATGTAGAGATTAATAATATGACATAGAAAAATAAGAAAATACAATAAACTATAAACAAATAAGTATATAATAATATACAAATATTATCAATATTTAAAATTTATTCTAAAAAATGATGAATACTATGCAGGTTCGGGTTAAATGGGACGGTTCGAGCTACTCTCAAATCCACCCCAATCCCACCTGATTTAAAAGAAAACATTTCCAAACTCTTTTCATTAGACGCGGATCATTGCAGGTTTAAGATGGATTCAAAAATTTTATCAACCCGTTTTTTACTTACAAAATTTTTTAAATAGGGCATTATCAAGTTAAAGCACATACTAACACTGTTTTCCTAGAATTGGATAAAAAAAAGTAATTTGATGTCGCTACTTCAAAAATTTTAGTTACTTGAGACGATAATTTTGCCTTCTAGTTAAAGCACATAATAATGAATTTTTTTGGAAAAAAAAGGAGTATTATTTTTTGGTGATTTATTTTGAGTTGAAAGTAATATTCATTTTCGAAATGAAGAAAATAATTTTTTCGTATAATGACATTTTTTAAAGTTGACTTGAGACGGAAAATATAATATTCCGTCTTTAAATTAAAAAATGTTATATCAAATGACTTCCACAATTTTTTTTATCATTAATCTAAAGTTCTTTATTAACCATCATTTTGTAAAAGAGATCCATAGGAATTGTTTCTTAAATGAAACCAAGATTAATAATACATCAAATTTTGATAAAATACAAATTAATACATAAATATTTCTAATAATTATATTTGTAGCCAATAATAAGATTTTTAATAAGATTTTTACTTTCACTAATATACTTCAACTACTCTTTAAATTAAAAAATATTATATCAAATGACTTCCACAATTTTTTTTATCATTAATCTAAAGTTCTTTATTAATAACTCATCATTTTGTAAAAGAGATCCATAGGAATTGTTTCTTAAAAAAAAAAAAAAAACTGAGCGAGAAGAACTTAATATAAAATGTTTTGTAAAAAAAAAACTCAATGAAAATTCATAATCATATGTTTTTCATTATTTCTACAGTACTTTTAAGAAAAAAAAATTGCCCTTCTATTCAAAAATGAATATTTCTTTCATCCCATAATTAATACTACTTTCTATATCAAAAAAATAAAATAAAAATTGATTCCTTTGCCTCAAGGAATGTACTTGTCTAAAAAATTAATTTTTATTTTCTGAGACGAAGAAACTAACATTATAAAAATTAATTTTTACAAAATACTACTACTTCGGCTATAGAAAAAAAAAATACTATTTTCGTACCAATGAATATTTTATAAAATATTACTTAATTTGTTTAAAAAATTAATGTCATATTTTGAAACAAAGACACTAACATTACAACATTTCAAAAAAAAATATACTTTCGATTCAAAATGAATAACCCAAAGATAATACAACATTTTTTATCCAAAAAAATGATCATTATTCCCTTCATCCCAATTAATATTTTAAAAACTAATACTACTTCATTAGCCTCTGCAATTAATGTTTGTAATGTTAGTGCATTCGTCTCAAAATATGACATTATTTTTTTAGGCGAATAACGTAGTATTATTTTTGTAAATGTTCATTGAGCCAAAGGAAGCAATGTTAATTTTTCTTGGACATATAAAAAAATTCTATTACTTTCGAATCAAAATGATTAACCCAAAAATAATACTACATTTTTTTTTCAAAAAAAATGAGCATTATTTCCTTCAACCCAATGAATATTTTAAAAAATAATACTACTTCATTCGCCTCTGCAATTAATGTTTGTAATGTTAGTGTCTTCGTCTCAAAATATTACATTAATTTTTTAGACGAATAAAGTAGTATTATTTTTAAAATGTTTATTGAGACGAAAGAAGCAATGTTCATTTTTTTTGGACATATAAAAAAATTCTACTTTTTTTTAAGAAAAAAAATTTCCTTCAATTCAAAAATGAATATTACTTTCATCTCATAATTAATACTACTTTCTATATCAAAAAAAAAAAATTCCTTCCTTTGCCTCAATGAATTGACTTATCTCAAAAATTAATATTTATTTTCTGACACGAAGACACGAACATTATAAACATTAATTTTTACACAATAATGCTACTTCGGGAAAAAAAAAGAAATTAATATATTCGTCTCAAGGAATATTTTATACAATATTACTTAATATGTTTAAAAAATTAATGTCAAATTTTGAAACGAAGGAACTAACATTACAAATAATAATTTATATTTAAAAAGTAAAATTATGATTATTATTATCATCATTTATAATAAAAAAATATACTTCACACTTAATTAATTTAAAAAAAAAGATATTGAAAAATTAAAAAGAAAAATAAAGAAATTTATATTTAAAAAAAGAGTGTTTTTTTTGTGTCCAAATTAAATGAAATTAGTCTCTAATTAAAGAGGAAAAAAAATTATGAATTTTGGTGTAAAAATATTTTTAAATTTTTTTTTTTTATAAAATAATTGAGGTAAAAAAAAGGGGATAAAAAAAAAATTCCGAAAATAAACTGGCCAATCATAGTGCGACACGTGTCACGTTATTTAAAAAAAAAAAAAAAGGTTACGCGTACACGCGCCTCTGTCGACGCGTGTGACGCACGCGCCCAATGCAAGCGTGCCAAGTGTCTCTCCGCCTTGTTAATTACAGCTTCGCCACCGCGTGAAATTACTAAATTGCCCCTGATTTGGGCGGGAGTTTGGACGATCCTCTTATTATATATAGATAGATTAGTTTTTTATAAACTGAAAGAAAAATCATTTTTTACACTGTCAATTAATAATATATGAACTGATACTCTTTCTAACTGACATTTTTATACTAACATTGGTACTTTTTAACACTACAATGACACTCTTTTATACTGACATTTAATAATACATGAATTGACACTATTAACACTAACATTTTTTCATACTAATATGACACTTTTTTATACTAACACTGACATTTTTTACATTGACACTTAATAATACATGCAATGACATTATTTACACTGACATTTTTTTACACTAACACTAACATTTTTATACTAATACTGGCACTTAATAATATATGCAACGACACTCTTTACACTGACATTTTATTACACTAGCACTGACATTTTTTTACGCTGGTACTTAATAATACATGTATTGAAATTATTTATACTGATATTTTTTTACACTAACACTGTCACTAGCGGGGGAAACAAAACACGTTTTTTTAGCTTAAAAAAATGTGTTTTTGTAAGATTTTGGCGTTTGAAAATATAGTACTGTAATTTGTTTTTAAAAATGCCATTTTTTCTGGACGAAACTACCCCTACCACATATTTGACCTCACCTGTTTTTCTGTTCATCTTCTACTCTTCCCCAATTCAATCTGTAAGAGAAAATTAGGGCTCTTTAGACCTAATTTGAAAATCTTCAACAAATTCCATCAATGGCGTCGTTGGTTCCAGCTGCGGTTTCAGCATTTTCCGGACGTTGTTTTTCATCTCCGTCTTCTTCTTCTTCTGCTGCATCAACTTCACTACTTTCTTTCTCTACTTTCCCGGAAAATGGCCGGAAAACTTGGAAGGGAAAGAGAGTAGGTCCGAAATTCGGAGTCGTTAGAGCAATGGTACAGCAGATAGCTCAAGGAGCGTCGGCTGCTTACGCTAAGGAAATGGAGAGACTTTCAGCTAAGGAATCCCTGCTTCTTGCTGTAAGTTTTTAGCAAATGTCAAAAATTAATGTTTGTAACTTTGAAATGGTTGATTCCTTTTGTTTGGTTCTCACGGAAGTTACGCAATTCCGGAATTAGTATATTTATCTACTCCTTATTAAAAATTGAATGATGAATTTGTGTTTAATAGTCCATTGGAATCATGATTTTATGATGATGATAAATATCCACTAGGACCACAAAAAGTTCTGATAAACAAAATAATAAAATTCAATATTAGTATATTGTAATAAGCCAATGTAGAATATAAGAAGTGATATATTGAGACTACACAAAATCTATGTCTACCGCCCCTATGTTCTACATATATAAGGCAATGCAACCCCTATGCTATTTTAATATACACATCTTATAACTCTCCCACCGTTGGAGCATAGATGTTATTCATGCCCATCTTGTTACAAAGTATTCAGGACCCATTTGATATTTTTGTGAAAAAATTAAAGGAGCGACTGGAGGAGGGATGATTCTAGATCATCTCCTGGATGAATTGACAATCTATCTTTACTCCTCTCAAAAACAAGGTTAGATGCAATGTGTATAACAATCTATTTGTCACAAGACAAATTTAAAGTAGGCCCATGGAAACCAATTTCAATAGGTAGTTGATTTGACCACAAGTTCATTAGTAGATTCTGTGATGGCTCTATACTCTAATTTGAATCTGTAATTTTAAATTCTAGTTTTTTTACCTTTCCAAGATACTGAATTACCACCAACAAAAACTTGGTACTTTGTTGTAGACCTCTTCTTCTCACCATGTGAAAAGCTCTCTGCATGACTATATCGAGTGTCGCGACTTTGATTTACTTTATAATAACACAAAAATGCTCCAATAAATTCTGGTGAAGAGCTCTTGATGAAGATATAGGCTAGACAACTATGCACGAGTCAATATGACAAACACTTCAGCTGTCTGACTAAAATTTGGTGCAGCACATTTGGAACCATTGGTGCATAACAGGGCTCAGCAACTACTTTCTAATATCAGCAGGGAGACCTGTGATATTTTTTTCTTTGAGAAAGAAGTATACCGTTCTTCTTATACCATGCATCCTCAATCCATAGAAAATACTTCAAGATGCCCAAATCCTTTGTTTTAATACACGCCTGCGGGAGTAACTTGAGATGTGAGGTATCTGCAAAATATTCTTCCCGTCCCGAAAAGATGGTCCCATTTGACTATCAAACTTTTTATCAATACAATCCCATAATAACGCTTAATTAATGGCAACTATTAACAAAGTAAAATAGGCTTTTAACCCATTTTCCTCTCATTAACACTATCATATCCCAATAATTTCTCCCATCGCATAATAATCTATTTTTCAATTTCATTTCTCTCTCCGCTCCATCGATTTTTGTTGTCGCATCTCCATTTCCGATCTCTTCTTCAGCCGTAAGTTCACTCCTCTCTCTCTCTCTCTCTCTCTCTCTCTCTCTCTCTCTCTCTCTCTCTCTCTCTCTCTCTCTCTCTCTCTCTCTCTCTCTCTCTCTCTCTCTCTCACGCGCGCGCGCGCAGACACACACTTTATTCTTTTATCTATTATGTCCATAATTTGCTACATATAGTGCCCTGTTATTGGTGGATGTGAGGTGTGGCACGTCGTCGTTTTTATCGCTGATGATGGAGATGGCACCGGGTAGGGTGGCAACTGGAAGTTGGGGATGTCGGTTGATGAAATTGTGGTGGGTCAACAATTTGGGTATATAATTTGTATGCCCTTCATTTTTAAATGAATGTCCAAATATCACTTTAAGGGACTTTTGTCAAAATGTTAAACATCTTTTGTAACATAAGTACATAAAAATCTTAATAATTTCACTATATTGCATTGCAAGTATATGTATGGATTAGAACATGTTGTTTAATGAGGGAGAATTTAGTAACTTCCTGAAAATTGGACCTTCGTTTTGGGACAAAAGTTTTGAAAATTTGGGCATTCATTAAGGGACGGAGGGAGTATGAGTTTCTGGCAAGGTTGTTAGCAATACATTTGGGGTGGGATCTGGAACTGATTTGTGGGTCCTTGGAGTGGGTTGTAGGGTGTGGGAAGTGATGATGATGGTGGTTTATTTCTTTACTTTTGCTGAGGTTAACTATGAACAATTGTGTTATTTTGACTAGATTGATAAATGTTAGATTAAATTCAATTTAAATCAGATATTTTCTTGAACCTTCAGATGAAGCTATCTTCCATTAACTCTATCGACCAAACATTTCCGTTCACCAGAAAATTCCGGCATTTGGGAAATTTCTTATCATCGGAAAATTTTTCAATTGCACACGACAATATTCTGGCCGTTTATAATGACCGGTGGTCAGTACTAGTGAAGCATGGTGGTTACTGTGGGTGGTTTCTATATTTTTTATAACAAGGGTAGATTTGGAAGTTAAGCCAGATTGACGCCCCCAATTATAGAAATGAGACTAAATATTTTAGACTAAATATTTTGGACAAACAAAAAAGAGAAGTGAGACTATATTTCCGGAATGGAGGGAGCAATAGATGACATTACCCCCATATATAACCAACAAGATATTATGCACGCAAGCACGATGAAATACAAATTGACAGCAATTTCTATGTTGTATACCAAATGCCATCATGACTTCACTAAATTGACAAAAAGAAGCAGGAGTAGACTATTTTACCGTGCAACAACTCGCAAGACGACTAATCTTTCCATTCTCCTTTGGAGAAAAACACTTTGGTGATTGTTCAGTTTCACTTCCTCGTGCAATTCACCTTCCTTAGTGCCTGGCTAAGGGGTGAATTATAACCAATATCGTAAGTCTTTTTTTTAAGCAAATCCTTTTCCAACAAGCTTGCCTTAAGACGTGCCACCAACACACCAGATTTTCCTTAACAGAATAATTGCATTTACATCCAACAGTTTTCCTTCCTGCGCGTGGATGAACTAGTTTATGTGGCATTATTGCTCAAATTGGCAATCTCCACAATAGCTGCCCGCTAACAAGGGAGGGTGCATGTGTGGGATAGAGCATTAGAACATATTTAAGAATGGTAAACGAACCGATAAAAATTGAAAAGGAGGATAAAAAATGGCTATAAATGATGGTATTATGCTATAGAAGTAATATGGTTAATGCAACTGCTGTTATGTTTCGGTAAGAGTGAGTAGTGAGTACGATGTAACTGGAGAAGAGATCTATGCCCGTAGGAAAAAAATCTTAAGGGATGCACAAACAACTAAAAGGTTAGATGGGTGGGAGAGGGAGGCATAAAATAAACCCAGGAGGGCTCAGGTGGTGGACCGAGGATCTATGGAGAAAACCAAAGAAGACGATCTTTTTATATTCAGGTCTGACTGGCTGGATCTGAATGTGGGCTTCCTCAATCCCTTGCAAATCATTATTCTTCACAATTCAGAATCAATTGAAACTGATATGGTTGATTCATGTCTGGTTGTTGATTCTCCAGAAATTTTGTACCATTTAGGTGGGGAATCAAATGAAATAGTATCATTTTGACAAGTACACTACAATAAATTCACCCCATCAAGCAAAGGTATGTACCAATAAATTTTGTGGGCTTATATTTCAGTTCAAAGATTCTGGAGGCTTTGAGGCCTTGGTCAGTGGAAAGACGACAGATATGCAGAGGATAGATGTGAATGAGAGGATAACTGGTCTTGAGCGGCTAAATCCTACACCTCGGCCAACAACGTAGGTGCTTCATCTGACAACTCAATTCAATACTTGTAGCTTATCTAGAAGATGCTTATTTGTGTTTTCAGCAATCCAGGTCTCCTTATCTTGAAGGTCGATGGAAGTTTGAGTGGTTTGGATCAGGAAGCCCAGGTTTATTTGCTGCAAAATTTTTATTTGAGTAAGTGCTAGTATATGCATTTACTTTGAAAATGTTCTTCATACTATATTTCTTTCCGACAAAGTAATGTGGAGAACAGCAAGAAATGGGAAAAAAAAATGTAACAAAGTAAGTTGCTTTCCAATTATTTATGCTATACCTATTACATTGAATGAGTTCTGTGTGCAAGTAATAAGATCCTGAAGGCAACCATGAGTGTTGAGTTCAGTTAGGAAACACTTGCAATGATTTTAATAATTTCCGGAGCTGCTTTACATTTCCCCAAAAAAAATCATGAGGTTGAAATGATCTTAACATGGTTCTGTTAGTGGCTCTTACTAACGTTGTTATATAATTTTTATTTCGCAGGAGGTTTCCTGCGACACTGGCAAGTTTATCAAAGATGGATTTGGTGATAAAGGAGGGCTATGGGAAGATTACTGCAAATTTTAAAATTCTAAATGCGGTAATATTTTCTTAGAGACTGTTCAATATCAAAGTCGTGCTTTCAAAAGAATCATGTTATTTATATGTGAACTTGCTCTCTATTTATAACAACCCAAGCCAGAAACTCGGTCCGCTACCAAGCACCACACACTGGCCCGAAGAGCACAAGCACCTTGGGTGAAAAAGATTATGGCCCACCAAAAACTCTATGGATGACATTGGTGCCTAATGGCAGTTGGTGACCACTGACCACTCATCTAACACAATCACCCCACCACAGTTCTTCGATTGGGGATGGCGGTATTACAATCTCCCTATTAAAATCCTTGACATCCTCCTCAAGGCCCAAACGAAGTCCAATATTGTTCCATGGCTAGGTCGAAAGCCTTCTGATTATGGTTCCGCTCCGGTACCTTTTGTAATGACATGAGGCCAAAAAACCCGATCTGGCACACAAGGACCATTCATTTAGGGGCATTTAGTCCGGTCCCTTTTGTAAAAAAAAAAATAGAACTAGAAATAGAACAAGAACCATAACCATAACCATTATTTCAATTTAAAAAATAGAACCATGACTAAACCGATACACGTATGAACCAATACATTAGTTCCGGTTCTATTGGTTCAAATCTGCTCATTTATTGGTCGTGCAGGGTTGAACTTTTTCAATTTTTTGAGCTCAAAACTTAGGCATGATATGTATTATTTTTATTTACTAAACCACTACAAATTGCACCAAAATTTACCAATAAGATAAGATATAAATGCATTTAATAATCATAATATAGAGTACAACCCAATTTCATTACTGGGATTCCTTTCTCCATCTGCATTTGTCATCCAAACGAAGGCTAAATGTTTTCGGGGTTGACTCAACGGACATGGATGCATAGGCAACTAAGATATTGAAGTGTAAACTTCAGTTTCACCCAGCTACTTTCTGTATTGTTGTTTGGATGTTTTATCCTTATCGATTATTTATATAGATATATATATATATATATATATATATATATATATATATATATATATACATATATATTGTATATATTTTGATAACCGCAGATAGAAAACAAGTTTATTCTCTCTACCAAGCTGACAGTGGAAGGCCCACTTCGGATGAGAGAAGAATATGTGGAAGGAGTTTTTGAATCTCCTACAGTTGATGAAGAAACAATTCCTCAGCAGCTAAGAGGTGCTTTTAGTCAGGCTGCTAACACGGTCCAGCAACTTCCAGCTCCTATTAGAAATGCTGCAGCTGGTGGCTTGAAAGTTCCTCTCAGTGAGTGTTTTAATGTCTTTCTTGATTTTAATTATGCTCACAATTTTAAATGTCTCCTGGGTAACTATTACTCCCTCCATCCACTAATGATAGTCCCATTTGACTATTCGAACATTATAACAACTATTTCATTTTGAAGTTCAATGATTTTTAACCTAACAATTATGGAAATGGGACTATCTTTTTGGGACAAAAAAATGGCAAATAGGAACATCTTTATGGGACAGAGAGAGTATAGGATAACTTCACACATGGCCGATTTGGGAGAAGAGTTTTGAATTAAATTGAGGGGTGAAAGTGTATATTTTAAGAATATATTTATCTTTCAATCCCCCACCATCTTCCCCATCTATGACACCATACCCTTACCTCACCATAACCCCCTTTATCACCACCACCACCACTACGATTACCATTATTATCATTAATATTACCACGACCACCAAAAATTAAAATAAACAGCACATTCAACACAACTGTCTCATAACATTTTGATTGTGTATTGTCTAGAAGATTCAGATAAACAAATTGATTATAACAACACCAAATTCCCAATTTCAATGAAACACAATACTTAAATGGTCAATATAAATAATTATTTCAAATTTTCTTTAAAACAAATTAAAAAAATATCAAGTGAACCCAGGTAGTACACCTCGAGTGGAATAAACTCGAAAATAAAACAATGGTGAATAATCAATTCATAAATGGCAAGAGAAAAACCATATTCTGCAAAATCAATTGACAATGCTCAAATATTTTCAATAGCATGAGCTATGATGCGGTGCACATTCTGAAATTGTTTTCTCCACCTCAATCTTCGGTCAGTCCTAGTTTTCAATTGGACTTTCTGTAGAATTTTACTTGTGTGCAGTGATTTTGACTTGGAAATCATCATTCCGGGCATGGTTTTGCAAATTATGTTCATCATACTCCGGATTTCAGATTCAGATTTTTTTTAAATGGGGTTAAATGGGGCATCGAAGAAGAAAAAGAAGGGGAATGAAGAAAGAAAGCAATTTTTTTTTTGTTTGAGGAATTGACTTGGAAACTCATGAAATTATCAGAAGGGTCGGATTCTTTCGAACAGTAGATGAAAAGAATCTCTGAAATCGCCTATGTCACATCAACCCACCATCGCAAATTGTTGTAGAAATTGCAAAAATAAGGTGCCTCTGTTTTCAGATCTAGATACGGGAGAAGGCAACAGCGGCGGAGGAGGACGGTGTTGGGGATGATGAGAGAAGAAGGCAACGTGACCGGAGATGAAGGCGGCGGAGAAGCGAACAGGAAGTGATTGAGTTTGGCGGGGTGGAAGAGATGGAGGTGGGTCGGAGCGGGGAGGAGAGGCTTTTTGATTTCACGTTCAAAGATAAGGGGTAAGGGTAACTCCAATGGTGGGTATCAAAATACCCAAATGAAAGTCCTAGCATCTCCAATGGCAAAAATGATAGGTACCAAATTTTGATTTAGTCCCGACTAAGATAGCATTTTTAGGACTTTGCTTAGGAGCTCTCACGGATGCCACTCGCGCGAGTATCCACCGGAGGCAAAAAAGGAAACACCTCACGTGGGTGCTTGTCCTCCCCCCTTTCACCAAGTCTCATCCCAACTTTAGTTTCCCACCCACCAATGAAAACATGCCACATGTTAAAACATATTTTTATTTTTATTAAAATATAATTATTATGTAAAATTATTCCAATTTAGTTATTAAAAATATTTTAAATGTGAAATTTTATTTTATTTTGATTTATAATTTATTTTAGTTTTCACATAATTATTTATGAAATTTAATAATTTTAATTAAAAAATAATTAATTAAAATAATGATCATATTTTAAAATTATTTATCATATTAAAAATATTAATAAAGTTATTGACTATAAAAATTAATTTGATATCAAAATTTTGATACCTTTGATTGGAGATGATTTTTTGATACCCATGTGAATAGTGTTCATGGGTATCAAAATTCAATTTTGATACCCATGAAACAAGGACTACCATTGGAGTTGTCCTAAGGGTGGGGTCTTTGTGTTCTTTTTATTTTGAAGGATCACTAGTTTAATCTATTACACATTTACCCCCTCATAGTTTCAAATCAGCATTTTTAGTCATGTGGAATGCTTAGTCAGCTCCAAGTAAGCAAAAATATCAGTGTTCTAAAAATCGGGCTAGGCGGCCGCCTAGGCGGGGCCTAGGCGCTAGGCGGGGCCCAGGCGCCGCGACTTTTCTCTAGGCGGTCAATTAGGCGTTAGGCGGTCCTAGGCGGTCCTAGGCGTTCTAGGCGGTTTGGGCGGATTTAGGCGGGCCTAGGCGGTCTAAGTAATATTTTTTTTATTTTTTTTTAATATTTTTTTTTTTAATTTTTTTACTTTTTTTAATTTTTTTTTAATTTTTTTTACCCTTAAATGACTTCGTTTTATAAGGATTGAAAATGAAAACAAATAACACATGGTTGAATTTGACTTAACCTTAGTTTATGTTGTGGATGATGGAATACATTTATAATTTTCATATGCTCTATAACCTTGTGTCAAAATTCTCGGCCCCGCCTATGGAATATATATTTGAATTTGTCACTATGTATTATGTATGGACAAAAACTATGGAATATATATAAAAATGTGTGTAAATTCGCGGCCCCGCCTAGGCCCCGCCTCGGCCCAGCCTAGGCGCTCTAGGCGCTAGGCCCGGCCTCGCCGCCTAGGAGCCGCCTAGCGATTTTTAGAACCTTGAAAAATATTAAGTCATTTTGCCACGCAAGTTTGAATTAACAGACTTTTGAACGGCATGTTGACGGAAGGATCACATAATCAACAAAGATAAAGGTCAAAGATCAAATGGTAAAAAAAAAAATGTTCGCTGACATAAAAGTAAAAACTTATAGCTTAAGGAAGAAAAAGATACTTTTCTCGCCAATTTGGTGGCCACCAGTAACTTGCGAGTATTCGGTGAAGATTTTATTTACGTGGAAAAGAGACACATTTCTCTTCCCTGCCATTCAGCTTTATTGCCTTTATTATCCAATCTGTCGTTCCAATTCACCTATTTCCCCTTGTGTTTCATGTTTCTGTTGCATGTCTATAAACTACCCAGCTCTTTCTAAGTTTCTTTCCCTTGTGACATCAGATGGGACTTTCCAGAGACTGTTTATGATATCTTATCTTGATGAAGAGATCTTAGTAAGTCTTTCCATATGTTTGCCTTCATAAATTTGAATTATTATCATTCATTTTCCCGCCCACAACATTATGGTGATAGTTTATCCATACAAATTGTTTTGTCCTTTTGATATACAACTGAAACCCGCAAGGTTCTATTTTATGGTCAAATTCCCTGTATGATGCCAATCAATAGAAACCGCCACCCTACATTTTCACAAGTTCTTTCCATATCATAATGGATATAATAGCATTCAAGTATATAACATGCATTATCCTTTCAAACATTTGTTGTATTCCCTTCCCTTCCCTTCCCTTCGTTTCGTTTCGTGTTTTTTTTTGTTGCCACTAGACAAAAGCTCTTTGTTTAAGAATGCATAATAAATGTATTGTCTAACATTTGTCTTTCCATTTATACCCTTTCTGTACTTATATTTATTAATGTAAAAGATTGTGCATCGGATTCTTAAGTGGCAAAAATGTCTATATCCCTACTAGGGATATAATGTGAAAGTATAATGTGCATTGGATTCTTAAGTGGCAAAAATATTGAGATGGCTAAAAATGGAAAACAGTCAAATATAAGTACTCCCTCTGCCCTTATTTATAAGCAACACTAGTCACTTTCACACAGATTAAGAATTTTGTTCAATACTTTAATTACCTTAATTTTATATAAAAAAAAAAAAAAAAAAAACTCCGTATGAGTTATAGTTAACTTTTTTTTATTGGTCAAAATGAGTTATAGTATATCCTCATATTGAATGTCTAGAAAATGTGCACTTATCTTTGGAAAGGGAGAATTAATTACGGGTATTTCTGGAAAAAAAAAAGTACTCCCTCCTTCCCAAAATGAATGTCCAAAAAATTTCAGATTTGCTCAACAAGAGCAAATCTGATTTTATTTTTTTTTGGACATTCATTTTAGGACAAAGGTAGTTTCAAATAAAATACATGATTGAAGTATGCGTATTCACGTTTAACATTCCCATACAATGTTCTTGGCGCTGATACAGATAGTAAGGGATACTGCTGGAGTTCCGGAAGTTCTGACAAGATTAGAAACATCCTCAACCCTCATTGAACCAATTGCAGAATACGAGAGTTAAGAAGAGTCATGTCTTAAGGAGAAAGACGGTAATATTCTTTTCCCATCTCAAATTTGTAATTACACTGTAAAATTTGTTCACCTGCCCCTTTCCTCCTCACCTACCCCAGAACAACAACAACAACAACAACAACAACGATGAAATCTTCCGTTGACTTATAATTATTGTGTAAAAAAACCACAGAAAAACAAATCTTCTGTTGACTTTTATAATTATTACTATATGAAAAAATGGTAATCTTGACCATAATTGAACAAGTATTAGTCAACAGTGGGAATGGGTGAAACTTTCCATTCTTGTAGAGTTGAAGTCAGTTGGACCGGGAGTAAGTGACTGATTGCAAGTAAAACTAGAAAAATTGGTTGCTTGGTTGTTTTCGGAGTAGGAATATATTTGTAGCCTGTTCTCACGTGATTTTGCTTGTTTACTCTTCATGTTCACACTTGCTGATGTTTAAACGAAAAGAGTGATTAGGATAATTTAACTCGTAAATTAATCGCAAATTAATCAAGCTGACTTACGTTTGGTTAAACAAATTATTGAAAACTGGGGTGGGTATATTAGTGTGAATGTGAATTCCATCAACTGGAAACGACGGTGAAACTGTTCTTGACTTGAAAAGTCTGTTGGTCAGGTGACTTATACCTTGTTGAGATTTGACTTGTACCTCTCTACATCATGAAGATAATTATTTATGGTGCCTTCTGGCTTTCGGACGGTTGGTGGATTTTTGGGGGAAAAAGAGATTCAGGTAGTAAGTTTTCATTTTTTTTTTTTAAGTTTTTGTTAATACAATTGCGATATAGGGAAGAAAAGGGAAGAAAAGGGAGAAAAGGTTAAACTCCATTACTAAATAAATTGAACTTCTAAGGATTTTCTGTCCTCACTTTGGCCCTGAATGAATGTCCACTTCTTATTTAAAAGACATTCTAAAGTTTACGTTCGAGAAATATCCTTGATATCCATTTTAAAATTATAATTTTGCAAGTATATAATAGAATATGAAAAAAAAAATTAAAAAAAAATGGTAAATATTCATTTAGGGACAATTTTAATTAGAAAATAGACATTCAATAAACTTGAGACAAAATTTAGGATAAAGAGTACTCCCTCCATCTCATTGATATATTTACAAACAGAGTGCGCACAGGAATTAAGAAAAACGGTTATAAAGTAGGTGTTGTGATTAGGTAGGAGAGAGTGCACGGGAATTAAGAAGAATGATTATAAAAGTAACCGTTGTAAGTGAGAATTGAGAAGAATGGTTATAATAGAGACCCTTTACTCTCTCCGACTCAAAATGAATATCCAAAAAAAATTCAATCGATAAACATTATCGTCAATTTGATTTGTATATCAAGTTGTAATATAGTAAGAGTCCAAAATATAAATAAGAATTAGCTAGAGGGTTGACTTTAGCTGTATTTAGTGTACATATTAGTATTAGCTAAAAACCATTTGCCAATACTTGGGAAACTTTAGGGCCTCCCTAAGTCAAATCAGTACTTAATATGAAACTTTTGCTTCAATATTGGATTATTGAAATTTTAGGACAACTTTGGGTGAATAAACTCTTCACACAAAATATAGGCATTCTTGCAAGAAAAGTAATAATATTTGGTGAGACCTCTTTAGATTTCCCAAACAATATGCAGTTGCTAAGCATGAATCTCACTAAGATATACAAAGTAAGATAAACTTAACAAAGAGCTCACGTGACGTTAGTCCTAATAACTCATAGTCGTTGGATCATATTGTGTATCATTTCTGTGTATTATATTATGTACATCGGTGATACAACGGTTATGCATTAATAATGATAACATCCTCATGACGTTAGTCCTAATAATTCATAGTTGTTGAATCACCGTGTGATACACATAAGTGATCTCGTCTCTTAGTAATGTGCTTGAAATTCAGAAATTTCGGAAATGATAATTTTAACTCAGTTTTTTTAAAGCACAACTTTTTCTTCTAAATGCATTTAGTAAATTAATTGAAAATGAAATTTTTCACCAGGCAAGCTAAAGAGAGAGAGTATCCACTCTAGAAAACAAAAACCTAGTGTTAACATCCAAGAAAAATAAACAAACCCCACTAGCAAAATATACAAAGACTAAGACCTTAGCAGCCTGAAATGAATAAAACAATATGGTCAAGAGCTTGTAAACCCTCCAAATGGCAGATATACATATAGAGAGAGAAATTAGAGTTAATTAAACATTAAAGGAGATAGATTAGCAATCATATATAAAGATTAACTAAAATAATTAATGAAATTAAATAAGTCATAATTAATCATTCCAAGCTCCTAAAGAAGAAATTTAATATAATCAACCAGCTAGTAGGCAGGCAAATTGAGTCTCTCTGATCCATAGGAATGATCCAAATGAGAAGAATTAGCATCCAAATTAGGAATCAATGGGATGAATTCTTGATTAATCTCTTGCATGAAGCCATCCAAATCAGCAAAACCTCCCAAGAAACCACCACCTGAGTTTGCACCACCCCATATCTCCTCCTCTCCTTTTATTCTCTCCCTCCTCATCATTTCCATTTTCTTTGCCATTGTCAACTTCCTTGACACTAAACCTCTCTTGGGTTCTTCTTTTCTTGATTTCTTCTTCTTCTCCTCCGGCTTTCCGGTCAGCCTCTGAACCAGTTCCCTGAAGTTGGCCACATCTGTCTTGATGATTTCTGGTGCAAATATGTGAATAATGCGAATTTTCGGCTTCACTTTGGCGATCATGTGTGAATCTCTATGCATGGAAAGTGGTGATGAAGAAGTTGTAATGGAAGTAGTATTAGGGTTTGAAGAGTATGTGTGTTTGTTCATTATCATTCCCTCCATTGCACACATGATCAATGTTAAACTTTGTGTGTAATTTTGAGAGAGAGAGAGAGAGAGAGAGAGAATGATGAACAACCAATTGTTATGTTTGGAGGAGAGGGTGGGAGCAAAGAGTTTATATAAGTGGGGAAGGAGAGGGAAAATGTTGTTTAATTGAAGACAAAGTGGTGAAAATATTTGAAAAAGAAAAACAAGCTGTGATGTATTAAGGGGGAGAGGCAAGGATTGGATGAACCCTAGGCTGACATAATTGGGAAGGAGAGAGTCAATAAAGTATAGAACCTCAATGGTCCCTCAATTCCCTATATATCATATGTGTATGTACATACATGGAGGGGGATCACTATTATATTTTGCCAAATTGATCCAATAAGATATGGAAGTTTATACATCATGCCCCCACATTGGTCCTACTTGCTAAGCTAAGTGACCAAAATGCCCCTTCTTTTGAATAATTTTGGTTTAGTTTCACAATAAATATTGTTTTTAACTTGTCAATATTTTCATATAGTAATGTATTTTATCTGTTTGTATAATGTTTGTCTCTAAAAGAGTGGTCCATTGGTAAAGGCAAGCTTCATGGTGAGCGTCAGAGTTCGATCTCTCTTCTCGCCTCCTGATGCGAACATCGTCAAAATAAGTAAATTATAACTATATATATATATATATACTCCCTCCGTCCAGTTACATACTTCACACTTTCTATTTTGAGCGTCCAATTACATACTTCACACTTTGTCTCCTACATTATTTTAATACTCACAACACCATTATAATTTACTATTTCCTCCACTCATTCTCTCTCCTATTTTACTTTTACACTCACAACATTATATCATTATTTTTTTCCTTAATTCACGCGTGAACAGTAACCGTGAAGTATGTACTTGGACGGAGGGAGTATATATATATAATACCAACCATATGTATGATAATTTAGATCCCTTTTCTATAGATATGTGTAACATAGTTGCCCACTTGCATATATAATATGATCTCTATATGTGGTTGATTATCCACAATTAGGAAATTGTTCTATGATGTCAACTTACATATATTATGCTACTCAAATTTATATTGTGATTTGTGATTGATGTCTAATTATAGTTGCCATGGAATTTTGGATTTGAGAGAATTTATTAATTAAGAGAGACCACCAAACAATAATTTGAGATTCATATTCTTATTTATATTTATAAAGAAAAGCTTAATGGTAAAATAAATAATAATAAGTGAGAAGAATGATATAAAAAAAGACATACTTCCTCCTTCTCGCGTACTATTTCTCTTTGTCCGTTTTGGATGTCCCACATACCATTTTACTTTCCTAAAATAACAAAAATATTTACTATTTTTTCACTTATTTTCTTTCTTGCTTACTTTTATATTCATTTTCTCTCTTACTTCACTTTTCATATTCATAATCATATTCCTAAAAAAGTACTACACAAAAATTAGAATACGTATATTAGAGAGAAACCGCGTAGTTGGAACAAAAGAAAATGTCATGTATCTACAATGAGTAAGTTTTGGGAGAATCAGTTTCTCCATAAATTATAAAAAGTCCAATTTTTTTCAACTTGCAAATATTTGACGAATATAAGAGCAGTTTAAAAAAACAGGACTTTTTATAACTTAGGAAGAAACTAGTTTCCCCCAAAATATTGTGATCTACAATACCCAATCAATTTGTACCACGTCAGCCAAAATTTGAAAAATAAGAGAGTGAAAATTTTGTTAGGTCACTTAAAAAATAAAAAAAGGGCAAAAATCATATTTTTGTTGAACTTTGACCACAAATTTATGAGAGATTAATTATGTTCATGAAATTCTAAAAGTTGTTGTTGATAATATTATTAATGGTGAATCAATAGGAATTTTTAGAATTTCATGAACATAATTAAATTGTCATATATTTGTGGTCAAAGTTCAACTAAAAAGTCAAATGGGACAAACTTTTAGAGACGGAGAAAAAGGGACAAACTTTTAGAGAAGGAGAAAGTAGTTTTTGCCCTAAAAAAACTCTATTTACAGTACCCAATCAAGTTATGCCACATCAGCCAAAATTTGGAAAACAAAAAGCTTACTGATTTGGTAACTGTAATTTTTTTTAACCACGGTGAAAATTATTGCTAGATCAGATTTCAATTTTTGGAAGGGCTGCAACAAACAAAGGACCGTAAAGAGAATACAAAAAAATTGATCTTTCAAATTTATTGTCTCGGGCAAAAGAGTGTTCAATTCATCTTCTCTGGCGCCGATGAGCCTTTGGCTCAATGGAATATGCACTTAACTTGTCTTTAATAAGGGTTCAAACTCCTCCCCAACGTTGTATTTAAAATATTATAATTTGGATAGAAAAAAAAATCATCTTCTCCGACAACAGTAAGCAGAAGTGCAAAAGATTTTGGAATTTTACCTCTTTAGAAAATTAACGGTGGTAAAACACTTTCTTTCAGTTTTTTTTTTTTTTATGTTTGTTTGCTGATGGGGCATAGTTTGATGCTTTTCCTAATGATTAGGAAAAATGTGTTTTTAAATGCGCGGTGGCATTTTATAAATGAGACTTCATGCGTGTTGGATCCATGGGCAACAAACCTTCTGTATATCAA
Organism: Adenophora triphylla var. japonica; assembly: GCA_022495995.1. Classification (NCBI taxonomy): domain Eukaryota; kingdom Viridiplantae; phylum Streptophyta; class Magnoliopsida; order Asterales; family Campanulaceae; genus Adenophora; species Adenophora triphylla. Next base: position 642,217 of record JAFEMH010000393.1, read on the forward strand.
ACTCAAAGATTTCTGGATAACAATATTAAAATATTTTGAATATGAATTAACAAGCATATTTTAACAAGGTCATGACCAAGTGACCAACAAATCTTCTAAATATCAATATCAAAAGATTCTGGATAATAATATTAAAGCTTTGTGAATATAAATTAACAAGCATTTTTTAACAAAATCATGATCAACAAACCTTTTAAATATCAACATTAAAGGTTTTCGGATATCAATATTAAAGTATTCTGGATACGCGGAACTTTTGAGATTGATATACAGAATGTTTGTAAATATGTAAAACTTTATTCGCGCTATATCCATGACGAAATAAACCTTCTGTATATTAATGTTAAAGAACATTTGAAAGTAATATCCAAAATGTTTGTTGGCAAAGAAAATTACGAGGCTTACAAAAGTCATAGGGTTTCTTCCCGTGATAAGGGGTTTAAAACCCCAAAATACGTTATTTATGCCATTAAACGGGCTTTTGAAATTTTTATAAATGAAGTTTTAAAGATGGTCAATAGTAATAGTAGTGTTTGAAATAATCATATACTCCCTCCGTCCCAACATAAGCTACCCATTTTTTTCATTGCACGCAAATTAAGAAAATGGGTGGTAAGAAAAAATGTTGTGAGTATAATTTGACAATAGGAGAGAGAATGAGTGGAGGGAATATTAAATAATAATGGTGTTGTGAGTATTAAAATAATGTAGGAGAGAGAATTAGTGGAGGAAATAGTAAAGATTTTTTGCCAAAAAAAGAAAGTGGAAGCTTTTAACGGGACACCCAAAATGGCAAAATGGAAAGCTTCTACTGGGACGGAGGGAGTATGGTGTTACAAATGTCTAGTTCATGTGTCGAAAAGTTTCAGATGGTATTGAGAAATTTCGATTATTTACAAAAATGTCGCAACGTGTTTTTTGTTTTTTTAAGATGTTCCAGTTATTTACGAAAATATCACCTCACATTTAAAAACGCATTTTTCCTAATTACTAGAAAAACACGTTTTTTCAGGAGAGTTACACTAGTGTGATTGGACTGTGCAAATTAAAGTTTTACACCTAACAAAATATTTTCTCTGAATAAATATCTTATTTTCATTTAAAATATTATTAATAAATAAAAATTCGAATATAAACACTTTTAACAAACATTATTGAATCCATATATATTTGTTTAAACTTTTAAATTAGTTGATAAATTAAAAAGATAAATTAACAAATATCATAATACTATCTCTGTTTTAAAATGAGTGCTAAATTTTTCTTTATCGAATTTATCAAGAAAGTGTCTGTTCTAAAATAACACTAATAAAACATTTAAATCAGTTGTAATGTTAAATAATAACGGTGATATTGTTGAAAATAGTGCATGTTGTAGTGTTAAAAAGTGTCTGTTGTAGTATTGAAAAGTGCCTCTTGTAGTATTGAAAAATGCCTGTTGTAATATTGAAAAGTGTCAAGTGAATTAAAAAACACATGCCTGTTGTAGTGTCAAAAAGTGTCTTTTGTAGTATTGAAAACTGCCTCTTGTAGTATTGAAAAATGCATGTTGTAATATTGAAAAGTGTCAAGTGAATTAAAAAACACATGCCTGTTGTAGTGTCAAAAAGTATCTTTTGTAGTATTGAAAACTGCCTTCTACAGTATCAAAAAATGCCTGGTGAATTTTCGTAAGTTTCAAGTGAGTTCAAAAATACATGTCTGTTGTAGCGTTGGAAAGTGCCTCTTGTAGTATTCAAAAACTGCCTTATACAGTGTCAAAATGTGCCGGTGCATTTTTCGTAAGTTCCAATTATTTATAAAAATGTCACCGCGTCTATTGAAAAGTTCTACTTATTTACAAAAATGCCACCGCGCATATTTTAAAACACGTTCTACGCTCAGCGAACATAAAACACGTTTCACCCAAGATTTTGTGTTTATTTTTATTTTGAAATCGATAAAAGAAGTATAATTTAAAAATTGATCAAACTCCGAAAAACAAGGCCTGCTCCCGCTTCTCTCTCATATACACAAACATTTCATACTCAGCAGAGCATGTTACAATGTTACAATTGTCATTGTGTATGTACTTCACTAATGGAGCCATCAAAATAATATAACTCCCCAATCCAATCAATCAAGCAAATTATATACTTCCTCCGTCTCACTCCTCACTCGAAGAATTGATATATGACCTATTCGAAGCTGCTTGACTATCGAAAAGTTCCTCATTGGCCAAGGACCGAGAAAAAAACCTGTTGATGGAGATAGATCCCTTTTCGCCCAAGTGGACAATTTTCCAAAGTGAAATCCAGCAAAATTTCAAACTTTTCCAAAAAAATTATCTCTTTTCGTCTCGATCGAAAATTCAAACTTTCCCTAAAAATTATCTCAATCAAAAATTCAAAATTTTAAAATGCAAAGTTTTTATTATTTCTTTATGTGTGGGTCCCACATATCATACTAATAACAATTACTATTCATTAACTTTTCTCTATTTCACTTTCTCTCTCCTATCCAACTATCTACACTCACAACAAATCACATTTTTCATTTTTTTTTCTCAGTCTTGAACCAATTTTTTACTTTGAGCAAGATATTTGTTGTCCTTTGTCACGATTTTTTACTTTGATTCGTTTCAAATAAACGTCACGTTTTCAAGTAAGAAAAGTGATTTAATATAATTAATAATTGCATAAATATTGTACAAACTAGCGAAACACATTTTTTAAAAAATATAATAAATTAATTGTAATATTAATAATGGGTCGAACGGATATAATTTTTTTGTGCCCTTTTCAACTTCAAATCAAACAATCACTCTCAAATCCTCACCAAACCCAGCTTGCATCTAATAAATAAAATAGTAGAAAAGGAGGCCGCCGGAGCTAGGATCTTCGTACGGCCGCCGGAATAAAATGGAATGTAAATAATTCCTTTTTCGTATTTATTTATTTCTCCTTTGGCTACTTACTCTCAACAATAGCAATAAGATAAATCAAGCATTTGTATTTTACTATAAACTTCTTATTGTAAAATACAGAAGCTTTCATATGACCTATTTCCACAAGGAAGCTTAAAAGGAATTTCAAGATAAGAAAATGGTGTTAATTGGAAAAGAAAATACTAAATATGTACTCCTAAATATATTACTACTTTCTTTATTCTAAAATGAATATTTAAATTTGCTTTTTATTTTAATTAAAAGTAAATTTAAAATTTATTTAATAATTTATTTTGGGACTGATAAAGTAGAAGTTTAAGTAAATTGATCCAAAAAACTAACTCCATTAGTTATAGTATTAAAAAAATAAAAAATCCCCCTCCATCTCATTTATACTCCCTCCGTCCCAGACCAAGGGTCCCGGGGGGATTTCACGCTTCTTAAGAAATTTTTTTAAAGTGGGTAGAAAATTTTAGGAGAGAGAATATAAAAGTTGAATGTGTGGTAGGGAATAGGAGAGAGAATGTAAAAGTTAAATGTGTGGTAGGGAATAGGAGAGAGAATATAAAAGTTAAAAATATTTAATAGGAGAGAGAATGAGTGGGAGGAATAGTAATGATTTTTTTGTAAATATATGGAGATGATAAGGGTATGAATATATGAAAAACTTTCCATTTAAGGAAAGGGACTCTTGATTTGGGACGGACCAAAAGGGAAAGTAGGACTCTTGGTCTGGGACGGAGGGAGTATTTAATATATACTCCCTCCGTCTCATCCGACTTAACACAATTTATCATTTTGAGCGTTTCATTTGATTTAAAACGTCTCAAAATGACAAGTTTATATTATTTTTATATTCAATGGGACTCACTTATTATACTCGTAACAACAATTCTCTTACTATTCATCTCAATCATTTTTTCTCATATTTTACTTTTATACTTACAATACCTATTCCATTCATTCTCCCTCCTCTTGTTATATTAGTATTTCTTAATTGCTGAGGGGAAGAGAAAATCCTAAGTTGAATGAACGAATGGAGTATATATTTATTCTAATAAAAATTTAAATAAATTTGTCAATGATAAGATAGAAAAAAAAAAAAGAGAGAGAGAGAGAGAAAAGGAAGAAGATAGCTAAAATAAAATGTGTGCAAGTGCAACGGCAACCGTGGGAGCAGTATCTTGAGTAAGAGTACGTAGGATACGCACGTGAAGTGAAGATGGTGGGATCAATTTGGGACGTCAATAGGCACACGCGACCTGGATGATCGTCGTGGTGAGTGTCAGGGCGGCTGGGCCCAGATGTAACAGCCGGCCCACAAAATCATATTCGATATCGTCATGCCATTTGGAAGACGTGGCGCTAAGCAAAGGTTTTTTCATTTTTTTTTTTCGTAGTAATAAATGTCCTATTTTATTTCCAAGTTAAAATTTATTTTATTAAAAATCATAAAACTTTAACTAATTTAAATATTACTTTGAAAATATTTACTGATACATCAATCAAAAACATTTTAATATTTCAATGAATATAAATAAAAATTATTAAATTATTAATAAAAATTTAATTTAATTGATTAAATGCGAAGTTTAAGGATAGAATAAATAGTATTTTTATTTTTAAATCAAAAGCTCCCGTAGCTGGGAAAATATATTCTTTGTGGGTTTTTAAAAAACACGTCTACATTAAGATATTACAAATCTTATTCTCAGTGATTAAAAAACCGTTTTTTGACGTGTTTGCCATTAGTGTAGCCAAGCGGTTAGGTTAGGGTGTAAGCTAAAACGTTAGTTTGGGTTTATTAGCTAGCTGGATTCTGTTAATAAGATGTGTGTCAACGTGCACCACGTTGTTGTTTATGCAAGTATGTCCTCTTCTCCGCTTTATAATAAATGTTATATTTTTATTTTTATTTAAATATAAATTGATAATGCCACAATTTTTTTGGGATTTCACTAAATACGGATATCTGTCTTGTATCAAATGATTATACATATAACACAACAAAGAAAAAACTCACCGTTATATACCAAGACAGAGTTTAATACAGCTCAGTCTCTCAGGTGTGAGAGTAAGATGTCTAAGAGTTTAATTACTGAGAATAAGATTTGTAATATCTTAATGTGTTGTGTGCTATGATTTAGATAATTTGACTTACAATAGTGATTTTACACTTACCATGTCCATGGGGACAAGTGATAGTATATACTCCCTCCGTCCCATAGAACATTACCCCTTTTGCTATTTTGGGCGTCCCTCTTTAAAGTCCCACTTTCCTAAAAAGGAAACCTTAAATCACTATTCTCTCCACTCATTCTCTCTCCTACATTATTTTAATACTCACAACACTATTATAATTTACTATTCTCTCCACTCATTCTCTCTCCTCCCACTCACAACACCTACTTTAATAACATTATTCCTTATTTTTCGTTCTCAATAGTAAACGTGTAATGTTCTATGGGACGGAGGGAGTATAGTATAAGAGAGCCGTTGGTGACGTTAGCCCTGTAGGAGATGTTTGCCCTTTAATTTAGGACACGTGTCCGCGCCTGATTGGCTTGTGCAATAAAGTGAGGATTACTGTAAAGTGATGTATTTGATTGTCCAAGGACACGGGGACAGGCGACAGTTGGTGCGTCGCATTACGCGCATAATAGGCGACTGAGCCATCATTTAATGTGACAGTGATGGGTTTGTCCTTAATGTCAAAATAGGTACGGACCTTTATTTTACTAGCTTTGACTTTAACAGGGAGTCTAGTGGTAAAATCGGGAGTCTGGTATTAGACCGCGGTCAACATAGTTAACGAGGTTTTGGATAGTCACGATCATAGCTGGCGCGGTCATCTTGTTGACGGTCTTTGTTATCGCGATCTTGATACTCGCGGTATTGATGCATGCGGTATATGATTATGCCACGTCATATTTGGCATTTGTACCAGGTCGAGATTAGGCCCGGTCTGAAAGGTCCGGGGCTCATCACAAATAAATTTTATTGATGACGCAGGAAACGATACATCAGCGTTAGTCCATCAATAGTTTGATCTCCAGCTACTGTGACCTGAAAACACGAACAAACGACTAGCCGGTGTGGTCTCCGGCTAATACGATACGGCGTGATGATAAGATGTGGTATTATAAGTTTGTCTAAAACTGTATGTAAATAACATAATCTGAAAATAGACAAGAATATATTACCTTTTTACGTTGAATGTCGTCTGTTATATATAGGAGCTTCGTAGGATAATTAGGAATCCCTTAAATCGTGAAGATAATATGGGCGTAACGATCTCCGTTATTGTAGTAGGCGGTTACACATTGAGTCGTAGATAGACGCACGTTTCTATAGCTCGAAGTTGCCTGAATGTTCAAAGTCGACCTGACTTATATGTGAATTATATAAGTGATCGTATGTTGTGTTGGACAATTGTGTAGGCTTCTCAAGAACTTAACTAGAAACTTAACAGAAAAAGATAACGGAGATTGGAAACAAAAGAATTCAAATCGAGTCTTGTATTTGATACAATCTCCGTAAGAAGTTATTGCCTTGCGAGTGCTTACGGTTTATATGGCAATCTTCTAGTAAGATAAAACGACTTATAAGTAAATGATAGGAGCACTCCAAATCAAATACTCTAGCGAACAACACAATGTTTGGAACTTTGGACTTTGAAGAATTTAATGCAACAATATGCAATGATTTGGGTATGTTAATCTATCTTACTAGAGGGTAGGAAGGGTCAAAATACTGTATATGTTAATTGAAATTCGGAGGAGGAGGAGGTATATATAGAGAGCGAGGGTTTGTGTCTTTTCCCACGAAGAGACACAACTTTCTCGTTTGAAATAGTGCTGTTCGGGATCCGCTCTACCGAGTCAAGGAACTCGCTCGGCCGAGCACCAGGCTGCACGGCCGAGTCAAGAGACTTGCACGGCCGTGTTGATCAAACTGCTCGGCCGAGCATACTTGTGCCTCGCCCGAGCAAGCTAGTCCAGAGACTTTTGGCCTATTTATGTGCTCTGCTCGGCCGAGTTAAGGACTCGCTCGGCCGAGCACTTCAAACAAAATCAAAACACCCTTTAATTAACTCTCGTTAAGTTACAAAAGACCATTGTCATTAATTCTCATTCACCCTAAATGGTTTTGAGACATTAAATGAGTTTAATAATCTACAACAAATGTAGAATACATTTTGTAACTAGTTCCGTTAACACATAACGAACTTCCGTTAGAAATCTAGGTCAACGTTAAGTCAAACTTAACTTTCCGTTACCCATTTCCAACAATCCCCCACATGAATGACAATTAATGCATGTATGCAATTTCGTCCAAAGTTCCGGCGAACTGTTATTACATCGGGATAGATAGCTTGTGGCCTTGAATCTTCCCTAGTGAAATATTATCGGATATACTAGCCATTTGGTAGCGAGTCGCTTTGAATCAGTGACTGTCGGATGTATACCAAGACAATAATACTCACATAATAATAGCTCTAACAATTGTTGTTCTCACGTTTTTGTCCATTTTGGCCCTGGACCGTATCTCATTCATAAGCGTTCATTTAGAGGTGGCCTTATTACCTCTCGCTTTATATAGGTGATTCTCACTATAAGGAGTATCATGCACTACTCCACCCGTAGGTATAGAAATCATTAAAAGTTTTCTCAACTTATCCTCACCATCCGCCGCATGTGCTAGTACTTGGACGTTAAGGAATGGGTATTCAACATCTCTAGGTTAATAAACCGAGTTGTTGTTTCCAAGTAACTCTACTAGAACTTATAACTTGGTTGTCTCATTGAACCAAGGGCCTGGGATCTCCATTTCTCAAGGTTGAGTGTCCGCTATAAGTTCTTTTGTTGTGGGTTTTTAAACCCATTCCCCTTAACAGTTTATACAGTTGATCTTTATTACTACCCTTAGGTAGACGGATCCGAATTTGACTTCACATGGCTAGTTGTGACAGTCGCATTTTGAGATCAATTGTACTATGGTAGTGTGTCTAAGACCATTATGTCTAGACTTACAGTGAGAACCCCGACCCGGAACCTGCACGTGTCCCGAGTTGGAGCGTCCTCAGACTAACCCAAATTTCACTAACTTTTAAAACTTTTAATTAAACTTCCAAATAAAACATCATTAACAATTCTATTTCAAAACAACTCCACTACTCTCCACATCGGAGGAAGAGTGGACCGACTTTGAAAATACTTAAACTGTTTAGTTACAAAAGATATTGGTTTTAACGTAGAAATGTAAAGTTCATAATTACAAACTCCCAAAAGGAATTATAACAAAATACTTTCTACGCCAACCTAACGTACCCCGACAATACCCAAAAGCTCACTGCCAACTCCTTTCCGTCCTTACTTGGCCGGTCCTCCTGTCTCGGGATCTAAAACATTAAAGGGAGAGGGGTGAGAACAAATCTCAGCAAGCTATTATGAATGCAGCAATATGCCAAATAAATGCAACATATAACAAGTCGCACGTAACACATTGGAAAAGCTATAAACACATTCCATTACCTTGGTTTACCTTTTCCCGTCTGAACAGTAGTCGTACAACATTGGGTATAATAATACTCCAATTATACAGTGAGCTGCTTAAGCAATACTCAATAAGACCCGTTTTTCAGGGAACCAAATAAGACAGTAGCAACTATGTAAGGCTTTTGGCTCAATACAGACGCTATAACCCCAACCTGTGGCCACAGGAGGGGACGGTCACAGATATAACATAATCCGATCACATTAGGTCACACTTCCATAATTGACCGTATTATGTTATACCCCCAACGTCAGCTGACTCACACATTATCAAGCACATAATAGATACTTGAATAAAATCCACAAAAAGGGATAACAATATATCAACATGGTAAAATATACTCATGTCCAACCAATATCATAGTGCAACATTTAATCAACACACTATGCATACTATAAACAATGTATATGAGCTCAATGTAAGCAAGGAAGTAGCATCAATCCATCCTACACGGTCATTATACAATAATACATAGCCTCTTTAAAGGTCTAAGTTGAATCTACCAAGTTGGGATCATAATTGTCTAGTTACCAAACTAGGTTATCTAACGTTTTCCAAGCAACATTTATAGTACTTCCACTATTCCATTTTGATCACTTAGAACGTCATTGTGAAGCCAAAGTATTCTACTTTAATCTAGGTTAAAGAGATTTCATTTTGGTTCGAGTTTGATTAGGTTTGAATAGCTCTAAAGTTGGGGTGAAAAACCGGAGCCGGGGCACGACTCGTGCCCCAGGGCACGACTCGTGCCCAAATGACCCCCCACAGAGTCTGGCGTCCCCCTATAGGTCACGACTTCCCTTCGTCCAAGGGACGACTCGTCCCTCAGCCCAGAATTTGTAAAAACAGCAGCAACAACAACAATGCCTCAAAATCCCAAAGTTCCAACCAAAAGTCTTCTAAGTTATGAACCAAAAGGGACATTTCCAACTTTGTTAACTTCATCCTACTCATTTAACTCCAAGAAAATATGTCTTAAACCTAGATCAATTCAACTTCCATAAACTATAATATTTCTATAAACCCAACAAAGTTCTCAATCAACACATTCAAGAGAACAAACACAATAACATTTATTTTCATGATCATTCAAAGAAAGAAAGGTCATAATAACTCACTTTAGATTTATAGAACAAAATGTTGATCTTCTTAGCTTGCCTTGTTCCTCTAGATGATCCAAACCCAAAAATGCCCTTGGTCTTGAAAATGGTGTAGAAATGACTAGTTACAAGGCTTGGAAATGAGGAAGCTTTCAATGGAGTTCCATGGAAGAGTGAAAGAAGAAAATGAGGAAGAAGATGAAAGTGACCTAGAGGAAGTATGGGGAGGTGAAGGGAGGTATGGGGAGGATATAGGTTGCTTTGACTATTGAGGCCCTAGGTGGAGGAAAGAAGGGGGAAGGGAATGCCCCCCCCCCCCCTCAAACTAAGGCTTTCACCCCAAAATATCATTTTCCTTTAATATTTCCAAAGCATTAAATTTAAAATCCTCCTACTCAATATTTATTCCACATTTTAGGATCCTCCTTCCACATTTTACTCATGTTTCTATTATTACTTTTCTTTTTGAACATTAATTTATTTTCCTATCATTCATCCTAACATATGAAATTAATTATATAAAAATAGACACATAATAATAACAATAATATTAAAAGCACACAATATGTTATTAAAATAGTGCCTAGGTTTAGGGTCGTTACACTTACCATGATGGTCTACACCTTTTCCTATTTCTCATTGTCGTCACAATGCCTTAGGTCATGTAGACACAGACTTATTCCACAAAGGAATATCTTCCAAGACCATTCAACTTATAGGAATTGTAATCGTTAATCATAAGTATATCCTTAAGTACACCAAGTACTTATGATTATACTATTCCGGTGATTGATTACAATTACAATTAGACCTTTAGTCTATCTAGAATGATCAGTCCCTTCGAGTGATCAAATTCTTCTATCGGTCAGTTTCTTCAAGTGGTTATTATCTCTGTACCGTTTCGACTTCCCAAAATTAGTATCTCTAAGTGGTTTGACCTCCTTAGAGTCTACTTTTCAGGAATCTACTTTACAGAGAATACCTCTCAAGAATCTATTTGAACTTTCGAAGTACTTTCTTTTCAAGATAATGGAATTTGTGATAGGACTATTCCTTCTGATGTTATAGAAATCTTTATTTCTAATATGACATCGGACATCGGCTAATCCCATATCTTTCATGTCAAAGTTCTTCTTTAACATGTCTTTGGTATTCATGATCAATTCATGACTACCATTGTTATCCACGTAAGGACAGACTATTAACAAATGATTCGTATGTTCCTTTAATGTATGTAGACACATTTGTCACATTTATTAATCTTGAATCCATTTGATAACATAGTTCTATCGAACTTCTCATGCCACTGTTTAGTTGCTTGTTTTAGTCCATATGAATACACAAGTAGATCCAACACGGTTGTGCGACATAGAACGCTCTGTTGTGTCAATGGGATAATCTTGCATAAATCATCATGTCCTTTTGACAACTATCCGACTTTATACTTATCAAATGATCCATAAGCTTTATATTTTCTTTTGAGAATCCAATTGCAACCTAATGGTTTGCAACTTGGAGGAGATCTACCAATTCCCAAGTATTATTAAGCATTATGAATTTTTATCTCATTGTTAATAGCCTCTTTCGTAACGAACTATCCGGACCAGATAACGCTTCCTTAACAGTTGCTGATTCGTTTTCCAACATAAATGATAGAAAATCGGGACCAAAAGACTTTTCCACTCTTGCCCTTTTACTACGTCTAGGTCCTTCATCTTCCACTTGAGATGGACCGTTTGTAGTCTAATATTTGAAGGTTTCATCCTTGGTACATCTAGTTTTTGCAACCCAACGGTTTGCATAAGGAAGATCAACCATCTTCCTAGTAGAGTAGGATGAATTTGTCCTTCAACTGTATCTTGTTTTCTTCTTCTTATTAAGAAAATCACTTACAGTTTCTATAAATTTTCTTTTATACATTTCCTATCATTTCAAGGAAGTATATTCTTTAAAGAATATAACGTGTCTTGCTTAAGTATTTCTACTTTAGCCAAATACCCCCACATTTGAGGTATTTATAAAACGGCTTATGAATATTTCATAATTCGTCATCATTGAATATTTCCTTTCTAAGGATCCATTTGTAACCCAATGGTTAGCATTATGGAGGAAGATCAAATAACTTCCAAATATATAATGATCCATTCTTTTAACTGTTAACATTTTAACAGTTTCTGTTAATACTAGAAGTTCATATCAAATAGAACTTATGTATTTAGCTTGTACCCCCACACTTGAGGTGTACCTCCACATATCAAATATTTTATGAATATCCTAATTCATATTTAATATTTTTCTTTTATGTGAAGTCATTTAATTGTAATAACCATGTTATCTACAATGTATTTCATCTTCTTGAGATGAACCGATGACATAGTCATAACTATGTTTTAAGTGAGGTCTCTTCAACCATTTTCCTTGGTTGAAGAATACTGCATTGCCAATGGAAACGTAATCCATGGTTTTTGGGTTCTATCTTAACCTCTTTAGGTTTAGATATTTCTACCTTTGCTAGGTATACCCACATAAGACGGAACTTATCAATAAGGAGTTCACCATCTCCTTAAAAGTTCTATCTTCCTTTTTCAATTGATTTGAGTGTGTAAGAAGCATTCGTTTGATAAATAAGTGTCAGCATCCCAACAATTATTTTTCAAACGGTACTACATACTAACCACCTCTATCACTTCGAAACTCTTAATTGTTCATTAAGATGAATCACAAACCTTATTGTTTACTCAAAACTTTAAGGTTTTACCTTTTACTTTTCCAAAAGATGAACTTTGCATTATCAAATGCAATCATTAATAGAAGTAAATAACTATTTATTTACTATTTCTGGTTTGAACTGATTTCTACAAAAGAAATCACAATTGATTTTGCGAATCAAATTTCATTTTAGGTAGTAATTTTAAATTAACTCGTCGACTTAGTGAATTTAAATTTACACGACCTAAATGAACACGCCATAACAATTGGAACACTTCAAACCAAGTAAATAAAATACGAAATTTTATTCTTCGCACTTAGGCGGATAAACAATTACAATTTAAGGAGTCCTTCAACAAGGTACCCTTTACTAACACAACAACCACTTTTGGTCAATTCAATCTTATGCCCCTAGGCTAAGTTGATCAAAGTCCAATGGAACATTTCTATCTTCATTCACATTGGCTTGAAGAGGGTTTCCATCTTGGTTGTTGATTCTAGGATGTCGACATTCCCTAGCCATATGCCCGGGTTTGCCGCAATTAAAACAACTACCTTTGACCTTCTTGGCGGTCCTCTTCACTTTCCCGATTTTCTTTCTCTTGTTTCCGGTACTTCTTTCCACCAAGTTCACTTGCGGTCTTTTAGTCACAATACACATAGTATTGTGCATCTCGAGAAAGTCCCAGAGTTCTCTCGCGGTCTTTATGCCACAACACACCTTGTATTGTGTGTAATCCAAGCCATTAAGAATATAATTGCGACACAAGAAATCGCTGTGATTCCAAGTATCCAATTCATTCTTTGCTTTGGATCATCCTCGTCGGATATCAATGGTGGATATTCCCAAAGAAAATGCACCAATTTTAATGTTGTCAAATAGACCAACATTTTCTGTTGCCACCTTTTAAAGTTCATCCCGGTAAGAATACCCGATCTTTTCGCATGTACGAACACATGAGACGGAGGGAGAGCATTAAGAGGTGCAACCCTTGAGGTTGTACGTGAAGGAGGTTTCTTACCATGAACCGGGTGAGACGGTGTAACATTGTTGAACGTAGCGTCACCTTGAGAAGGAGGCGTCACATTCCCTTGACTTGATTCTGTGGAGTCTTTCTCGTTTGCCATCTTGAAGATCTTGAAGAAGCGTAAAATAACTTCTTACGATTGTTGGACAATTGTGTAGGCTTCTCAAGAACTTAAGTAGAAACTTAACAGAAAAAGATAACGGAGATTGGAAACAAAAGAATTCAAGTCGAGTCTTGTATTTGATACAATCTCCGTAAGAAGTTATTGCCCCGCACAGGTGCTTACGGTTTATATGGCAATCTTCTAGTAAGATAAAACGACTTATAAGTAAATGATAGGAGCACTCCAAATCAAATACTCTAGCGAACAACACAATGTTTGGAACTTTGGACTTTGAAGGATTTAATGCAACAATATGCAATGATTTGGGTATGTTAATCTATTTTACTAGAGGGTAGGAAGGGTCAAAATACTGTATATGTTAATTGAAATTCGGAGGAGGAGGTATATATAGAGAGCCAAGGGGTTTGTGTCTTTTTCCACGAAGAGACACAACTTTCTGTTTGAAATAGTGCCTGTTCAGGATCTGCTCGGCCGAGTCAAGGAACTCGCTCGGCCGAGCACCAGGCTGCACGGCCGAGTCAAGAGACTTGCACGATCGTGTTGATCAAACTGCTCGGCCGAGCATACTTGTGCCTCGCCCGAGCAAGCTAGTCCAGAGACTTTTGGCCTATTTATGTGCTCTGCTCGGCCGAGTTAAGGACTCGCTCGGCCGAGCACTTCAAACAAAATCAAAACACCCTTTAATTAACTCTCGTTAAGTTACAAAAGACCATTGTCATTAATTCTCATTCACCCTAAATGGTTTTGAGACATTAAATGAGTTTAATAATCTACAACAAATGTAGAATATATTTTGTAACTAGTTCCGTTAACACATAACGAACTTCCGTTAGAAATCTAGGTCAACGTTAAGTCAAACTTAACTTTCCGTTACCCATTTCCAACATGTTGGACGAATATAGGTCGGGAATAAAGATGATTGGACAATGAGATAGATCGACTGACCTTATATTGGTGGGCCGTAGGCATAGCGACAACTGAATTGACCCAATTAATAACTGTGCATGTGTAAATATTGGGTTTCAATCTTTGGATATAGCCCGTGACTTTTTTTTTCGTTCAGTTACATTTATAAATGAGAAATTTTTTGATACAATTTTATTATTATATAAACAATGTATAACCAAGCAAAACCATTTCCAACTTGGTCGTTGTTGTTGGAGGTTGGAACGCCTTAACACTTCGGCCTTTTGTGGCGTGCACAGTGTGCTCAAATGAGTATTTATTGCCGTTGCACTCCTTCATATCCATTTTTTTTAACGTTATATTTTTATTTTTATTTTTGTCAATTAAAATTAAAATTGACATCTACGAATTTTATTTTATTTTATTTTTAACCTGATGTTCATAATACTTTTAAAAATCTAACAAAATTGTCAATTTCATGCCTGCATTGCCTTTTCCAAAAGGAATTATACAACATTATCTAACTCGAATGCGATTTTTCTATCGGGCTTCTTCTTCCCAACATTATCTAACACCGAATTAATCTTTTCGACTAAAACTTTTTGGTGTTTGATGCAGGATAATTTGGTCGTGACGATCTCGAAATGCTTTGAAATTTTCATACGGCTTGTGAAACGTGGTAAGGATATCGAAATATCGCTTATCGAGGACTAGACGTGATTTTAGATATGAATCATTTGAGAGACAAATAAAATGTCATTTTTCGGTTTTTGTTTTTCTGAATTTTAAAATTGTAATTTTAAATTTCTTTTATTTCTTTATTGTTAGTTGGTCAAATAGTTTTTGATTTTGTTAAATGATGTTAGGATATTGAGAAATATTCTCAATAAAAGAACGAATTTTCTAACGTGTGCACACGTTAAACTTCTTAAATAAGGAAAACAATGCATTTATTGAAATTACTTTAACTTACTTATTTTCATAATTAAACTTTAACTTATTCATTTTCATAATTATAAAAATAGATTTTTTATATATGCAAATTTGCATATTTATGAAAGTATATAAATACATTGGTTGATTTATTTAAGGAGCTTAATGTGTGCCCTTAGGGCACACGTTAGAAAAACAGATAAAAGAAAGTCTTTAATTATCTAAGTTGGTATTGACCAACTTAGGAAAGTTACCTCAGTTAGGAGTATTTACAATCAGAATTATATTTATTATTAAAATAAGGAGATTTGTTAGAATCATAATAGATTAGAACTCATATAATTTGTGTATAAATATGAGTCATCTAAATTATGTAAACTTTGAGACGAAATTAATACATAATATATTTTGATTTCTTTATATTGTAATAATAAATATAATTCTAAGTGAAAATACTTATAACTAAGGTAAAATCATCAAGTATACTCAATATCAACTTAGATAACTAATTACTTTATTTTCTTATTTTCTTGAGAATATCTCTTACTATCCTAACAAAACTAGTTTTCACTTTGAAAACTACATTTTCTCTAGAATTATCTCTATAGTTTTATTATTCTCGCATGCGGTTTGGCATCATGTATACTTACTGTTTGTTGAACAAAGGTGAGAAAATGGCGAGCATGGACACAAAATCACACATATACAAATACAAGATAATTGTGATTCACCAATTTGGCTATGAATATATCAAAAGTGTCGAGTTGGGTCAAGCGAGTAAAGCCCAATCCTCAATTGGTTATTGTCACCACGTTCTCAGTGGGCTAGGCCCAATTATTACAAGGCCCAAGGCCCATCTTCATGATCAGTCGACTTAATCTCATTGTCTGACCTACAAGGCCCCGACCTAGCTTGGTCCGACTCTACGATCCAGATTCTATTTCGGATACGGTCCAGCCCTACCCATCAGTCAGGTCGACCTAATCCCAACAGGCGACCTCGACCTACCAAGTAAGCGTCGACCTATTGGTCCAGGCGCACGCACCACTCCTTTAACTGGCTCCCTACAAATCAGGAGCCACTCAAGGACACGATCAACAGATACGTACCTGTCCCACAAATTACGGGATTCATGCAGTCCTACCAAATATACCACACTCATCAAACAACTATAAATACAAGGAAACGTCAACCGTTCCAAGGTAACTGCAATTTTCTCATTTGAATCTCTTTGTTCAATATAATATTTGCTCTCCGAAACACCATACTTACTCTCACGCCCGAGGGTCTAAGCCGGAGACCATCCGGCTAGTCGTGGGTTCTGATTTCAGGTCAAGGTGTCAGGTGATTGGTCTTGCCACGTGGACGAAGATTGATAACGGCACGATTCTTGCATCATCAGTTTGGTTACATTGCCGGGAATCGTGCATACTTGACCTCGAAAGCTTTTTCAACTTGTAAACATGGTAACTTCGAATGGACACGTTTCTGAAGCCTCACTCGAGCACAACGAAGGTAACAACGGCGCTAACACGGACGCCGGCACCGGGAACCGCAATACTAATCTGCCTCCTCCCCCTCCACCTCGTCATCACCAAAGGGCGACTCGATCTAATAGCGTCGTTGACGGCAGAGGCTTGCCTGATGGTAGAAGAGACAAGTGGCCTATGGACGGGCAAGGAGCGCCGCCTCCTCCAAAGCGTCAAATGGGGCGAATGGCTGCAAGAGACAGGGTAGGTCCCTCAACCAATACCCTAAGCAAAAAGGAGATGCTGTTAGAGCGAGCTCAAATTCTAGCAGAGCTGATAGCAATGGAGGAGGAGTCGGAGCAGACCGACAGGAGATCGGAAAGGGCAGCTCCCTCCCAGGTTTCTAACAGGCAGCATGACAGGAGTGTTCGACAGAATGGAAACGCTATGACGAATGTGGAGCGCCGAATTGTGGAGTGATCTATTCGTACGCACATGCCTATCCCTAATGACGACTTGAGAAGTCACCTCAACACGAATAGAGAGCAGGAGGCTGAGTCGGAGCTAAGACGGCAAAGGGAGGCCGAGAGAAACAGGCCTGCCAGGACTGAGAGGTCGCAGTCCCACAGAGATAGGAATGGGCGCAGGTCGCCTATAAGAGAAGAAAGGCGCAGGTCGCCAGTTAGAGATGAGAGGCGCAGGTCGCCAGTTAGAGATGAAAGGCGCAGGTCGCCAGTTCATTCAGTGAGGTCGCCCTCTCACAGAGATAGGAGAAGCAGAGAGATAACTCCCCCTAGGAGTGACAGGCACAGAGCCAACTCAGGGAGGGAACCCCACCGAGAAGAAAGGCAAAGGTCGAACGATGTCTCCCATGCTAGGGACGACAGGCCAGATGCTAGGGAATGGCTATTGTGGAAGAAAAAGTTTGAACAGTGGGAGGCTGATAAGAAAGAGGATGCCGGAAAGGGCGAACGAAATGATTTTGCTCTTCGTCCCTTGTCCAAGGAGTTGCTCGGCCGTTGACCTCCTCCAGGTTTCAGACTACCCGTCTTGGGAAAAATATTCGGGTGCAACCAATGCCAAAAGCCATATACAGCATCTAGAGGCTACGATGTGCTTTGTCTCCAACGAGGACGACATGATGTGTAAAGCACTTACTAGCACTCTCACCGGGGCAGCCCTCACTTGGTTCAATGGCTTGGTACCAGGTTGCATCTCAACTTGGACTTATATGAGAAAGAAATTTTTGGATCGCTTCTCGACAGCCGGAGCTCGAAAGATGACAGTCACCGACTTGAATAACTTAGTACAAGGAAAGAATGAAAGCTCAATGAGCTATTATACCAAATTCAAAGAAATGGTCGACAAGATTGAGGAAGACCTCACGGACAGGGAGGTAATCAACTGTTTCAAGAATGGAATTGCTTCCGCAGATTTGGACTACGAACTGACGGTCCGGACTGTGACTACTCGATAAGAGTTGTTCGAGAAGGCTTACAATGTAGCACTGGCTGAAGAGAGAAAAGAGAAGAAAAATGGAAAAGGCCCCAAAGCTGAGGTCGTTGACACGGATAAGAAGGACTCGTCCAAGAATGGGGGGAACAATAAAAATGGCAAGAACAGAACTAGGGCGACTAAGAAAGTGCCCGAAGCTTTCACCCTTTAACAGTGATCGTCGAACTGAGATCATGAATACAGTCGAGCTAGGCCCACCTGCCCCTATGAACCCAGAAAATAAGTTCAGACGGGATAACAGCAAGTACTATGAATATCACAAAGATACAGGTCACACTACAGAAGATTGTATGAGCTTGAAACGCATCATTCAGAGGTGGGTCGACCAGGGGAGGCTCGACGCGTATGTGAAGAGACCTCAGGCAGTCAGCGGTAAGCGAGCTACCAGTGGACCACAGGAGCCGAGGCAGCCTAGACTAAACTTGGGTGTAATCACGGAGCAAGCCAGCAACACCGCCATAAAGCACAAAATTTTCCAGCTCAACAAAGCCCCTCATGTGCCGCCAAGAAGCTACATCAAGGATGAGATGATCAGCTTTTACCCAGACGAGCTAGCAACAAATGTGGCAGCTAGAGAGCAAGTTCTCGTTATCCCAAGATTAATTGATGGGTCTACGACGAGCTGACTCTTAGTCGACACGGGGGCCTGCAAAGATATTCTGTTTTACAAAATGCCCAGGAGATGGGACTCTCAAATGAGCAGCTAGAATGTTATGATGGTAGATTGGAAGGCTTCACCAACCACAGGGTCAATGCCAAGGGACAGATCGAGTTGGACGTCGACATAGGCCAACATCCTTACAGGGTCATCTACAAGGTAAAATTTGTTATCATTGATGTGAATAGTGATTATGCTGCTATTCTTGGTATCCCTGGCCAGGTCCCACTTGGAATGGTGGCCTCAATTCCTCACCAGCGAGTTAAATTCTCTACCCTAGCTGGAATCGACTGTGTACAAAGCACGGCTCGAGCATACCTTGATCATGTCCTCCGAGAAAGAAAGAAGAGGGAGCTAGAGATTGAAACAGCGGAGGGATACTTGAAGCTATCTAAGTCTATCACCAAAACTACTCGACTATCTACGATCACCCGCGTAGAAGAGGAGACATATCACTCACATGACGAGGTCATGACTGAGCCTACACATCCCTCTACAATCACAACGGTCGATTCAGATACAGTTATGATCGACCAAGTTTTCATAAGCGAGCTATGCCTCCAGATCGACAATAACTCGGGGGCCACCACCAGTGAGATCGCAGATGAACTAGATGACATGATCGTCGAGGAAGCTCCACACTTGGGGGCCAAGGAAAGACAGAAGGTTCGAGAGATCATTATCGAAACCCTGCAATTCAGAGATGGTCCGGAGCTGGAAGCTGTGGACGAGCTGGAAGCAGTGATAGCAAACCTTCCTATCCCGAGCAAAAAATTCAGATTGGAAAGCAGTTGTTACCTGAGGAAAGATTGGAGATTGTCGAGCTACTCAAAGAAAGCAACGACGTTTTTACTTGGCGAGTAGAAGACATGAAAGGGATCAAGGAAGAGGTCGCCGTTTACAGGCTGGAGGTCAACCCGACCATAAAACCCAAACCTTAGAAGCTGAGAAGCTTTGCTCACGACAAAGAGGAGGCTATAAAACTCAAGGTACAAAAGCTTTTAAGTGCAGGTATCATAAAGGAAGCTACTCATACCACCTGGCTAGCTAATGTGGTCATGGTGAAGAAATCTAATGGCAAGTGGAGAATGTGAGTTGACTTCACCAATCTTAATCTTGCCTACCCAAAAGACAGCTATCCTCTACCTCGGATTGATAAGCTCGTTGATTCCATTGCTGGACATTCCACACTCAGCTTTCTCGATGCCTATTCAGGCTATCATCAGATCAAAATGCATGAAGATGATATTGTGAAGACGGCGTTTCAAGCTGCTGGAGGCATTTACTGCTACAATATGATGCCATTCGGATTAAAGAATGCAGGAGCGACCTACCAAAGGATGGTGAACAAGGTCTTTGCTTCACAGATTGGCCGAAACATGGAGGCTTACGTCGACGACATGGTCATCAAAACAAAGGCCGGACGTCACGTAGTCGACCTAAGGGAAACGTTCGCCAATCTACGAGCAAACGACATGAAGCTTAATCCAACCAAATGCGTATTTGGAGTAGGAGCCGGCAAATTCCTTGGTTTTATGGTGTCACAGCGAGGTATTGAAGCCAATCCAGAAAAGATCAAGGCTCTGGTCGACATGCAAGAGCCCACAAATATAAAAGAGATGCAGCGACTTAATGGTAGGGTGGCAGCCCTAGGTCTCTTTATAGCCAAGTCGGCGAAAAGATCTCTCCCCTTCTTCAAATCTTTGAGGGGGATGAAAAATTTTGAGTGGACGGCCGAATGTCATTCATCGTTCCAACTGCTCAAGGAGTACCTCGCTACGTACTCCACCTCTATTGAGCAGCCCGACCATTGGCGAGACTTTGTTCGTATATCTGTCTGTGGGTGACCAATAAGTTGTAGCTGTCCTAGTTTGAGAGGAAGATGGGCTTCAGAAGCCCGTGTATTATGTTAGCAAGGCTCTATCCGATGTTGAAGGCAGATATTACAATGCAGAGAAGGTTAAATATGCCCTGGTCGTGGCCTCAAGGAAGCTACGAGCTTATTTCTTGGCTCACCCCATTGTTGTGCTCACAAATGCACCTTTGAGAAAGATTCTACACAAGCCGGAGAGTTCAGGTCGTTTACTCAATTGGTCAATTGCTCTCACAGAATTCAATATCGAGTATCGACCTCGAAAGGCGTTGAAGGCTCAAGCCTTGGCAGACTTCTTGGTCGAGCTGACGTTCACCAAGGGAGATAGCGAGGTGCGAGCTCAAAAGGAGAAAGTTAAGGGAAAAGAGCCAGAGTCCCAGCCCGTCACTAGTCTACCCGACGACTGCTGGAAGGTGTACTCAGACGGGTCAGCAACGAAGAATGTTAGTGGAGCTGGGATAGTATTGATCGAGTCGGAATCTGGAACAGTCTATGAGGAAACATTGAGGTTCAGGTCTGAAGCTTCCAATAACCAGGCAGAGTACGAATCTTTGGTCGCGGCCATCGAATACGCCAACTGTTTTGGGGCGACTAAGATCGTGGCATATTGTGACTCCCATCTAATAGTCAACCAGGTCAGAGGAGAGTACGAAGTGCTGAACTCTACTCTAATCAAATACTGTGACTTGGTAAATGAATTGATAAAAGACTTGGAATTTTGGGAAATTCAGAGGATTGGTCAAGAGGACAACGAATTGGCCGACCTACTCTCGAAACTAGCTACTTCGGACGAGCCACATGAGGAACCTATCTCCTACCTCGAGCAGCCAGCGTATGAAAGGGTCCAAATTCAGTGCGTGGAAGATACGTCGAGAAACTGGTTTATGACAAGTGTTGGATCGAAAAAATGAAGGCATACTTGGAGACAGGCGAGCTCCCTGAGGACGAGAAGACAGCTCGAGCTATCAAAAAGAAGGCTCCAAGATATGTTATTCAAGGAGACATGCTATTTAGGAGGTCATACACCAAGCCATTGTTGAAATGCATTCACCCCCAAGAAATTACTCAGTTAATGCATGAGGTGCATAGTGGGGTTTGTCGTGGACACCCGGGGGCCATAACTTTGGCCGACAAGCTGATTACATTGGGTTATTACTGGCCACACATGAGAGCTGACACTCACGACTTTGTTCAGCAATGTGACCAGTGTCAAAGGTTTGCCAACCTGCCTCATCTACCTACGACGGAGCAAACTCTGATGATTGCTGCTTGGCCGTTTGATATGTGGGGCGTCGACTTGATTGGACCCTTCCCTCCCACCCGTGGAAACTGCAAGTACGTGATCGTTGCTATTGATTACTTCACGAAGTGGGTCGAAGCCAAACCTTTGGCCAGAATCACAGAAGAAAATGCCATCAATTTCATTCATGACTTCATCTGGTGTCGATTTGGGATCCCTTGAGCTATAGTCTCAGATAACGGCCTACAATTCTCCCGGGCTTTCGAAGAAGAAATGAATCGAGTAGGGATCAAGCATTGGCAATCATCTGTTGCCTATCCTCAAGGCAATGGGCAAGCTGAAGCAGCGAATAAGCTCGTCCTATCTTCACTTAAGACGGGCTTAGTTGGTCGACGTAGCAACTGGTTGGACGAACTCCCCCTTGCTCTTTGGGCAGTTCGCACAACCATTCGGGGGCCTACGGGGGAAACCCCATTCGCTCTTACATATGGGTCGGAGGCCATGGCACCAGCCGAGCTGCGATTTCCTATAGCCAGAGTGGTCTTCTTCGATCAAGAGCAGAACGACACCAACAGATTGATCGACTTGGATTTGATCGACGAGAAGCGAGATACAGCTTACTTACGAATGGTCAACTACAAGCAGAGGACAAAGAGTTACCATGATAAGAAGGTGAAGGCGAGATCATTCCAAGTAGGCGACCACGTGCTAAGAAAGATCGAGGCAATAGGAAGGAGAACTCAGCAGAACAAGTTATCTCCCAACTGGGAAGGTCCCTACATTGTTACTCGAATTATCAAGGAGGGAACTTACATGATTGCCCACCCAGGTGGTGAAGAGTTGAAGCACCCATGGCATGCTACTCATCTTATCAAATATTACTTCTAGTTCAGCTTTCTAGTTCAGCTCCAAAGTTAGTTCAGTTTTCAAGTTTGAGTTTGTCATATTTCTAGCTCTCCATTTTGATGTAAGCAAGCTCCTACTTCAATAAAAAATTGCAGTTCTATTCAATCCAACATTGTGTTACACTTTGCACTAATTTCAATAGACTCGATTCTTGATCAGTCTCGCTCTAACAAGCTCGATTCTTAATCAGCTTCGTTCATTTAACGAGTCCGACTCTTAGTCGACTTCGTTCTAATAAGCTCGATTCTTAATCAGCTTCGTTCATTTAACAATTTCGACTCTTAGTCGACTTCGTTCTAACAAGCTCGATTCTTAATCAGCTTCGTTCATTTAACGAGTCCGACTCTTAGTCGACTTCGTTCTAACAAGCTCGATTCTTAATCAGCTTCGTTCATTTAACGAGTCCGACTCTTAGTCGACTTCGTTCTAACAAGCTCGACCCTTAGTCAGCTTCGTTCTCTTAAACATATTCGACTCTTAGTCGATCTCGTTTACAAAAAACTATACAAGTCTGAGGTCGATCGAGTTATCATAATACCAGTCCGACCCAAGACTCAGTGCGACTTATATGTCCTATTAAATCTGGCTCGACATACATTAATGCTAAAATTAAAGGCATAGAATTCAAAGTATAAAAGTCAGCTACGATTGAATAAAGGTTCAGACCCCCAAAACGGGCCAGGACTAGAACTACCCAAAAGTTATAAGTCAAGATGCCTCCCAAAAACAGGGCCAAGGCATAAGCATTTACAAAGCAAAAATAAATATTGTTCGGAACCTGTTCGTTACACAACCATTCAAATTAAAAATCAATCAGTTGGATCGGCTCCAACGGGATTGCTTGTGGTAGCTGGATCGGCTTCAACTCGCTCGCCTGCAACAGTTATCTCGCCCAAACCTTTCTCTTGTTGATCCGGGTTGACGATTTTCCCCGAGTCACTAATGGTATAGTTGGCAGTGTCCTCTTCAAATGCCAGCTCATCAGGTTCCTCAAGCTCCGCCAAAACAGTGTTGAAGTTAACAGGCTCAACTGGAGGAGGGACCCAAGGCCCTGCTTCTGCGTCCGCATCATCCTGGGCAATGTTAGCCAGGTCATTCTCATTGTAAGGCACCAGATGGTGACCTTGGCAAGCTGCCGTATTGTATGGATCCTCTGAAGCCCACTTGGCCAATTGTTCAATTGAAATATCGAAGGCGGGATCCACTATAATGCGTCGAGCCATGTGGCTCCGACCTACGTCCCAAAATGACCTTGCCTTCTTAGTGACATAATCATGAAGCTCGTCACTCTCCTTGTAAGCATTCACCGCCTCCTTGCCAGCAGCCTCCTTAGCAGCATTCACCGCCACAGTCAGCTCGACCTCCCACTGTTGTCGAGCAGCCTTGAGATCATCGATTTGCTTGGTTAGCGTCAATTTATTCTCCTCCAAAGTATGGGTCACCACTTTCAGGTCTTGGTCAACCTTTGCCTTGTCTTCCTTCTGGGCAGCAAGCTCCTTGCGGACCTTCCCGAGGTCACCCCAAGCCTCCTCCTTATCCTTCAAGGCCGCATCCTTCACCAGCTTCAAGGTTTCATACGATGAGTCCAAGTCAGAATATTCCTCCTTCAGTTTGTCATAATCCTCCTTCAATTTAGCCTGGTCTTCCTCCAGCTTATTCAACTCTTCATTTTTACGAGCTAGCATGGACTTGGCCAGCTTTTCTTGCTCTTCCACGGCCTTCCAGTAGCTGGTGGATAACTCTATCATAGTAAGAGACTGAAACGACGAGTAAAGACATGGGATTAGATCGAACAGAATTGAATCGGAGGCCTCGGACAAGTGAAAGAAAAGAAAGACAACGATACAAAAAGATTACAAGTATTACTTCGGAATGAGCCAACCCGGACCTAGCACGGCAGGCTTCAGGAGACAGGGCCCTGTCAGTAAACTTCTTGACCAAGTCATGGTCAGCTGCCCTCCTCACAACTACTTGGCCGTACTCAAGCTCGGGATACTCTCTAGCCAAACAGTTCACGCCAGTAAGAGGAGCAACGTCACTCAACTTGTCCACTCAAGCCTGGACCATCTCGGAATATGAAACCTGGAGAGGGGGAGATAAAGACGCACCAACAGTTACACCTATCTGCTCAGATGGCAGGCCGACCTTGGACTTCTCAATTCTAATTTTCTTGCTGAGAGAAGCGTCATCCTCTTCCTCCTCCTCATCAACATCTATAATGGGCGACTTGGCCTGGGAGTTAGCCTTGGACTTGGCCTTGACCTGAGCTCGAGATCTGGTTCGGACGACCTCCCGTGCCGGTTCCACAGTTTGCTCGGTCCTATCGACCTCATCAGCATCGACCTCCTCAGCCCCTTGGGCATCATCTCCAGCTCGCCCATCCTCCAATTCCTCGAGCTCATCTTTCGCAGGAATGTATTGGGTAGTCTCCTGGTCAACCAGCTTCAGAAGTTCATGGCGCTTGGCCCCCTCTACCTCGCAGTTTTCTCGGGCATTGGCAGCCCCGCAGCTTCTCTTACTCTTCCTGACGTCAATAGCTCGGCCCATATTAGCCACTTGTTCAGGAGTCAGAACTGCACAAAACCAAAGCAACGAAAGTATTAGCTCGCCAATTCAAGTAAGTTCTATGTACGAGCTACGAGTTCTACATACGAGCAAAATATTTACGATCTGAAAGTTCAACATACGAGCAATAAAGGGATGAGTTCAGAAATAAAAGACGAGTAGACTCTTACCACCAACATGCTCCCAATGATCTTTACAGTAATTGGGTGTTTTCTGACAAAGGGTACATTCTTCTCGAACCTACCCAAAGCATGGGTGACCCAATCTGGGTACCTTAAGCATCTCACAATTGGAACTAGAGGCACCACATCTCCCTCTCCAATCATCATCCCAGCCTGGATGTAGTTATTCTTGGTGGTTCCTAAAACCTTCCAACTGATGGGTCCCCTATCAGGCAGTTCGACCAACCTCTTATACATATCGACATGCCAGTAGGGCTCCCAATAATCCTCCTCTCTCACTACCTTGGAGCCAGTACTGGGTAAAGGGAACTCCCATCCTAATCTGCTCTCCACCACTACCACATGGGAGTTCCAGCCACTCGCCTTACCAGGAAGGTTGACAAATAACTTAGGGGAATTTGGCTTGGAGGGAGTGCTGATCCCTGAGTTGACCTTATCGAATTTAACACTAAAAAACTCCCTAAAGACCCTCATACAAGGCTCATACCCCAGAAAGCGACACACCATAGCAAAACATACCAAGACCCTACAAGTATTGGCTCCCAGTTGGAGGGGTAGGGCGTTCATGTACTCCAAGAACTCATTTATAAATGGATCCAAGGGCAACCTTAGGTCAGCCTCAAATTGGCCATAGAAAAAGGCAACTCTAGTGGGATCCTCCTTGTAGGTACCCCCGAACTGAGACATAAAGTCCTTCTTGCTGTAAATGGTCACGTCAAACTCGTTCTTGTCCACCTCACAGAAGTTATAAACCATTTCTAGCCGAGATGAAAAGTTTTGCTTCCCTCTACGTGGCCTAGGAGCCACATAACTCCTTTCATTCCTCCCAGGCACAACGGAGGGCTCGAAGGCGTTAACAATGCGAAGACTTGAGGAGGTCGAAGCTGAAGCTCCCCCTTGAGTCGCCATATCTGTATAAGAAGAAGAGGAAACAGGGGAATTAGTCCTATGCGCAGCCTCAAGGGACCTAATAGATATACTAAGGGGCGACCTAGATTCCCCCGGAAATCCTGCTCTATTCCTAAGAAGAGAGGGTTTGTTGGGACCGTGGACGTAGAACACAGCTATGTGGTCAAGAAGCTCGTGGAAAAGATTAAAGAACACAACTCTTGGGTCGGTCGTTTCTAAAGCACCTAGGTTTTCTCCCACAGGCAAATTTAATTCGGTGAAACACTGAAACCCATTTGGATCAAAATTGAGGAACATTCCTCCACCGTCATCTCTCTCCATATTCCATTCGGTGTTTATAAACTCTACGATTAACAGTACAGTAGCCATACTAAGCTTCGGGTTCGATGCGAAGGTCCTAGCCGTAGGCGAAATCAAAGAATACGCGAAATTAAGCCCTAATGCTAAAAGGTGAGAGGAATACCTTAATCAATTTGAACGAAGATGGGTTACTGTAGAAGACGAAAGCTCGATTTAAATCAGTTGCCGTTTCGCTACCTTCGTCTGAGATATACAAGAGATTGGAGAGAGTAAAAGTTCGAAAAGGAGAAGGATTTAGGTATTTATATTTTCCGAAATTGAGAAGGAAAAAGAAAAGATTCAAACGTTATTTTCCTAATTAAATGTGGAAAACAGTTTCCAATGCGGTTCCCAAATGTCAAAACAGTAATGATTATCAAATATGGTGCTTCCAGCGATCCAACCGTTCAACAGTTAATGATTAGGATTGAGCCACGTCACTATCAGTCGAGTAAACATCAACTCAAGTGTCGGCCTGCGAATTGTTACAAGCTTCACCAGAATTTCTTTAAATAAATAACTTCCTGGTCGACGAAGTCAACTCAGAAAGTTGGGGGCCACTGAACATACCAAAAATGTCGAGCTGGGCCAATCGAGTAAAGCCCAATCCTCAATCAATTATTGTCACCACGTTCTCAGTGGGCTAGGCCCAATTATTACAAGGCCCAAGACCCATCTTCATGATCAGTCGACTTAAGCTCATTGTCTGACCTACAAGGTCCCGACCTAGCTTGGTCCGACTCTACGATCCAGATTCTATTTCGGGTACGGTCCAGCCCAACCCATCAGTCAGGTCGACCTAATCCCAACAGGCGACCTCGACCTACCAAGTAAGCGTCGACCTATTGGGTCCAGGCGCACGCACCACTCTTTCCATAACTGGCTCCCTACAAATCAGGAGCCACTCACGGACACGATCAACAGACACGTACCTGTCCCACAAATTACGGGATTCATGCAGTCCTATCAAATATACCACACTCATCAAACAACTATAGATACAAGGAAACGTCAACCGTTCCAAGGTAACTGCAATTTTGTCATTTGAATCTCTTTGTTCAATACAATATTTGCTCTCCGAAACACCATACTTACTCTCACGCCCGAGGGTCTAAGCTGGAGACCATCCGGCTAGTCGTGGATTCTGATTTCAGGTCAAGGAGTCAGGTGATTGGTCTTGCCACGTGGACGGAGATTGATAACGGCACGATTCTTGCTGCATCAGGCTACATTCACGAATAAAGTGAGAGAATATTGTTATTAATCGAAAATCGAATATTACAATATCTAATATAGTGCACGAATTATGCTAACGAAATTGCTGATTGTGCAAACTCTATATATGTAGAAAATATCAAATGAGCAATTTTATTGTGAACTACTAATTAAACTAAATTAAACTAGGGGAAAGAAGGTGTTTATACTTCTCCCTAGGTTTCAAGTACAAATGGTTCGTTTTGTCTCAAAAATCGGCAAATTACGTGGTTCAATTTGGTTTGTAATTTGGACCTCCGGACCATCCCAAATCAAACTTCAGTTTGAGATCGTGAGATTGAACCATCAAATCAAACCTCCGGACCAAACCATCAAACCACCTGACCAAACCACAAATCACCAAACTAAACCACTAAATGACATATATTAAATATATGTATTTGTATATTGATTAATATTTACCATTAGATCAATAAAATAAACTTACATTATATAAATTAATCCTAATCCCTGTTTGTAAGTATTCAATATGAATTTCAGCATTTCTTATCTTCTATCGGCATGCCATCTGATATTTCTTTTTTATCTTCTATCGGCATGCCATCTGATATTTCTTTTCAAGCTAAAGATTAGCGGTTCAATTTTCACCAAAATTGAACATAAATGTTGTCAAGGAGAGAATCTCCCTCTTGTAGAAAGATTATAGTTGAATATGCTCCAGTAACTTAAGAGTAAGTACTAAATGGGACATCATTTCAACCTTCAAGGCAAACACTTGCCAAAATTATTCAACTAATTTAGTTCATTACATTACAAAGCAAACAAAACAATTCTAAAATCACCAACAAAGGGAAGAACATGTTCTAACAATCAACACTCCAAGCTTCCCCTACAGGATTTCCGATCATCTGCTTCCTCCCTCAAATCTTATTATTGTACCAGTAGACACCTTTGTTCTTCGCACCTTCGTCCGCCTCTACATAAATACACTCTTTAGCCTCTCTATACATCGACTTAAAGATCGATGTCCCGTCAAACTGATAGTAGTCTCCCAGGATGGGCTTGATTGCCTTGGTGGCCTCCATCGCATGGTAATGAGGCATTGTCGAGAACAAATGGTGGGCCACGTGGGTGTCTGTTATGTTGTGGAAGACCTTGTTTAGGATCCCATAATCTCGGTCAACGGTTGCTAGAGCTCCTCGTAGCCAATCCCATTCTGACGAATCGTAGTGAGGCAATGACGGGTGTGTGTGCTGCAAGAAAGTGATCAAAACAAGAAACCCGTTAACAACTAGCAATGGACCGCCGTAAACACAGAGAACCCAAGAAAGTCCTTTGGCGGCAGCTAGCTTATAGAGTCCGTATGTAACGGCAAGGATGCCGGCGTCGGAAACAAAGATCTGGGCCCGCTCACGGTCGGAGTAGATTGGACTTGTTGGGTCAAAGTGGTTAGCGAACCGGTTGTAAGGTCTGCCGGAGACGTTGAACGCTAGATACATGGGCCAACCTAGGGTTAGGGTAACGAGGAGGGTAATGACTCGGCCAGGAGGGTTGTTTAGGTATTTTGCTTTGGAGCCGATGGCTGTTTTTTTCTTGGGGACAAAAACTTCATCGCGTTCGAGTGAACCAGTGTTGGAATGGTGGCGGCGGTGGCTATATTTCCAAGAAAAGTATGGAACGAGGAGGAATGAGTGGAGGATAAGGCCGACAGTATCATCGAGCCACTGGTAGTCACTGAAGGCGTGGTGGCCACATTCATGGGCTATGACCCAAACTCCGGTGGAGACACAACCTTGAACGAACCAGTAAATTGGCCATGCCAAGTAGGGGAGAGGGTGAGGAAGCAGTTGGATGTAATTTGTTGCGATGTAGTAGAGGATGGAGATAATGATGAGATCGTAAACCACGTAGGAGAATGAGTGGAGTACTGATCGCTGGAAACAATGGGGTGGGATGACTTTCTTGATGTCACCTACGGTGAACGGAGGCTTCTCGTATGGGACCCGCTGGAGAACATCTGATTCTGACTTTTTCTTACTTTCCGCAGTGGGAGAAGACATCCGACCACCAGCACCCATTGTTCAACAACCTGCAAAATAAATTCAAAATGACAATTTAAATCGAGGTGTTTGCAGTACCATAGTTTATCGATTAAAGTCACAAATCTAAACACTTGAGAAAAAAAAAACTTTTAAGGAACTAACAGTGGCACTAAGAAAGATCAACTCAGCTTTAGTCATACATGAAAAAAAAATGCGAAATCAGTTTGCTTAGAACTTGGAAGACCCTCAAAGTGAGTACATTTTCAAATACTACATATGTTGCATGCAATTAAAGGTATATTACTACTCCCTCCGTCCCAAAATGAATGTCCAAAAAAAATTTACTTGCTTGCACATGAAATATTTTCACTCTACATCACATGTAAGGTCCACATACTAGTGTAATGTTTCCTTATTGGTTGTAGGCTCCAATTGGTGCCCCAGAAGCACACAAGTCTTTCTTTAACAAGTAAGTAAGAGTACTTTCTCCTAGAGTTGAATTCTACAAGGAAAATCAGTAAAAAAAATTTTTTTAAAAAAATCTAAGAAGCTGCAAGCAGAGCCGTAGGGGTCAAGAGGCATGGCGTGGACAGAGCCTCAAGAGGCATGGCATGGACAGAGCCTTAACGACATCGCTCTAACCTTTGCTTAAATTGGTAGTGTCAGATCACAAGTTACTCAGATAATAAACAATGTATGCATGTGAGACTGTTTTCTCTCTACGGACATATAGAATCAATTTCCGTAAGGTAAGAGACAACCTCGTTTTCCACACATCACACTGACCCAGATAGTTGTTGGCACGAAAATAATTGAATAACAATCCATATCGACAATGCCAAAGAAGTAAAATAGATTTAAAACCACAATCTACGAAATAACAAATTTCATATGATTTAATGAATATTAATTTGACAAGAAATTGTGAAAAAACCAGTTCTTTTTACCACAGTATGACGCGTAGGGAAAATAGAGTAACAAAATATGTCGACATACAAAAAATATGACAAAATATGTCCTGTAAAAAGCACAGAAAGAAAGTATCATGATGTTACACCAAAAGTCTAGCGAGAAAGTGTGACAGCTACTCGAGAGGATGATACGAGGAGAGACCCACTTTGAAAAGGACTGAAATGAGAAGTTACGATTAAGGTCGAAGTTTTAGTGAAACATTAAGTGGGGATCTAGGAAGAGTCCCCATGTGATCACTAATGGGGTAAGTTGCTTTAGAAAGTCGATATCACCTGTGTACCATTAAAGATTTTAAAACATAAGAAAATAAATGTGTAAAAAGCAAGAAAATGATGATCAATGAATGATAAAATAGGATATTTTTAGAACTTTAATTGAAATTATGATATGTTGTTTTTGGTATTTATTGTTAATGAGACTGGTCGGCTTAAAACTCTCTTTGTTTAACACCTTCAAACAATAATCAAATAGGACAATCAACGAAAGAGACTTATTCATTAAAGATTAAATAGTCAAGAATCAAATGCGCAAATCCGCATATCCAGTGGCACGAAGCCGACTTTTTAGAATGGCTTAGATTGAAAGAGATAAATACTGTTTTAAAAACAAATATATTTGACTAATGGGACAGTTGCGAAAAGAAAAGACTAATGAAACAAATACTCCATTAAGATGTCACTAATTCATCATCAAACTAAAACGACCTCCTTAAAATGAATCTCTTTTTCTCTTTCCTTCTCTTTTTGGACGCGTAAAATTTAAGAAAATTGCCTTTTAGGTTATTTTAGTGATTGATAAACCCGAATTGCCCCTATGGCAATAATATAGCAATGCGGGGGTAAATCTGGTCATAATAGATGGCAGATCTAGATTTAATGACTCGTAGAAAAATGAACAATTATTTTGAGACAAATATTTATACAAATATACATTGACATGGGTGTACTAAATAAGATCACAACACTACCCAATTCCAGCTAGAGATCGAATAAAATTTTGTGGGCCCGTATTATTTAAATTACGAGACAAATAGGACAACCCCTATCAGGTGTCGTGAGATTCATCTCTTAGAACCACGTCATACACCAACCAAAAAGAGGCATAAATTACTCTATATAACCAATCAGAAATTATAAAAAAAAAAAAAAACACTGTCAAACTCTATTAAGCAGTTGTATTTTGGTTGTGCAGGACTACTTTGTTCACATGGATCCTATTCACAAATATGCACTTAACCTACCAACTCCTTACTTGAATTTTTAAGTGAAATAAATAGTCAATGACCCAACATTGTAACCTTTGGAGAACTCAAGTATCACAACTAGGGACAATAAAATAAGGAGAAAGAGGAGTAATATTTTATGCTTGCTAAATAAGTTACTTCAACTTCCATAATTAGTGTTACAAATATAATACAAGTTGTTGTCGACACATTTGAAAATTCCCACGGCCGTGATCTTTTGCTTTAAGAAGATCAACATACAACCCCCCTTACCTTTATTGAAACTAAAGAAACGTATGGAAAAAAGTTGAGACCAAACAAGTACCGCATGCTCGTGTCAAGCTCAAACACCAATAGGTGTGCGATATGCTACTTGGTTCAACATGAATCCATGTGAGAGGGTACAAGTCGATTAAAAATTGTGCAAGTACAGAACTAAGCTATGATGCTCGGACTCTTTGGTTTGTCTCACCGGACCTTTGTCAACAAGACTAAAATAGGAGTGTCCGACATGGTAAACCAAAGAGTTCGAGCAACAGAGGAACAAAGGAAATATTTATGACTTGCAGAAAGGCATGTGGCACACTCGTGTATGAGTGCACGAAATGCATTTATATACCCTTCTAATTTCAGAGAGTACCACTCTACCAATAATATATTCTCTTTGATTCACTTTGACATAACAAAAGGAAGGCAAGATATTTATGATATTGAATAATAATAATAATATAAAAAAAACAAGTAAGGCAAGCAGCAATTTATTCCTGGAAAGAAGAGAGAGGGAACCAATAAAGATGCATTCATTAATTATTTCAAAACCAAACATTTATTTGTTTGAAAAAAAATTAAAAAAAAAACTATTATATTGAGGAATAATTTGGGCACACAAAAAGTTACGGAATCCTTGTTTGCAGTAATTAATTGTCAAGGAGATTGTTTGCCCAAAATTTTGTGTTTCTAATTTTTCGGTTCTACCCAGTTAACTTTTTTTTTTTTCATTTCTTACTTTCCTTCTACTCCCTCCCTCTCATTTTGTTAGAACACATTTGACTTTTGATAGTCAACAGTATTGGAATTTGATCAAACATTAATGTCAATTTAATCATCATTGAAATTGTTAATTGATAAATCACGACTATTAAATTGATATTAATGTTTAATCAAATTTCAATTGTATTGACAATTAAAAGTCACGCTGCCAAACAAAACGAGATAGAGGGATAGTTTCTTACTAACCACACATACTAGTAGATCATAACAAAAAACTAAGATTCCCATAATCAAATCTTCTTTAAAAAAAAATCATTATTTAACTACAACATCTATTACAAGAGTTAAACTTTAAAGGTGAAATTTGAAGTGATTGAACCTCCAACCATCCCTAGAGATATACACCCTCCGTCCCATCAGAGAAGACACTTTTGTTCGACACAACACAAGTTAACTTTTGACCCAAATATTAATGCAAATCTAAATATTATATTGAAATTCTAAAAATTGTAATTGATAAATTAACATTTAATTAATTTATTAATTTATCAATTACAATTTTTAGAATTTCAATATAATGTTTAGATTTTCATTAATGTTTGGGTCAAATTAACCGAAGTGGACCAAAAGTGCCTTTTCCGAGTGGGATTGTTTCCGAGTGTGAGCTCAAGTTTTTTGACCAAATCTTCTCAAATAAATTAAAACAAGAAACAGAGAACAATAATCCACAAAACAAGACCCAGATCCACAATTCAAGTCACATTCTACAAAGGATCTAAAAACAACTCGCAACACCTGCAAAGCTCAAGAAATACCTCCGATTTCAGCATGCAAATACAAAAACTTAAGGAAAGATCTCAAATTTATCCATGCATGAGTACAAATCTTACCAAAATTAAGCAGCACAGAATCACAGATATAAAAATCCCCCGAATTAAATCAAGAAATTCATAAACAGAGCTCAAATTACTGATATAAATGAATGTATACAAACAGATTACAGATTTACATACCTGAGAAGAGAAGATTTTTCGCGATTCCCTGTCTCCCTCTCTCTCTCTCTCTCTAGTTTCTATTTTTTTCAGAATTTTTGTTAGGAAGGCCGATCGAATTGCCGGCCTTTTTTCAGCTTTGGAAAGTGGCCAGATGCAGAGGCAGAAGCCAGTATTTAAGGACCAAAGGTTGTTATCTCCCTCCCCTCCTAATGAATGGAGACGAAATCTGTGGGCCCTCCTTTTTTTGCCTTTGCCCACCATTAAAGGGCTCTATTTTCTCGGGTTTTACAACTGCCCCTTGAACTATTCTGGATTCGTTCGGTTTTGCCCTTTGAATTGTTTTTATTTTTCTTTACATTTACTCCCTTTATCCCTTTCAATTTAAGATTTTTGATCAACTTGATTACCCTTTAATTAATGATTTAATCAATGGTTTGTTATATTTTATGATACAAGCAATGATCAAACTAATAAATCATCATTTTATAAAAAAAATTGACAAATCAGTCGCAACGAATAGGATAAATAGAGTATTAGGCTCCGTTTGTTTGTCGTAAAATGTTATCCGGAAAACGTTTTCCCCATTTTTCGGTGTTTGATAAGCACCGAAAAATGGTGAAAATATTTTTCGAAAAACATTTTAAGGCATTTTCTAAATAAAATGATTTACGAATTTTTTCTAAGTAAAACATTTTTCGAAAAATAATAACACCCTCACATACCTAACTTTTCATACACCCCCCACGTTACCCACCCCTAATCAACCACCCCGTACCACCACTACCACCCACTGCCCCCATCCCCACCCCCACCCCACTCACCATCACCACCCCTACCCCCCACCCCCCCTCGGGTAAAAAAAAAAATTAATCATTTAAAATTAATTTTTAACAACTCCCCACTCCACTCACCACCATCCACGCCCCCTCCTCTCGGGTCAAAAAAATATTTAATCATTTAAAATTTATTTTTAACAACTCCTCACCCCACTCCACTCACCACCACCACCCCTACCCCCACCCCCCGTCAGGTTAAAAAAAAAAATTAAAATTTATTTTTAACAACTCCCCTCCTCACCCCACTCCACTCACCCTCTACCCCTGCCCTCAACCCTTACCCCCTACCCCACTCCACTCACCACCACCACCCTGCCCCCTCTCACCCCACTCAACTTATCTCAAATTGTGCTTTTATCGAAAAATATTTTCATTAAACACATGAAATTTTTTTTGGAAAACATTTTTCATACCAAACAGGCAAAAACATGTTTATCTCGTTTTCCGAAAAATATTTTCATTCTCCAGAAAATATTTTACAGGGAATCATTTTACGCGAAACAAATGGAGCCTAAATAATCAAATTCATTTATCTTAATTATTTTGAATTGAATAATTCGTTGTTGTATTTGGAGTCTATTATTTTAGGCTATCTTCTTTGTTTCAAAATGAATATTTAAAACAATTTCATATTTTATTATTAATTAAAAGTAAAAAATTTTGAATATTCATTTATTTAGATATAGAGAAAGTGTTGGAATTTTTGGTATATGCGATATGGAAGTTCATAGGTCTATGACTTTGTAGCTTCTTGGGGTTGAACGAATTCGGAAAAGGGGTAAATCACGTCTGAGGGTCTGTGCTCGAGGGCGGCCGCGCTCATGGCCAAGGGCGACCGCGCTACATGGCCGAGACTCGACTTTAGTGTGCTGAAGTCGTGCGCGGCCGCGCTGTGGCCGATCGCGGTCGCGCTCGTGACGGGCTTTGTGATTTTCTGGGCCGAATTGCAGTGCTAAAACCCTAAGATTACCACACATATATAATTCCTTCTTCCTACAGCCGTTTTTCAGAGATGAATTATTAAAAAGAGAAAACAACTCTTTTGCTTTTAATTCATTGTTTGATTACTCCCTGTTCATAGAGATTCGTTCGTGAGATTCAAGGCGACTGAGATAGGACCGCCGGTGGTTACATACATGTGTGCAAAGTTTTCTTGGTATGTAATCCGAGATCGTTTTATCCTCGGAGGAATTTGCCTGTACCTGAGTTGCACCAATTGGGGGCAATATTT
Source organism: Adenophora triphylla var. japonica (assembly GCA_022495995.1). Classification (NCBI taxonomy): domain Eukaryota; kingdom Viridiplantae; phylum Streptophyta; class Magnoliopsida; order Asterales; family Campanulaceae; genus Adenophora; species Adenophora triphylla. The sequence continues at coordinate 678,658 of JAFEMH010000393.1, forward strand.
TCTCTTAGGACAGTCTTCCTAAGGCGACTCGATCTACCCGATAAGTTTTTCTAAATCTCTCTGATTTCTTACTTTGTAATGATTGATTTTAGATGCTTGTGTCACTATGTGTTGATTCACTGCTATCGCTACAATTAATCTGTCAAATGCATGATTGTCCCTATGTGATTATTTGCTTAATCTGCTTGTTGTGCAATTTATATTCCAACAGTCTAAGAGAAAATATTAATCATGTTATTTGTTGATTGTAGTTGATTCGATATGATCCAGATTTGTCCGTATAATCATTGAACCTGAAAGATTAATTCTTTGTACAAGTAATTTAATATATTTGAAGAATATGTTAAATTGTAATGATTATTATATGGGGTCAAATCTCTTATGCTTGTAATTGATGATTCTAGGTAATATGAAACGGTGAAAATTAGCGCAAGTAAATAATTGGGCTAATCAAATAAAATATTATAATTGGTACTCTAGATTGTTAATTTTGTGCTGTTGGAGTAAAAATTAGTTGTAAAGGTTCATGAAATCTGAATCCTACTAATTTTTGTATATGAACAAAATATCTCATGGATCATCATGCTGATTGAGATCAAGTTTTGAGTTATTTAGATCATGAGCATAAAATTGATCTACTACCATTTGTATATTTGTTGATTGATCTAAAAGTTATTTGAATGTTCGGAAAAATCGTTGGTTTCAACCTTGTTGAATGAGATTTCGGATACACTCAAATCTTTTGGAAAGTATTATTTAACCGCACTAATTGATGAGTTAGAAAATTAGTACTATATTAACGATGTTATTATGAAAAGTACTATTTATCTAATTTCGTGTTATGATTTCATTTACTTGAGAAAATCAATAACTGAATAAGCGGATGAGAGAAGCCTTGATCATTCTTGTTGTACTCTAATAAATACTTCAAGAGAATTTTGGAGAAAATTCGGTACAGTCATATTGTTTGAAATTATTCCATTAAATTGGAATATTCAGTGTATGACACCTTTGTAGTATTGATAATTAGAGTTGTACAATTACGTTCTTGTAGCCTTTCTTGCGTATGACCAACTTGGTGACAATTGAAAAATTGTCTGAAAAGCTTTATTCAACCTAATGTTAATTACCTTGATAAGTAAAGTTACAAAGTAAAATACATGAGACGGAACGGAAAAACTGTTGTTTACTTTACTAGTCTCAAAATTTATAATTGCTTATGAGTCGCTTAAGTAGTTTGTAAATATATGAGTAAGAGTGCACCTCTTTGAAGTCAATCACTTTCATATATTTACAACTTGAAATTGAAGATTAATGACAATGAGAAATATCAAGTGTTGTTGCAGGACTCATAAACGAATGTGTGAATCTAAAAGTGTTTTTAGTGCTCATTCGTGGAATGTAGTAAGTGCATCACTATATTTCTAAGTGTCATAAAATCTCTGAAATGACTCATATTCAATTGTAGAATATTTTGAGTGGTTAGGTAAAGAAAAACAAATGTTGCTTTTCTTGTGAAGTTGTATTTTGCTGTCTTGCGGTACTTGTCTGATGCCTGTGATTAACTTAGTAGTTGAATGTGATATTTATCTGAGAATAAAGTTTAATTATCTCGATTTGATGACTAAATCGTTTGTGAACGGCAGGTTAACCATGAAGTTTTAAATTATGTATCTATCATGAATGATTAATTTAAATTTGGTTATAATGACCTAGATAATTTAAATTGTGTCTCATCATGTTTAGTTAATTTAAATTGGGTTATGATCCTTATATGATTTAAATTATGTTTCCATCACGGATAAGTAATTTAAATTGGTGTATGATGCTATTAATTGAAAGTCTCAAATTTCTATGAATAGGTGAATTGTAATTTAGTTAAGAGAACGTGTTCTCTTATGAAATTGAATCACCTTGCTTATTGTTAGCTAATTTGTGTGACTATTAATAGTACGATACTTGACATGTAAAATATACTGTCACTTTATTGATTGCAAGCTAAGACCTCTCTATAGCTATTTAATTGTAAATTAAAGTGCTAAATAAAGTTTTGTTACAAAGCTCAGTTAAAACTAATAAGAAACTTATATTGGTTATAATCTCATGAAGCGGATGTAAGTCTAACTTTGATGTGAATCTGTTGTAAGACTTTACCAATTACTCAAATTATTATGAGATGGTGCATGAGAAAATTGCTACTTAAAGGGTTACAGTAGTAGTTTGTCTTTAAAGTTTTGAAATTACCAAAGTAATACTTTAAGAGAATCTTTGAATTTGGCTTGCCTTATTTCGGAAAGGATATATCTTAAGTATTTGAGTGGTAGTAACTCAACCTTTGAAAAGATGATGTTTTAGCTTGACTATCTTTTTCAATGTGGGGGTACTTCTCGCGAGTACGTACTTCATATAAAAGATAAAAGCTCAAATTGTAATAAATACTACTATTTGTAAAACCTTTTAGGATGGGTGGTAGCAATGTACTTGAAAGATTTTAATTCTAAAATCCTTGGTATATTGGCTAACATGTGAATTTTCTCCTATGCTATGTTCTAAGAAGATGTTTCTCTCATATAATTAGAGTTGATACCGGTCTCACTCTTACATTTGATCTTTATGTTATCATACAAAGATGTCAAATGTGGGGGTAAATCCATGAAGTTCTAACTTTGCAAGTTAGATGAATTTAGAGGAAGTATTAAATTTTAAATTGCTAAGGATAGTGAAAAGTAATTAAAAATTGCTTTTAATGACTATCAAGTGCTTGTTTGAAATTTAAGGATGCTTCGAGAGTTAGATAATTTGTATGGTCTCTATATGAGCAAATGCAAATTAGTTGACTCACTTCTAATTACCTACGAATGGATTAAATGAGAAGGTTTATATTTAGTTAAGATTTTAACCATGATAATGTTTAAGACTAGTTGGTTGTGAAAGGGTACTAGCAAATATAAGAAATAGATAACGTCTACTTTCTTGAGTCACTATTAATTGCAATTTTCTTGTGTAAAATATTTGACTGAGTATATGTTTTGAAAATCCATCTGATGGATGTTATTTTTCTTCTATTATATATAGAGAATAAATAATTTTATACGGATCAGTCAAAGTCAATGAATTTTGTAATTAATAAGTGGCATGTTGCAATTTGCTGTCTTGTTAAACCTTTTTACATGTGGTGAAATAATTCTCATGAAATATTTCCTTGTTAGCTTTGTATGTATGAATTTTGGTGAATTTGGTCTATTGCAAAATAATGTTGATAAGTGTATTGTCTATGGCATAAACTTGTTTGCATTCATTTGGTTGAAAGTTAATTGAGATAAATTAATGCCTATCCGTCATTCTTGAGTAGTAAGTTTGGAATTAAGGATGAGAACCATTAACGAGATTCTTGGCTTCAAACTGATCATTTGAAGTGGTAAATTTTCACAAGATAATTACATATTACTTGAGAAAATTAGAATCGTTAAAAGGTTATATGTTTCCTTAATTAACTTTCTATTAGAATGTGATTTATCTAAATGATGATATTCTCAGATATCTTGGGATTTGATGTATCTTGGAGATTTAATTGTCTTAGAGAAGCGCCTCTAATTGTATTAAATTATAAAGATACATTAATCGACCAAGTAGAGTTCTTGGTGGAGCTCTTGTTTAAGTATTTCAAAATACTTGAAGGAAATCACTTTTTCTTGTGCTATATATTGATTAATCTCAATATAAGCTAAAATTGGTTAATGGTTGTAATGATCATTAATGAATATATTTGCTTCTAGTTATCTTGAGCGATGGGCCCGTCGTGTGAAGATATGTTGAACAAATCTATTGGAATGAAACTCGTTTCATTGAGTTGATCTTCTTATTATTAGTACTTGCTAGTAGGATATAGTTGAATGGTCTAATTGACTTAAAGTCTGTATTTAGCCATGATCAACTAAATCTACTTCTAATAGTTTTGACAAAATTGTCAAAATTATAAGTGTATGAATAATAAGAAATCACTTGGCACATCCAAGTTAGATTGAAATCTATAAGGGATTGTAGGTGATAGTTGTTAGTTATGGTGGTACCAAGGATAACACAACTAACCTTATAAAACTAAAGAACTTGAATTAGTTCTTGTTTATAATATCTAGATTGGGGATGGGTCTGAACCCCGACTGATTCATACGCAGTAGCAACCCAATCTATCTGAGTGGAGATCCCACAAAGAAGATTCAATGTGGTAATAACAAGCTGTGGGGTGAATCGGAGCACTTTAAATAGATTGACATGTTACATGTCTGAGTCTATCCCCTGAATAATCTGGATGGTGCTCATTACTGCAAATAAAGCAAAAGTTTGAAACTTTGAATGGGATCAAAGTCTTTTAGACAAGATGTTAGCAGTACATCTTTTGAGATGCCCAGCTAAGTGAGTGTTGTTGTTGGCCGCAACTAGAGGAATTTGGGTTATTCCTTGAAAGCACTCATGATAGAGGATCGGGACGTATGGCTTATAAGCGTCAAGTGTTCGATAGAGGGCCTATCATAGCTTTTGTCGTGTTTGTTACCAGCAAAGGCCTCTACATCCAAAGGCATCAGATTCAAGACACCCGTTCATCTGGTCCTGTGGAGGTTTGCGTTGGATAACATAGGTAGTGGTTCAAGCCGGAAGGTACCATTACTGAAAGCATTACAATGGACAATCTGTACACGTCATATTTCTATGAACTTGTGGGGGATTGTTGGAATTTTTGGTATATGCGGTATGGAAGTTCATAGGTCTATGACTTTGTAGCTTCTTGGGGTTGAACGAATTCGGAAAAGGGGTAAATCACGTCTGAGGGTCTGTGCTCGAGGGCGGCCGCGCTCATGGCCAAGGGCGACCGCGCTACATGGCCGAGACTCGACTTTAGTGTGCTGAAGTCGTGCGCGGCCGCGCTGTGGCCGACCGCGGTCGCGCTCGTGACGGGCTTTGTGATTTTCTGGGCCGAATTGCAGTGCTAAAACCCTAAGATTACCACACATATATAATTCCTTCTTCCTACAGCCGTTTTTCAGAGATGAATTATTAAAAAGAGAAAACAACTCTTTTGCTTTTAATTCATTGTTTGATTACTCCCTGTTCATAGAGATTCGTTCGTGAGATTCAAGGCGACTGAGATAGGACCGCCGGTGGTTACATACCTGTGTGCAAAGTTTTCTTGGTATGTAATCCGAGATCGTTTTATCCTCGGAGGAATTTGCCTGTACCTGAGTTGCACCAATTGGGGGCAATATTTTCTCTTAGGACAGTCTTCCTAAGGCGACTCGATCTACCCGATAAGTTTTTCTAAATCTCTCTGATTTCTTACTTTGTAATGATTGATTTTAGATGCTTGTGTCACTAGGTGTTGATTCACTGCTATCGCTACAATTAATCTGTCAAATGCATGATTGTCCCTATGTGATTATTTGCTTAATCTGCTTGTTGTGCAATTTATATTCCAACAGAAAGTGCGAAATTTCAACTTTCAATTTGATTATTCATGATCATGCATTAACTATGGAAATAAGGATGGTGGTAGCACAAGTAAACATTTTAATCTTACAATTACGTTAATATTTCCTTCTTCCAATATTTAAGGTTCTTAGATAAATGATAATTTTTTATAACATTATGAACTTTATGGGAATAGTATTGTTAAAAACACTATTAATAATTTGCTATTTATTAAATAAAATAAAATATGAATCTTAAAATAAAAATAAGATGTATCGAAAAAAAAATTAAGGACTTTAAACTGGAACAAAAGTGTATGGCATATCATAAATGTACAATATTTGGGTTGTTGGGTTTGATGCATTTGAGTATTGGGGACGACTAATCATGGGTCTAGACAAACAAATTATGTGATTTCGAAATTTTAGGCAGTGGCATGATCATGCTAGACATAAGGCACGACCGTGTCATACATAAGGCACGACTGTGTAGGACGGTGAACAGCGGACACGACCGCATAGTTTAAAGTGCACGACCTATCGACGTGGTTTGGGTTTGGGCCGACCAGACTTCAGCGCAGCATGGTTAGAAATTGAGTTAAATAAATACTCCCCTCTCCCCTAACATGTTCAGTAATTCAGATTTAATTACTAGTGTGATAGAGATTAATAATTCTAAGTGTTCTATCAGTTCAATTGCTCATCTGTTTTTCTCTAGATCTTAGGCTTGCAAAGTTGTGAATGTTGTGATCAAAATTCGTGCAATAGATTAGAGATTTGTAATCTGTGATTTTCAAGTGATAATAATATTCTCTCTCTCTCACTCTCTCTCTCTCTCTCTCTGCCCATGGACGTAGCCAAGTTGATAAATCACGTAAATTCTTGTGTTCGTGTGTGTGAGATTTGTGTTCTTGATTGCTTCTTATTGGCTATATTCTAACAAACTGGTATCATAGCTGGTTGGTGAAGACGATCCAGGATTATTCCGCTGTAAAAGAAGATAAATTCAGGAATAGAGTCACCGATCGACACGTTTAGTGGAAAAAATAGTTTTAGTACTTGGCAAATCAAAATGAAGGCATTATTGAAAGACAAGGGTTTGTGGGCTCCAGTGGCCGCTACAATTAGTGATATAAAAGGTGATCCAAATGTCAAATCAGAAGTCGTTCCCAGATGAGCCGCTCCGGTATAAACAACATAAGGTATGGAGAAGGATGGGAAAGCAGCAACAAAGGAAGCAGCAGATCTGATCGCGTTATATGAGAGGGCACACTTCAAAATCATCAAATGTCTGAATGATGATATTTTAGCGGATATAGAAAATATTGATTCCGGAGCAGCTTTATAGTTAATGTTGGAGACCATGTTCTTGACGAAATCTCTAACCAACAAGTTGTACCTGAATGAAAAGTTGTTTGGTCTCCGTATGACTGAATATACGCCAATTAGGGATCATATAGTTCAATTTACTGCTTTATTACTTAAACTGCGTAATATTGAAGCTATAGTCGAAAATGAAGATGATGCTCTTATTATGTTGGTCTCTTTAACACTATCGTTTGAGGGATTTGTGGATTCTTGCATTAATCCTAAGGATACGATTACTTTGGATGAGGTTAAGACTAATCTCAAGAACAGAGATTTGCGCTACAAGGCGAGTATTATATCTACAGAATCTAAGTCAGCAGGTTTGGTTGCGGAAAACAATAGGGGCCAGGATAGGAGAAACAAGAGTTTTTCAAAAAGAGGTCCGAGAGCTGGAGATGACTCCAGTTACTCCAAGAAAAAGGGGCATTGGAAACGTGAATGTCTCAAGCTGAAGAAGAGCGAGCAATTTGGGTCAACTACAGTCATGGTAGATGATAATGAAGATGACTATGCTCTAGTAACTGAAGAAAACAATGGAATGAAATATAAATGGATTCTTGATTATGGGGCTTCTTATCACATGTGTTCGAGCAGAGAATGGTTTGCAACGTACGAGGAGACGGAAGGTGGCGATATTTATACTGCTAATGGTTCGGTTTGCAAGGAAGTTGACACGAGTTTCATAAGGGTGCGAGCTTCGGGTGGTAAGTTTTGTACGTTGAACAATGTTAGACATTTTTCTGAAGTAACGAAGAATCTGATATCTCTAAGACGGCTAGACAAGATGGGATACAGTTTCAAAGGTGAAGGTGGAGCAGTAAATGTCTGCAGGGGTTCAAACGTAATTCTGAAAGGGGTAAAACAAGGTTCCTTGTACGTCTTCCAAGATTCTACGCTTTTGGACTCAAGTGTCGAGCATCGTACTACAGAGGTTGTGGTAGAGACATATCTAAATAAAGCATGTTGCAAGGCATCGTGTGGGGTGATTGGCAAACGGGTGGAGCAACAAGTTACTCTAGGTGTAGTTGAGTCGGGCAAGCCACATTTAGTAAGTCAACACAAAAAAATTGGAAGTGAAGAAGGAGTCAAGGAGCAAGAGGCCTTTGCTAGGGATTTCGTGGGTTATGTCACTTCATTTGTTTGGGTTGACGAGATCCATTATCGACTTGATTCGCCTAATTATCAGTTGGGGCAATTTTGAATGTCTACTGCAGTGGCACATTTGGGTGTCTTGAAGACACTTTTTTGTGCTCAACGAAGCACAGTTTTGGTGTACAGGGGGATACATGTGAGTGTATTGAAGACACGTTTGTTTGCTTGTAGGGAAAAATTTTGGTGTATACATTTTGGTTGTCCGGATGATAAGTATGGTGTTCGGCGTAACACATCTGAGGCAAAGAGAAGTTCTGGTTATTGTTTTAGCGACAAATTTTTTCCGTCGCTAAATGCCTTTAGCGACGGATTTTTGGCTTTTAGCGATGAATTTTTCCGTCGCTAAAATCTGTTTTTCTTGTAGTGGGGAGCTCAAAGCTAAGGTGGAGATTTGTTGGGTTTGATGCATTTAAAAATTGGAGACGCCTAATCATGGGTCAATACAAGCAAATTATGTGATTCTTACATTTTCAGCAGTGGCACGACCGTATTATACATAAGGCACGACCGTGCAGAATTGGTACGACCGTGACAGACATAAGGCATGATCGTGCAGGATGGTGAACAACATACACGATCGTGCAGGTTAAAGTGCACGACCGTGCTGACGTGGTTTGGTTCGGACCGGCCAGACTTCAACGCATGATTTAAAAACCTTTCAGGGTTAGAAATATGGTTGTATACATACTCTCGTCTCCCTAACATGTTCAGTAGTTTAGATTTAATTTATAGTGTGATATAGATCAATAATTTTAGGTGTTTTATCAGTTCAATTGATAATATATTTTCTCTAGATTAGGGCTTATATAGTTGTGAATTTTGTAATCAAAATTTGTGCAACAAATTATAGATTTGTAATTTGTGATTTTTAAATGATAATAATATTTTTTCCCTCGGCCTTTGGACGTAGTAGTTGGTGTCCAACTTAAATTATTATGTTTGTGTATGTGAGATTTGTATTATTGATTGCTTCTTTTTTACTCCGATCTAACATACTCCTTCCGTCCTATAAAATTTTACCCACTTTGTTATTTAGGGCGTCCCACTTTTTAAAAATGAAACTTTATAATACTTCTTTATTAATGAGACTCACTTGTCATACTCACAACAACTATCCATTTACTATTCTTTACCTCATTTACCCACTCACAACTCCCACTTTAATAATATTATTTCTTATTTTTTGCGCGAAACAGTAAGAGAGTAACCTTTTTTTATGGGATGGATGGAGTAGGTGTTAAGCAACAACAAAGTCAACAAGCTACCGCTAACACTGGGGATGGGCCTATTAAATCACTTTTTGAAGTTGAGAACTAATCACTTAGGGCAACTCCAACAATGGTCCTAAAACCTATTTTTGATACCCATACAAAGGTCCTTGCATCTCCAATGGCAAAAACTAGAGGTATCAAAATTTGATTAAGTCCTTAGCAAAGTACCATATTTAGGACTTTGCTTAGGACTTTGCTACTTCATATTTTTCCATACACCCTTCTTTCATTTTCTTTCTACATTTGTTCTACTTCTTTTTAAATTTATTTAATTATACATAAAAAAATTGATTTTTGATTTAAATTTATTTAAATTTTTATATAATTATTTATAAAATTTTAAATTTTATAAAAAAATAACTAATTAAAATAATTATTATATTTTGAAATTATTTATAAAATTTTATTTTTTGAAATAAATAATTAAAATAGTTATTATATTTCAAAATTATTTATCATATTAAAAATATTAATAAAGTTATTAACTTAAAAAAAACTAATTTGGTACCTAATTTTTGATACCCATTGTTGGAGATGATTTTTTAGAACCTTGCAAAAAGTCTCCTTGGGTATCAAAATTTGGTTTTAGGACCCTTAGTACTAGGACCACCATTGGAGTTGCCCTTAGATGCACATGGTTATTATCAAAGAATGAATGGCCGTTAATTTTTGGATGAAAAACGGTTTGCAGTTATATTTTATGGAGGCTTAAAGCAAGAAACAATAGTTGGTGTGTGCAACTTAAGAAACTAAAATAGTTAAGGAGGCTTTCAAAAAATTCAATTTAGAAAAGATTGTCTGACGTGTCATTGTCCGGTTCAAACAAATCGTTGTTGGGTGTTTGAGAAAAACGAGGGTGCGACCGTAACGTGCACGTGATGTGGGGTTAAATTAAATTAAGGCCGTCGGATTAGATGAAAAGGTTACTTTATACTCGTAGATCTTATTTATGGGAGAAAAGGATTGGGCGGTTCAGAACAGTAGTCGATGAGTTCATAATATGTATCAGAGGGGCTGAAGAAGCGTGAGGCATCATCATGTGGTGCTTAGTCACGTTGGGTGGCTGAAGAGAGAACATGTCACGTGCTTCGTACCTAATGACGAAGTTGTCCTCACCATGCGACGATATTGACTAATTGTGGTATTTCAGTCCCGTGTTCAAGGACATGGATATTTTTTGCTTTTTTTTTTTTTTTTAATTTAAAAAAAATTAAATTTTTTAAGGGCAAAATGGGAATTTCGACAGATGAAACTATTCATTCAACTGTTCACACCCTTCCCTCATTTATACTATAGATAGTAAAAGCTCGTGTTCGAGGACACATTTTTATTTTTTATTTTTTTTTCTTTTTTTAATTAAATTTTTTTTTAAAAGAGCAAAATGGGAAAAGGATAACTTAGTGAGGGCAAAATGAAAAATTTGACATTTAATACTGTTCATTCAACTGTAGCAGCACCGTTCTAATTTATACTATAGATATAAAAAAAAACAACTTTCCACCCAAAGTTGAATAAACTTTGAAATAAAATAATACACTAAATAAAATAATTTTTGATGATTCAAAAAACGTCGAATCAGCTTAAATCCAACGATAAGATTGTATCATGAATATTTGAATAATCTGAAAAATATAAAACAAACACGTAAACTATGTTTTGGCTTCACCGGCAAACGCCATCCGGCGTGAGAGTATATATTTGTATTTTAGAGAGCAAATCAATTGACAATAGTTTAAAGTCAAATATGCATTCACCTGAATTATGTCTTGTATTTACAGGTATAAGATATAGAGTCATGCATTGTATAGGAAGTTAGCTGAGATAAGGAGTCAAACCCTACTCGGATTCTAATCGGATCCTAATTACTCACGGTTGATGCTGCCAAAAAATCAAATCAGCCCAAATTCAAGTGATAGGTTGTGCTCCGGCGATTGAATAGCCTGAAAATAAGACAAGAAATGTAAACTAAGTCGGGGCTTCTCCGGCGAAGGTCCTCCGGCGTGAGAGTAAGTTCACGGTTTTAGAGAGATTAATCAAATTGACAGAGTTTTGAGTCAAAAGATATCACATACCAAAATATTAAAATTATGACTTGTATTTATAGGGATGGATATGTAGAATACATATTGAACTTGGACTGTAAAGAAATAAGAAATAATCCTAGAAGGATTATACCTGTTGGAGAGCCCTTATTTGACTTGAATTGATATAGGAGGTGATTATAATCATGATAAGATTATAACTGCTAGTGTCCTTATTTGATTATGACTGTTATATCTGCCATCTGCCGGTAAGCCGGGGAGGTCCCTCCTCGTCATCGTCACTTGGTCAGTTTATGATGAGTCGGGAAGGAAAAATGAAGGAATGGGGGACGCCCACTTCCTGGTAATTGTATAGCTGAGGATCTATGATGGGATAGCTGAGGAGGCCTCCTCGTCGCCAAGGGAGAATATCTCGGCCTTGGAGGGGAGTCTCCTCGGCCCTTAATTTGGGTCTTGGTCATTGCACCTGCTAAGGCCTTGATCGGCCCAGGTAATGCCGAGATAGAGAAAGACGAGGAAACCCAGGTCTTTCCTCGTAGCTGAGTCTTGATGGGTTATGTTTAGGGCCCAATCCACTTGGGCCTTGCCCGAATTAGCCCATATTCGTACTTATGTTTATGCTGTTCAACAGTCTTTATTGTAGTAGGATTAGAAGAGTTTTCTGTTCGTATACCTATTAGGCTTGCTCCTCTGAATAATGAGCTAGTCGACATATTGTTATGCCGTGCAATAGAGATGATCGTGGGTAGGAAAGCTCATTTCCCTTATCATAATTGGAGCCCGATAGGCATTGGTCGGCATTTGAGTATGTCGTGGTCGGCATACGAATATGACGTGGTCGGCATGCAAATATGCCTTGGTCGACATATAGGTGTGCCTTGGTCGGCATATATCAACATTTCTTCGTTAGTTATAAGATCGCCCTTCTATATCAAGGTCGACATAGTGGGATATAACGAGGAGAAAATAAGAGAATATGTAGGGAAGCCCATTCAATATGTCGTATTTAGGACTTGTATATATTTATTATTGGGCTTGACCCATTGGATCTTACCCAGTTATTTTCATTAATTTCTAAAAATAGTGTTTATTATCGATGCAACAATTACAATTTTGAGAATAACATGTCGATAATAAAATTTTCATAATTTATTGTTAAAAAATTCAACCAATTAAAAAGAAAAATTAAGATATAATATTTATTTTGGAAAGAAAGTGATAGTTTCTATTTATTTTTCAAAAAATTATGAAAAATCAATTTGTATACCTTCAAAATTATATTTTTAAATAAATGAGTAATAAATTGATAAGAGAAGAATAAATATTTAAGTTGATGTGGACTCATCCTGTGGGCTACCTTGCTCGCTTTCTTTGTGGTCAATTTTGTGGTTCACTTTTTGTTTCTTGTTTTTTTTCCTCTGTCACTGACCTTTCAATGACACTGTAGAACAATGGTTACGATGGAAAAAAAAAAAGAGTACTTCAAAGTTGTGGAGTGTCACAAATTACAAAAGAAATCTTTCTTTATGTGAGCCAGTGGATTTGGCACTTAACATACTTCCTTCTTCACACCAAAAAAAAAATTTGATCTTTCACGAAAGTTGAAAAGATTGCGTAGTGTAATAAGTGTTGTAAGTAAAAAAGGTTAGATATGAAATCGTAAGCGGATAGTTATAATCAGTATGACAAGTAGATTTCATAAATAAAGAAATATTAAAAAAAATTATTTTTACTGTGTCTTTTTAAATATGAAGCAATTAAAATGAAAATTTGTATCTTTTTTTAGTGAAACATAAGAAATATTTGTACTTTTATTTGATAAAGTGACATGGTAAATTATTGACCAATATAAGTATATTTTATATAAATCAAAACGTTTACATTTATAATTTGAGGAGAATCGCATTCAATTTTTCTTTTTTCTTTTTTAGTATACATTGGAATTTGAATGAGTTAACTTGTAATTTTATATATAATTGAATTAATAATATTAGTTATTATTTTTGACAATCCTAATATATATATTTACTATTAATTTGAATAATTTGATTTATTATTTATAATAGCTTATGATTAGTTAATATTATTGGCTAAAAATAATAAAGTCTATAATATACATTCAATGTATTAGTACTAGTACTCAAAAACACACTTGAATTTGTCATTGTAAACCTTCAAGAGAGGAATTGATATGGGAGCAACCTTCAAAACAATTTCATATGAAACCCGACTAAAAGTTATCGGTGAAGGAAAAGAGAGAGAAAGGAGAGAGATGGAGGGAGGGACTGGTTGCTTTATCTTAAGTGTATAACTACCGGTCTCCAAACTCAAATGGGACTCAACAAAAAGTTAAAGAAAAAAATAATGAACCTGAACGGAATAAAAGTGACGGGCTAGGCCTAGCGATCAAAGCTCAGTTATCCAAGTATTATTGCCACCACAGTCTTAGTGGGTCGGCCCAAATTCTTATCAAGCCCAAGGCCCAGCAGTAAAGATCGTCGACCTAGCTCATTGTTCGACCTTCATGGTCCCGACCTAGCTTTGTCCGAATACGATCCACATCTCTTATACGGGCATGACCCGGCTACGTCATTTGGTCAGGTCGATCTAGATCCATGCAGACAACCTCGACCTACCAAGCGTACGTCGACCTATAGGATATTGTTACGACTACAACTCTTTCCATAACAGACTCCCTACAAATCAGGAGTTATATTTGGACATGATCTCTTATACAAATCCGATCCGTGATTCAAGGGATTTCATACAATCCTACCACAATTACAACTCTTAAAACGCCTATAAATACTTCACAAACTCAACCGTTAAAAGGTAATTGCTATTTGTTATTCTGAATTCATTATTCTTTATAACTTATAAGCTTTTCATACACCATACTTATTCTCACGCCCGAGGGTCTTTGCCGGAGAACATTCCGGCTAGGCGTGGATTCTGTGTTTCAGGTCAAATGCCAGTGATCGATCTTTGCACTGGACGGAGATTGATAACGCACGATTCTGCCGCAAAGACGTAACCCATGAAAAATGAACTTTAGAATCGATAAATAAATGAAAAGCGTTCTACGCCTCAATTATTCGAAGACAATCATAAATTATTTAGAGAAAAAAATATAGAAACAACATTCGCTATCTATAATAAGAATAAAACATTAATCCGTTGGTTCCTCTTCGACTACATTGGCAGCTGCAAAATTTTCTTCAACTCTTCTAGCTACTGCTTCCTGCACTTAAACAAAAACATATAAGAACCACATTCATATAATAATAAATGATGAATTATATTCGAGTATATATATATATATATATATATATATATATATATATATATATATATATATATACCGCTTCAGTAGAAATGTGGGATCATCCCAAATATCATCGTACACATTAGCTTCAACCGCATCATCAACTACATCTTCAACCGTATCTTCAACTACATCTTCAAACGTATCTTCAACTACATCTTCAATCATATCATCAGCTACATCTCTATTCACCTATGTCAAACATGGATTGTATCAAAAATTAAAATTATATAAGCAATATAGTCATTAATAGAGTTGAGTAAATATAACAATTATGTGAACATAATAACTATTTACCATATTACTTAAGCTATATGGTTTACAGAAGTACTTCAGGATAAACAATATTTGTTGTGGATGTGTCATCTTCTGATGGCGATGGAATGAGAATCGTTATCCTACTGAATGTAGTACATCTTGATAAAGCAACATATAATTGGCCATGAGTGAACACCGGTGTCCTAAAATCAATGCCAACAAATTTAACAGATTGACATTGTGACTTATTTATACTCATTGCAAAGCACAACCTAATTGGAAATTGGCGCCTTGTAATTGGAATAATAGGTTCGGTCGAAGAAGGCGTAAGAGAAATTCATGGTATAAATACCAAATTGCCTGCTTTATCTCCCGTCAAGATTTCAGCCTTAATAATACGTTGCCCACATCGAACTACTCTTAATCTTGTTCCATTGCAAAGAGCATCCCTCGGTGCAAGATTCCTCATCAAAATAACTGGGCAACCAACTTTCAACTGCAAGTCTGAAGGGGGAAGACCTGAAGGGTTCAATGAGTTCAAAAATTCTATTGGGGGATTATTGAAAAATAGTGTATTTTTGAAGAAAATTAATGAATTATTTACTAAAGGGTAATTTTGTCAAATTACTTAATTGATTATGTGGTTGTGTTCTACTTCATGAGAACAAGAAATCAAATATTTATTTGTCCAAAATGGTTTTTGGATGAATAAGATATGAATGCTCAAAGTAAGTGGGTTGGAAAGAAAGTTATCTCACATTGCTAAGGAAATGAAGTTATCTCACTTTGGTTGAGATATAAATGCTCAAAGTAAAAGAAAAGTGGGTTATCCTACATTGGTAAGGAAATGAACTTGGTGCTAGTATAAAGACTTGAACATTAGAGTAGTGTTCAAGATTATGTAGCCTAGAGGTTCTCTCTCACGCACAGGTGCACAAGGGGGGTGCAAATCAAGTTTCAATTTGGCTTGCGAGGTGCGTACTCATGCATGTGCGCGTTCTGCGGATACGAATGTAGCGTCGAAATTGTCTGCGCAGACAAGCCCACCTTTTGCTAATATTTTTGATTTTGTAAATAAAAAATAAAGCCTTTGACTTTGACTGCTATGCTCGGGCGAGGTTGTTGACTCGCCCGAGCATAGAATGACGAATGTGGAGTGTGCAGAACGGTATGCTCGGCCGAGCGCTGCGATGCCTCGCCCGAGCAAGGCTCGCGAGACAAAGTTTACGGACAACCATGCTCGGCCGAGACATATGCCTTGCTCGACCGAGCGCTTCGAGAAGTTAATATTTGTATTGATTTATGAAAGTGTAATGTAGAGTAATGAGTATAAAACACAAAACAGAATATTAATGGTGCTTAATATTTCAGATTAATGACCAAAATTATTATTAATAATTCTCGGATTAATATTTTATGTCGGTTTTGATTCTTGGCTGGCTTTATAAAGGAGTATCGACAAAGTTTGTCAACAATAGAGAAAACTCCAAGAAGAACAACACAACAGAGAAAACGAAACACTTGCTTCTGCAATCCTCCTCCATATTTCTCTTGTTGCATCTTGTTACTCTTTCTTTGGCCTCCTTGTATATATAATAATATCAAGAGGTGATCTAGTTCAAGCATTCTTCAGCTCGCCGGGATACTTAGGTGCAAAGTGCCCTCGGTTCGCACGTTCTATCCTGGGAGACAAGCGTCCCAACAAACTCAAGCACACTCGGTGAGGGAACGAATATGTTTTAAGGAGATATTGAATTTCATTGGGCTCGTGCATAAACATCAAAAACTATCCTTTTGTATTTTCAGTTTATAAATATCTATATTTTATTTACAATTTTCTGTAATTTTCCTCTGCAACCTTGTAACATAACTATATCTAATTTAGAAAATCATTTTAAAATTATGATTAAGTGAAAATTATTTGCTTAAATTATTATAAAAATTAGTAATTAAAAAAAAATACAAATCAATAGTTTAAAAATATAAAAGAAATATTGGCAAGCAAGATGGGCTGTTTGAGGTTGCAAAGTCATGATCTATTTACATGGTGAGCAAGTCTCCCATGAGAACAAGGGAATCCGTCTCATGCATGAGACGGGTCGACCCATGACCCATGGGCATAACCGCCCAAACCAATAATTCCTAGTTCACGCCAAATTCATTCCAGCCAAGCAATTTGAGGCCTTCTTTGTATTTTTAATTGGTCTTTATTTATTTCCTAGGCCTCTCATATTTTTTTAGGCCCAATTTTTTTATTTTATTTTTTTTATTTTATTTTTTTTTGCTTTTTGCTTTTTTTTTTTTAGTTTTTATATTATTTTTTCGGCTTTTCAGTGGTTTAGAAAAAGTAATAGTTACCATCTCTTAATGTAATGACTGAATGTATTATTACTTTAAGTCATTGATAATGTAATACTTAAAAAAAAATAACACTATTACTTCACAAAATGTAGTACTATTACTTATAGCAATACCAACTATTACTTAAACAAATGAGAAGTATTACTCAAAATGAAAACAGTTTCTAAAACAATTATTAGTTAAAAAAAAAAATAACACTATTACTTCACAAAAGTGTAGTACTATTACTTATAGCAATACCAACTATTACTTAAACAAATGAGAAGTATTACTCAAAATGAAAACAGTTCCTAAAACTATTATTAGTTAAAAAAAATAACACTATTAATTCACAAAAGTGTAGTACTATTACTTATAGCAATATCAACTATTACTTAAACAAATGAGAAGTATTACTCAAAATAAAAACAGTTTCTAAAACTATTATTAGTTAAAAAAAAATAAAAATAACACTATTACTTCACAAAGTGTAGTACTATTACTTATAACAATAACAACTATCACTTAAACAAATGAGAAGTATTACTCAAAACGAAATCAAAATGAAAACAGTTCCTTCCCTCATCTCTCACACACAGATCTCATCTCTCTCTCTCTCCTCTCTCTCTCTCTATACGCAGGAACCGAAAGACCAAGCTTCCTCACCAAATTCCTTCCCTCAAAATTAAGCTCAAGAACACACACACACTACACACATCAATGTCTGCAATCACCATCTCTCTGCTCACCGCCGGTAATTTACGTCAATCCAAGCTCCGATCAATTTCACCCCCATTTTTCAATCTCAATCAACCTCCATTTTCACCCTCATTGTTGTCTCTACCTTCACTCTCAAACACCACCACCTCCCATGGATTCTTCAGACCAGTACGGGCCAGCTCCACCAAACAACCACTTTAGATTTGGCTCAGATCTGGAAAAAAAAACGAGGAAGAGAAGGTGGGGGAGGGGCGTTGGGTGGTGGGTTGGAGAGAGGGAGAGATCGACGGATCTCTCAAGTCGACGTCGGCGATAATGGCCGGAAATGATGAAGGTGCGGTGGGTGGTGGGTTGGAGAGAGGGAGAGAGCTAGGCTAGGGCAGAAATTGGGTCGGCAATGGAGGTCTCTGCATTTACACGTATAGAGAGAGAGAAGAGCATTTACGTATAGAAAGAGAGAAGAGAGCGGGTAATTTTCCGGATCATGGGTCAAAAATGATCCGTCTTATGGATGAGACGGGTATAGGTGTTCTCACCCAAGTTTTTGTCTTACATGGTTTGGTGGAAATCATTTGTTGAGCTAAATGTTTCTATTTAAATGGCTTTAATTAGTCGGTGATAACTGTAAAAATTAATGCACTATTTTATTTGAACAACAACATGTAATAATTACTTGTTTTCAGATTGTTATAATTAAATAGCCATTATAAGTAGTTAGAAATCTTATCATCATAACAAAAAAATGACAATTTTAAAACCTAAATTAACAATAGCAGAAAAATATATAAATATTCTTTTTATTCATCTTCAAACTTTTAACAGAAATATACTCCCTCCGTCCGCCTACAATGTTCGCAGTTACTGTTTACACGTTAATTAAGGAGGGAGTATTATATTGAAAGTGTTGTGAGTGTGAAAATAAAATAGGAGAGAGAATGAGTGGAGGGAATAGTAAATTATAATGGTTTGTGAGTATTAAAATAATGTAGGAGAGAGAATGAGTGGAGAGAATAGTGATTTAAGGTTTCCTTTTTAGGAAAGAAACAAAGTGTGAACTTTGTAAACGGACGCCCAAAATAGAAAGTGTGAACTTTGTAAGCGGACGGAGGGAGTATGAGTTATGAAAACAGTTTGGTAAAAATTATTTAGTCCCAATTTGTTTCTTTTAAAAAATGGTTGGAATTATAAAATACTCCCTCCGCCCCGAAAGATTGTTCCATTTGCCATTTTGACTTATCCCAAAAAGTATATTTCATTTCTAAACTTAGGCATGAATGTTAGTGCAAATCTACTAAGGTACAAGAAAGTCAAGCTCTTTCTTAATAATTGCAAAATGTACAACAGGACAATCTTTTAGGAACGGAGGGAGTATGAAAAATTAATTTTCTTAAATAAATACTACCTCCGTCCCACCTCAATTGAGTCATGGGGTAATTTCACGATTCTTAACGATTCTTAAGAAAAATGAAAAAAGTATTGAAAGTGGGTAGAAGATTAGAGGAGAGAGAATGTAAAAGCTAAAAATCTATAGTATAAATGGTAGTTGTCCACCTCACCATGTGAACAGTACTATGAATAGTGCCAACTGCCAAATTTTCCATTTTGCCCTCACTAAGTTGTCCCTTTCCCATTTTGCCCTTAAATTATTTTTTTTAAATTTAAAAAAAAAAAAGTGTCATCGGACATGGGCTTAATTAAAAAAAAAAAAAAACGTGTCATTTGACACGGGCTTTTACTAGTATTTAATAGGAGAGAGAATGAGTGAGAGAAATAGTAAGTTAATGAATATTTTTTTTGTAGGAGAGAGAATGAGTGGGAGAAATAGTAAGTTAATGATTGATGTTTTTGTAAATATATTAAAATTATAAGGATATAATGAATGATTTTTTTGTAAATATATAAACATTATAAGTGTATATATGTCCGAACACTGTTCACTTTCCATTTATGGAATGATTCAATTGAAGTGGGATGTCCCAAAAAGGAAAGTGGCTTAATTGAATTGAAGTGGAACGACGGGAGTATAAAATTTACTCCCTCCGTCCCACTCCAAGTGTCACCTTTTACTCAAAATGGTGTCCCGTTTATAGTGTCACCTTTCCTAAAAAGAAAATATTTTATTAATATTCTATTATCCCATCCACTATTCCCTCCACTAATTCTCTCTCCTCTACACTCACAACACTTTTTAAATTCATTATTTCCTCCACTAATTCTCTCTCCTAATTTCAAATTACACTCACAATATTTTTTCTTCTTCCTTTTTTTCTTAATTTGCGTGTCACCCCTAAAAGGGTGACACTCTTAATGGGACATGGGACGGAGGGAGTATAAATTATGAAATTTGAATTTGATATGCGCCACAAATTAGTTAAACGGTAGACACAACCACAACCACAACAATCCCGGATACCATTGACACGTATCGACACGTGTCATAATCTACTGTCCACCTGGTGAAAATGGTTACACGTGGCACAAGTCCCACAACAAGCAATTTTAGCCATGCAGCTTGGCCGAAAATTCTGCTTAAAAAAAAAATACTTTAAATCACAATTAAATATTTTAATTTGAAGCAAACAAGAAAAGAAAAATTGAGAGTGAATTATGCAGGCTGGAAAACATGCAGTGGAGTCGTCACAGCAAACCGGAAAAACTCCGATGGAGTCGGCCAAAGAGACAATAGCCAACATTGCGGCGTCAGCTAAGTCCGGCATGGAGAAGACCAAAGCTCTCATTGAAGAGAAGGTCTAATCTATTTATTTCTTTTTTAAGTTTTCTCTTCAAGAAAAATAGGTTTTTTTTTTTTTTTTTTTTTTTTTTTTTTTTTTTTTATATAACATTTCTCTGAGGCTCCGTTTGTTTAGGAGAAAATATTTCTGGAAAACATTTTTCCAATTTTCGGTGTTTGTTTAGCATCGAAAAATAGGAAAAATGTTTTTCGAGAAACATTTTTCTTACCAAACGGTCTAAAACATGTTTATCTTATTTTTCGAAAAACATTTTCATTTTTCGAAAAACATTTTGTAGAAAATCATTTTTCGAAAAATGTTTTACGCTAAACAAATGGAGTCTAATATTGATTTTATTTGACAGGTGGAAAGAATCAACACAACTGATCCAGTTGAAAAAGATATGGCAACATTGAGGAAGGAGGATAAGATAAGGCAGGCCGAGCTTCAAAAGCAAGAAGCTTATTCACAGAATGCAGTGGCCGCCACCGATGGGAATCAAAGCTTCACAGCGGTCGGGAAAATGGATCCCACTCTATCAAGTGAAGGAGTAGATAGCCATGTTTCTACCGGGACGGAGCGTTCCCGTGTCGGCCAGACTAGGACCGGTCCCGAGCCCTAGGTGGTTAGCGTTTGTGCATCCAATGCCAAGGTTGCGATGTGTTTTCGGGTAACATATACAGTATACTTTTTTTTTGACTAAATAATGAACTTGCCTCCTCGAGGCGAGAAATATTAGATAAGATTTGATACTTTTGAGACATGTTAAAAGTGTCTTGTTATCTAAATGTAACATTAAAATGACACAAAAAAAATCTCTATAAAATAAATTTTGTAGGTGTTTGGGTTGTACGTGTGTTTCTAAATAATTTCAAATTTAACCTTAATATTTAAAAAATTAATTCCGTAAAATATGCAACTTATAAATAAATGCTCAAAACTTGTTCAATTTTGACCTTGAGATGAGATTGTCTTAAACTTCTTAACAATGCTCAAAAAACCCCGTCAATTTTGACCTTTTCCACCCACCAAAACTTCAATTTTGACCAATTCAATTTTGATCAGTACTGCACAACCAAAATCAAAAGCCCTGCAAAAGGTATCGAATCAAGAAAAGATTTAAGAAAATGAGGGTTCAAATTGATTTTATGGAGGAGTTGCGTTTCAATCAAGAAAGCTTGAAATTCAATCTTACATTACATTGGTTGATGTGTGTGTGTTTGTGAAATGCGGATTTGAGGGTTTGTGTGTGAAATGCGGAAAGGAGAAAGAATCAGAGATGAGTGCTAGACCTGGCAATCGGGTTGAGTTGAGTCGGATTAAAGCGGGTAACGGGATAAAGTGGGTAACAGGTTGAGATGATAAATACATGTTACAATTCATTTAACATACGGGTCAAATGAGGCGGATCGACTCGGATAACTGATAAGTGACTACTCCCTCCGTCCCATTAGTATTAGCACAAACACTATTTGCGCTGGAATTAAGAAATATGATATTTTAATAAAATGTTGTGAGTGTAAAAGAATGAGTGGAGAGAGAATGAGTGGAGGGTGTAATAAATTATAATGGTGTTGTGAGTATTAAAATAATGTAGGAGAGAGAATGAGTGGGATTGGGTGAATATTTTATTAATATAAAGTTTTCTTTTTGGGAGTGTGCGGATATTAGCGGGACGCCAAAAAAGGAAAGTGTGCTAATATTAGCGGGACGGAGGGAGTATTATATAGTCGTTTATCATTTCTCATTTTATTTTAAGTACTTTTTACTTACTTTTTCATATTTATTAGATTTTACGCCTTTGGTATGTTTTATGTATTTTTAGACAGGTTTTAGAGCCTTTTTATGTCAAAAGGATGCTTGGGTACTTTAAAGATAAATGACATGGAGGAGCACCAAATAAAATGAACACACAAAGCTAAATCCAGGTGGAGCGGCCGTGCACTTAGGCCATGACAGGCCATTTTTGGCCCCAAACCATGGGGTGGCCGAGCCTTGAACCGGCCCTGGCCGTGTCAACCTTGGAGCGGCCGTGCAGCTAATCTCGGAGCGGCCGTGCAAGTCTTCAAAATTCAATTTCAAAACTGGTGCCAAGGGTGCACGGCTGTGCAAAACCCTTGACACGGCCGTGCAAGGTTGTGACTGCAGACTAAAAGACACCTTTTGGAAGCACCTTCTTGAAGAGTTCCCTCCCCTTTATAAAAAGACCCTTTGTAATCAGTCTTAGAGATAGAATTTTACTGATATTTCATAGATATTTATCAGAGATTAAACACAAATACTTGTGATATCGATTTTCAAAGATTATTTGAAGATCAAAGTTCATGTTTTGTTCTTGAAGTACTTTGGAGAAAAGCAATAAAAGTGAAGCATTATTTCCAGCCATTTGCCTTCTATTTCATCATAAGTCTTCTTACTCTATTCTCTATTTTTATTTGCTTATATGTTCTAATGGATAGTGAGTAAATCCCACTTGTTCTTGGGGTTGAAAACTCAAAAGCATACATGTTCATCATCTTAAATAAATAAAGTCTTGTCTTCTATTTTCATCTAAACAATTTATTTATATTAATCTCTAAATGCCTTACATTTTGGAGACGTCCAACTTGTATGATTCAGTCAATTGAGAGATGGATCTAACGGAGAATCTCGATTGACGGAACCATATAAAGAAACTAGGTTCTATTGATCACGAAAGTAGTTCAACGGCCTAGGGATGTTCCTTTAATGAAAAGTATGTTGACTCTCGTTCTTAGTGGATTCTTACTAATTATGATCAGCTAGAGATAAGCCTGAATGTCCGTTTGTGACAGGGCGGGGGTAACATAAACGGAAATCTCAAACAGTTAGGACATAATTAGTGAAGAATACAAACGCTACTGTCTTAACCCGAAGTAGTGTAGGCTTAACATACCATCCTTGATTTTTATGAAAACCTATATTTCTAAGACAATGACAATTTGATGAACAAGATTATGTGTATGATTTCCAATCCCGAGAATGCTTCGTTTTATAAGAATTTTATTAAAGTATTTTCTGTTTATGTTCTTTCTATTTTTCAAAAAACAAACTTTATCCCCCCCAATCTTTTCTATAACTTTAAAGATAAAAATATTTTCTAAGTAAACCCTGTCTCTGTGGGATCGACCCGTACTTGCACCCGCTATATTACAATAGCCTGTGCGCTTGCGGATATTAAATAAACCGTTAGGTTTCGACCGAACAAGTTTTTTGGCGCCGTTGTCGGGGACAACGATTTACTTTAAGTTTTTGTCTTTACTACATAATTTTTTTTTTTTCATATTGTTTTGTTTTTACCTCCGATAAATTGTTACGTTTAATCCCTTTTTAAGTGTTTTTCTTATATTGTATGAAACGGGCTCGGACATTCTTTGACAATTTTGATCCGGAACCCGAACGAAGCTTTCACGAAAGACTAAGAAAATTTAAAGAGACCTTAAGAAAACATATGGCGGAAGGAGATCAACAAACGCCAGCTAGGACCCTACGGGACTTCGTAAATCCAAGTACCCCGGGAACTAGATCCCCTATCGTTGTGCCGAATGTCGGAACGGCACACTTTGAGATAAAGCCGCAACTTTTACATATGGTTATGAATAACCAATACAGCGGCACCGCTTTCGAAGATCCTCATCTCCATATCCAAACATTCCTTGAATACTGTGATACCACACGTATTCAGAATGTTACCCCGGAAGCAATTCAGATGTGCCTTTTTTCTTTTCTCACTAAAGGATAAGGCGAAACAGTGGTTAATTTCAGTCCCACCCAACTCTTTTACAACTTGGGACCAAATTCAAGAAGCATTCCTTGGACGTTTCTTCCCTCCGAGCAAGACCGCTCAAATTCGGACGAAGATTACAAATTTTAGCAAAACAGGAAGCGAATCACTGTATGACGCTTGGGAGCGATTCAAAGAGCTCCTAAGGATGTGCCCTCACCACGGGCTTGAAAAGTGGTTAATTGTGCACACTTTCTACAGTGGTCTCACATATAGAACAAGGGAGACAATTGATGCCGCCGCAGGAGGTGCACTAATGAATAAGACGGTGGATGAAGCACACGACTTGATAGAGAACATAGCCCTGAATCACTATCAATGGTTCAATGAGAGGGAACAACCGCAGGGGATTCCAGGTAAGTACAATATTGATGTCATTACTACCTTGTCTTCTAAAGTTGATATGCTTCTTAAAAAGTTTGAAAATTTTAATGTAAATCCCGTGGTCAATATTAATGTTGTTTGTGAACTATGTGGGTCAAACTCACATAGTACAGAATGTTGTGAATTGCTTAACACTACTTCTAGTGATCAAGTAAATTTCGTTAATTCTTATGGGGAAAATGGTGGTATGTATTCAAACACATACAATCTCGAATGGAGAAATCACCCTAATTTTTTCTATAAGAATAACAATATTTTAAACCCGCAATCTTCTACACAACCACCGGGATTCACACAAAAGAATTTTAATGGCAATTCTAGTGCTTTCCCTTCCTCTAAGTCTAAATTGGATCTTATTATGGATTTTATTTTTGAAAGTAAAAACGAACAAGAAAAGACCAATAATGAGTTAAGGAAATCCATTAAGTCGTTGAATGCTAGATTTGATAATTTAGCCGCCCACAATAGAATGCTTGAAAATCAACAAGCTCAACAAGTCGGCACCTCGCATAGACCACAAGGGAGTTTTTCCGGTCAATCGCAAAGGCCCGATGAGCATGTTAGTACGGTAGAAACTAGGAGTGGAAAAGAAATTTTAGATCCCCTTCCTAAGGAAATTTTCAAACCAAGTAAGGAGAAAGTTAGTCCAATCCCACCGATAGTTGAGACTAATGAAGATGTTGAAAATGGGACAGAGTCCCCTAAGATTTCTAGAAATTTTGACCCTCCAATACCATACCCCCAAAGATTGGTAAGAGCCAAACTTGATAAAAAATTTGCAAAATTTTTAGAAGTCTTAAAATCTATTTATATCAACATACATTTTACCGATGCCCTTCAACAATTGCCCTCTTATGCTAAGTTCCTAAAGGATATTCTTGCAAATAAAAGAAAATTTGAGGAGCATGAGACTGTCGCTTTAACTGAAGAAGTAAGTGCCATTTTACAAAAAGAACTTCCTCCTAAATTAAAAGATCCCAGCACTTTCTCTATTCCTTGCAAAATAGGTAAATACAATGTTGATAATGCTTTGTTAGATCTTGGGGCAAGTGTGAGCCTCATTCCGCTTTCGGTAGGTAAGAAACTAGGTGTGGAGAAAATGAAACCCAACACTATTTCTCTCCAACTAGAGGATCGCTCAATTAAATACCCGATGGGTATTATGGAAGATGTCCCTTGTCAAATCGGGAAATTGATTATCCCGGTCGACTTTGTAGTCCTTGAGATGGAGGAAGATCACCAAATTCCAATCATTCTAGGAAGACCTTTTCTTGCCACCGCTGGTGCAGTAATAGATGTAAAGAATGACACTCTTTCTCTAAATATTGGAAATAAAAAGGTCGAATTTAAAAACTTAAATCTCAAGAAGTCGTGCCATGAAGTCAATACTCCTGAAAATGACACTACAACAAAAAAGGGCTTTGACAACGTTTTTTAAACGTTGTTAAAGACCTTTGACAACGTTTATCAAAACGTTGTGTCATCCACCGTTGTCTTAGGTCCCAGTTTAAGACAACGTTTTTTGAATGTTGTAAAAAAGGTTATTAAACGTTGTAACCAGGCTAATGACAACGTTTATAAAAACGTTGT
Organism: Adenophora triphylla var. japonica; assembly: GCA_022495995.1. Classification (NCBI taxonomy): domain Eukaryota; kingdom Viridiplantae; phylum Streptophyta; class Magnoliopsida; order Asterales; family Campanulaceae; genus Adenophora; species Adenophora triphylla. The sequence goes on from JAFEMH010000393.1 coordinate 705,104, forward strand.
AGTAAGTATATTGACAACGTTTTAATAAAACGTTGTAATAATAAAATGACAACTATTAGCGTATCATTATGTGCATTCGCTAGAAGAGCAGATCCAGCAGCTACCGAGGCCATATGTGCCTGCTTGGCTTTGCGGGTTTCTTCCATAATTAATTTGGAGCGGACCTGGAAGAATGAGGGAAGAGGGTCACTTTGCTGAATAAGTGTTGCAACACTGTCATAACTTTCATTCAGACCAGCAATCGTCTGAAGCACCATGCGATGATTTGTCACCGGAGAGCCAATGTTAGCCAACTGATCAGCGAGAGCCTTCAAGGCTTTACAGTAGGCCGAAACACCTGGATAGTCATCCAACATGACATGAGAAAACTGATTCTCAAGATAAACAGCCCTCGAATGCTTGTTATCTTGAAAAATCCCTTGAAGGTGTTCCCATGCTTTCTGAGCCGTGGCACCAGGCTCAAGAATTGTCTCCATTAAGTCGCTGGAGATGGTTCCGTAGATCCATTGAAGAACCAGGGCATCAAGGCGAGACCACAATTTTGGATCAACTTCCTCAGCTTTGCCTTTGTCATCAGGGATTATATGATTAATCACCTCGAAAACACGACAATGAATTTGGAATAATTCTGCCCAAGCCGCATATTTGCCTGTCTCAATGTCAAGAACAAGAGAAATATAGTTCTTGATATTACCCACTGTGAGGGCCGGATGAAGAGGAGAAGGGGAGGAAGGGGCCATGAGAACAGGAAGACGAAGAAGAAAGAGAGAGGCGGAGGGCAAGACGTTTTTTTTTTTTTTAGGATTATTGCTCTGATACCATGATAAGGGTAAGAATCAGAATCAAGAAGGCCGTGGGCGAGGGCGTAGCAACAACCAGCAGCAGTCCGTTCCTCCTAGATCTTGGCAGCCTCCTCCACCCTATTGGCAGTGACATTGCTTATCTTCTTCTTTATGTGGATGACATTATTCTTACTGCCTCGTCTGTCTCTCTTCGTCAGCATATCATGTCTACTCTGGCTTTGGAGTTTGCTATGAAGGATCTTGGTCCTTTGAATTACTTTTTGGGGATTGCAGTAACCCAAACATCGGACGGTCTATTCCTTAGTCAGCAAAAATATGCTGAAGATATTTTGGAACGGGCGGGTATGTCTTCGTGTAAACCCTCTCTAACTCCTGTTGACACGAAGGCAAAGCTCAGCAATTCAAATGGTACTCCTGTTGACGATCCATCCCATTACCGTAGTTTGGCAGGTGCTTTACAATATCTCACATTTACTCGTCCGGATATTTCTTATGCTGTCCAACAGGTGTGTCTTCATATGCACGCTCCACGAAGTGATCATATGGCTGCTCTTAAGCGGATATTAAGATACGTTCGTGGGACTTTGGAGTTTGGGTTGCACCTTTATAAGTCACCTGTCTCTTCTCTCACGGCATTCACAGATGCCGATTGGGCAGGTTGTCCTGATACCCGTCTATCTACGTCCGGGTATTGTGTATTTTTGGGAGGAAATCTCTTGTCTTGGTCGTCCAAGCGACAAGCAACCTTGTCGCGATCTAGTGCTGAGGCTGAATATCGTGGGGTTGCTAATGTAGTAGCCGAAACCTGTTGGCTGCGAAATCTGTTACTTGAACTTCATGTTCCAATTTCGAGGGCTACACTAGTTTATTGTGATAATATTAGTGCCATTTACCTTTCCGGTAATCCGGTGCAACATCAGCGTACCAAGCATATCGAATTGGACATTCTGTTTGTTCGGGAAAAAGTTGCTAAAGGCCAAGTTCGAGTGCTTCATGTTCCATCTCGCCATCAGTTGGCAGATATTTTCACTAAAGGTCTTCCGCGCGTATTATTTGATGACTTTCGGGACAGTCTCTGCATTCGTCCTCCTCCAGCTTCGACTGCGGGGGTGTATTAGCGTATCATTATGTTTTGACATGTATATCATTATTATGGGTCTGTATCTGTATGTTTATGTATCTGTATTAGTATGTTCATGTATCTGTTTTAGTATGTTCATGTATAGGTAGGTAAATCATCTAGTCCAATGAGGACCCTTGTAATTTGTATATAAACATCAGATATGTAATGTAACGAGGAGGGACGTTCTTCAATATTCTTCAACAACGTTTATAAAACGTTGTAAAACATATTAAGACAACGTTTATAAAACGTTGTCTAAATTCTTAAGACAACGTTTCTTTAAACGTTGTCTAAATATGTTTTACAACGTTTTATAAACGTTGTCATTTTATTATTACAACGTTTTATTAAAACGTTGTCAATATGAATAATTAAAAAAAAAAATTCCCCTCCATGTTTGACAACGTATTGTAAACGTTGTCTTAATGCTTTATACAACGTTTTCAAAACGTTGTTAAAGTGAAAAAAAAAATTATTTCCCCCCCCCCAAATTCACATATGCCCCCTGCAATTTAGACACCTATAGTCATTTCATTAAAAGCAGCCATTCAAGCACTGTTGAACTATAAAAATATGATACAATTGCAAACACGAACAAAGTTTAAGCACAATATACATTTATTACAAGAGATATAGCTAGACTACAAAAAAAAAGTGTATCAGCACCATTCAAGCACTACTGCTGAACTAAAGTGAGTTTTCTATTCACAGTAGTAGACAATGAGGGCCGAGGCTTCTTTGTTCAAGGAGATGGCAGCCACAACTAAATTTTGCAATAAGTCTGAATATGCACAAAAAAAAGTGCATATTTGTACAAGAAACTTAGTCTTACTACATTTTCAACCAACTCACCATACTGCCCGGTCTGATCCGGCAAGATAACGATGTAATATGCTAAGTTAAGTTGTTGCTGTGCTTGACCATATCGTCCCTTGACCTTGAGAAGTTAAATCCAAAACCTGATACATTTCCTTCAGCTTCAAAGAGATTGTATTAAATCCAGCCATGAACTCGTCTAACCTGTACATTGTAACCAAATAAGTTTATGAAAACAATACTTGTAGACCAATTTCATAGAAATATTATCAGAAAGAAGCTATTTGCCTTTTCTTTCTCCATTCATCGTATTGTTTCTTTGTATCATCGCGTTCTTGAGTTACCATATTAAGCTCTTCTACTCGTTCATTGTACAGGGATACTTTTTTTCGATATCTGTCATTGATACAAATAAGAAAAAAGAATAGAAAACCCATAAAAATGAATGACCTTCAAATGAAAGGAAATGCATACTCTGCAATTGAATCAAGATTTGGATTCATCTCCTTCAACTGTGCTTCAAGCAGTGCCACACTTTCAAGGGACCTCTTAAGGTCGGACTCTTTTGCAAGAGACTCGTCTCCAAGTGTAGCTTGAAGCTTTTCTGGGTCCACTAGATCTTTTTTTATTCTGAGGATTGACTAGAGACTCTTTCCCAGTTTCATGATACTTGAGCTGAAGCAGACGAAGAAATTAATTCAATATTTGTTGCCATGAAATGGTGTATTATCTAAGCGTAATAAAATGTAATACTTACGGATGGAGGAGGAAGGACCCGTGCCTCAACAGACACCATTGTGGGCCTCACTTGAATCCCAAATTCCTTATTCGCAAGTTCATCTTGATTGTAGTTGTTGCTATTTACCATCTGTGAGCACAAGTGAAATTCATCAGATGGTGCTCTAGATTCGGATAAAGTAACCATATCAGTAACACACCCAAAATTCATCAATCATCACAATAAAGTAAAAATAGAGGGAGGGAGTTATACAAAGGTATACCAAACAACTGAGATCTCTCGAAATCCAAGTCCAAGTATTCCATCTAACTTGGCTGCCAAAATTGTGATGCCTGGCTCGCTGGTCACTTCCATGAACAAAGACCATGTTATATCAACAAATTAAAGTAAACCAACTACCAAATTGCTTCTAAGAGAGTTCAATAGAAATGTACAGGATTCTAAAGGTTTGCTTACCTGTTTTTCCAGCCCTCCAATGTCAGTGTAGTCTTCAGTAGGAGGTTTTTATAGATCCATCAAATGTTTAAAATCTGCAATACCCGATATAGAATGAGCAAAAATTACAACTCCAATTCAGATGGATCTGACAGTGATAAAAGAAGCGAAGTAGTTTCGATTACGATGACTCGAATAATACGAAGGGCACATGCCGAGAATGAAAAGAAAGAGATCCAAGGCAACTATCCTTTGGGAAAGGAAAAGTAAAAAGCTAGCAAAACCAAGTTTATTGCCGGGATCAAAATCTCTTTTACAATCATCATTTCAAGAAAAACAAAAAATAACACGATGGATTGGATTAAAAATTAAATTGAATTGAAATAATGTGAGCGAGAAATCTACCTTTCTCCTCGACCTATGAGTAGACATCTTAATTGATACTCCGGTACTCGTTTTCCATGAATCGGAGACCAATGTCTGATTATGCTGTAATCGGAGACTAGTCTCCGATTCATGGAAATCGATCACCCACAGAGTATCAACTAAGCTGTCGACTCATAGGTCACGAGGAAGAGGTATTTTTCTCGCTCACATTATTTCAATTCAATTCAATTTTAATCCAATCCATCGTGTTATTTTTTGTTTTTTCTTGAAATGATGATTGTAAAAGAGATTTTGATCCCCAACCAATAAACTTGGTTTTGCTAGATTTTTACTTTTCCTTTCCTAGGATAGTTGCCCCTTGGATCTATTTCTTTTCATTCCTGGCCTGTGCGCTTCTGCATTGTCCGAGTCATCCTAATCGAAAACTAATTCGTTTCTTTCATCACCGTCAGAACCATCTGAATTGGAGTTATAATTTTTGCTCATTCTATATCGGATAAACGATAGAGGTGATAGTGGGTCACCTTGTAATAGAGTAGTTGTTCCCTTGTAAAACTCTCCTAAATAGCTGCAAGTTGCTGTCAAAAACCAAAGGTGCTCAGAGCCTTAATGTCAAGGCAGGGGACTTGGAACTGTTATAGAAACATACCTACAGAAAGAATGCAAAATCTTGATGAAGAAAGAAAAGGAGTGTCTTCTTATTTGAGTTTAACAAACAAAACCTCGTGTCTAAGTTATGCCTTGTCTTATAAACAGAAACCCTAATGTCAAGGCAGGCATGCTTAAGAAATTGTTCTATGAAATTATATGAACTAATTCCATGGATGTTCAACCTAGATCCAGTCCACGCCTAAACCACAACCCTAGATCTCTCGTCTTAGCTGAGCCGCCGATACCCTTTCGTTGTCGGCGAACCTTCCGGTAAGCTGGTTCGCTTTCTTCTTCTTCTTCTTTTTTTTTTTTTTTGAATTTCCGCTCCGTTTTCTTTTTTGTTTTGAGTTGAATTAGTTTATGTTGGAGTTGGATTAATTTTAAATTTCTGCTCCGTTTAATTTTGAGTTGGATTAATGTTGGAGTTGAATTTCTGCTCCGTTTAATTTTTGAGTTGGATTAATTTTGAGTTGGATTGTGATTGGTTATTAATTTGTTGCAGAGATGGTGATGGTGCTAATAGTATGAAGAATGAAGAAGATTGCAAAGGCCTGGTTAATGGAAAGTTTCAACTGCCCCCTCCCCTAATTTCCTAAACAACCCCTCTATTTTGTACATTCTTGAATCATGGCCATAGATCAAACCATGGCCTCCCCATGGACAATGCTGAAAATTTTCACCCATTTGGCGTTCATGGCCATGGATCAAACCATGGCCTCCCCATGGACAATGCTGAAAATTTTCACCCATTTGGCGTTCATGGCCATGGATCAAACCATGGCCTCCCCATGGACAATGCTGAAAATTTTCACCCATTTGGCGTTCATGGCCATGGACAAAACCACGGCCTGCCCATGTTATGCGCAGATCCACTCGAACCATTGTCACTTGAAAAGATTACAAAGGCCTGGATAGGTTCCTAGATCCTAAATATTTATTCTCAACACCATTTCCTCTAATGACCCTATGTAATTAGGTAGTTATAGCATTTGTCATTATATCGCTCCAATAAATTCATAGAATATAAAAAGCACAAATCAGTTCTAGCAACATCAAAAAAGCAAATGCATCTGTAAGTTATTGCGTAAATAGCTGACCTGTAGCGCGTGCAATCCCCAAAAACGTAATCCGTGCTGCATCTGCGAAGATTTCAAGAGCTGCAATACTGCAATGTGCATTACCTCTATTTGAATGCAACACATAATTAGAAGAGCAATAGATAAAAGTCCAAACAGAGTTTTTGAAATGTGCATTACCTGTACGATATAAAAAATGCAGATTGTGTCTAATTTAAGGGCCTGCAAGTGTAACATGTTTTATTAGTAATGAACAGTATATATGATTTATATACCCGACATACCTTTCCCCTCCTCTTTTATCCGGGCTTGGGACCGGCAATGCAATATACAACAATTGCATTGACGGAGTTAAAAAGGGGTTAGTTGAATAGAAATGTAGAACAGTTTATAAACAAACACATGTGCCTAATCCACTTACTCTGTACCAAATTAACAGCCCACTTCCTCTGTACAAAATTCATCAGCAAACTTAGTATACAAACCATGGCAATATCTTGGGCATCAAAACAGAGTTTCTGAAATAAAAGTACAAAATAAAATTAGCATTGTCTTAATTAAAAGAAGTGAGTTCCTTGGGCCATGCGACCGTACTCCCAACTGCATCCGAGATGACTGACATAAACGAGTTAGACCTCCACAATTCAGCACTAGGAATCAAAGCTACCTGAACCCAAACCTTCCAAGCATCATTGCCAAGCGGAACACCGTGAACCATAGCATTAGGATCTGTGTCAGCAATCTTACCTTCTGCAACCACCTGTTTTCGCCAATCTAATAATTTACATTTACGATCAACGACAATGACACTTGTTAAATCACCTCTTGAATTCAAACCATGGCAATCACGAACATTAGAGCTACCATTATGTGATGGGGGAGAGGGTGACTTCCCATTCAAATGATCCCTTGAACCAACACTATGGAGACGGGGAGAGGGTGACTTCCCATTCAAATTATCCCTCGAACCAATACTATGCAAACGGGGAGAGGCCATGTTTGAATTTTCTTTCTCCTTTGAAGTGAATCCCTAGAAACAATGACAACTTAACATGTAAGTGAAAACTATAAATAACTCTAAAAACAATGTGCTTGACTAAAAAATACTTGCCTGCATACGCATAAATTGTCACATCTCCGCCATTTCATCCTCTAAATGTTGGAACTTCTCCATTTTTTTATTCAGTTCTGAAACTTGCTGCTCTAGTTCGTGGACTTTCTTTGAACTATTCATGTGGATACCTATTTTAGATGGGGTAATGCCAAATCCCATCCCTCTAACTCTTCCGTTTCTCTCGAATCCGAGTATTTTAGACAGTGCATCCTCACTAATTGATGTCGAAGGGGAGGTTTGAGAGGCTGTGATCTCTTGTATTTTACTCTTGAAAATTAGTAAACAAACAAGTATTAAATGATAGATTAGTCAAAATAATGAAATAAAAGAGTGGCATTTTGGGACGGAGGGAGTAATAAAATTAAGTATGATTTAGTTGAAATGTCACTTACCACACAATCTGAAATAAATGGAGTTGGTATTTCACCATTCTTTTTTGTGTGTGCTTTACACCACACATCTTCTCTCCTTATAGCCATTTCCGGATTCTCCTTTCTCTTAAAAGAATAAGCACTATTTTAATTGAAATACATAAATGAAAACATGTAATAATGTACTTCTCCGTCCCACTTTACTTGATACCAAAAACGTCAATATGGTATCACGTGAGGTGGGACGGAGGGAGTATGAATTTATAGAAAGTTACCATGTCAGCCTCTAGTCGAGCATACCCCTTCCCCGCTTCATTGTATGTGGGGCATGATTGTTTGCCCTAATCTCCTTATACTTAGAGCTCTTCAACTACACAATTTTTTTATGTAAGAAAAAAAGTATTGGATATAAAGAAAGTACTTAAAAAAAACTGAATTTACCTTGAATTCATTTGATAACTTTTCTTTGACAAAAGTGTTCCACTCTTTAAGAGATATGTTGTCCGGTTTAAGGGATGCAAATCTTGAATCTTTATCTCCCATTTTAGATGCATCTCTAAGAGATTCTATCAGCTTTGATTTTGATTGCCTCTAACGAGTTCCCATTTGTTGAATAATAAGAGTCTCGTGCGTGTCATCCATCTTGAATCTCCCCTATATAAACATCATAGAAAAAAAAGGTAAACATGTACACTTGAATTTTTATGTTAGAGCTCAATAAGCTATATTATCATTACCTTAACACATGTCCACAAATCTTTCTTTGTCTGTTTCTCAACTTTCCTCCAATCATCAATATTGAATGGTACAAAATGTCGTGCTAAAGCACCCAAAAATGAAGATAACCACTCGGATTGCTCACCAATGGGTTGTCCTCTTTCATTGAACTCCACCTCAATTAGTTTCGTCGAATTTGAGCACAAATCTCTCAACCTTGTTGGACCTCTTTTTCTCTTTCCCAACACTTGTTGTTCCTCAACCGACTGCTCTTCGGCTGGATTTTCATTACGAACTTCAGTTGAAACACGAGGAGGAGACATTGTTTCCATATTATGGTCAGGAGAGGGATTTGACCCTCTTTCAGAAATCCGAATGCCTTCATTTCCTTTTTGTTGCGAAATTGCAACCGATACTATTTGTAATTTCTTCAACCGCTTGGCCCCCTTTCTTGAACTCTGCATAGATCAGAAATGAGACATAACAAGCACTCCCATAATATTTCCCATAATTTCTTTGAAAAAACTGATGGTTAGTTATGCATATGGACAAAATGCGTAGATTACTCTTGCGAAGTAAGGAGTGTGTTTTTAGGATATGCTGGTTAGTTATGCATATAATGCTTATTAACTGTATGCTGTCAGCTTATACCTTCAGTACCAAAAATGCTTTATCTCCATTTCTAGGGCTCGAAACGATGAACCAATTTTTTTGCTTGAAAGTAGACACATAGTTCTTTCAAACGACTACTTTTACGCCTTCTAGAACCTTCTAGATCAGAACAGTTTATTCGTCAAAGATGACTGAAAATCTGGTTTTGAAGAATATGTCTCTGCTGACCCTTTTTTCTCTATAATATTCCTCAGTAGGTTCATTTACTGATTAAATTTGAGCATCTAAAGCTCAAGGACCTGATGGTGCTGTTTGGGAATTCTTCCATTTTTCTATTTTGTAGGGCTCAGTAGACATCCTTCAGAAATACCCTGTTCCGGAGTGCGATATATGGTTCATTAAATTTTCCTATGATTTCCACTACAATGCAGCGCCTAGTTGAGAAAGTGTGCAAAGTGATTGGAACTATTTCTCAGGTCTGAATCTAAACAAAGATGTTCTCATTTTGCTTTTTAGACAAGTCATGTCAGTGGATTTAAATTGAACACATGTAATAAGTAGGCAAACTGCGTTAATTAGGTAACACATGTAAAATCATTATGATAACACTAAGTCTTACCTCTGTCCCATCATTACCCATTGTGACCAAGTCGTCAACAAACTTTGATACAGCTTTCTAAAGATCTTCCTCCACCTCAGCCTCCACCTGTTATATCGAAGAAACTTAATCATTAAATTTTGTATATATGCTAGCACAAGTAATGTAATAAACAAATATAATGACACTATAATTTAAGAATATAATCATAGATCCAAGAAACTCAATCAAATAATTAAATATACCACTTTGTCATCACATCCCACTCTTGCGCAAGCACTATCTAGGTCATCATTGGTTTTATCAAGCAAAGCTACATCAAGTGGGTTATACGACAATTCATCATTCTCATCATCACTCTTATCATAGATTCCCATATCATGATAGCCCCTTGGTGGTGGTCTGACAACAACTTCCCAATTAGATGTTTTGCTTTCTCTCCAATAGAACACTTGTGAGGCTTGTGCTGCTAGTATGAAAGGATCTCCTTTAAATTGATCTTTAAATTGAGCAAAGTTGACTAATGTAAATCCTTCTTCAACCTTCACTCCACGATAAATATTTGCCCAATCACACTTAAATAAGGGAATCTGAAATGTAAGATAGTCCAACACTATAATGTCACGCAAGATGAAAGGATCTCCTTTAAATTGATCTTGAAATTGAGCAAAGTTGACTAATGTAAATCCTTCTTCAACCTTCACTCCACGATAAATATTTGCCCAATCACACTTAAATAAGGGAATCTGAAATGTAAGATAGTCCAACACTATAATGTCACGCAAGATCCCGTAGTGACCTATTGTGCTGCTACTAGATTGGCAATTGTCATTTGGCCTGATTGACGTATTGTAGTTGCTTCAAGTGAAACACCACTATTCGTGTGGACTTTTCGGTGTCCTTGGTACGAAATCGATGACCATTTATTATATAGGCAGAATATGAGAGTGCTTGCCTTCTAGGCCCATACGATAACCACTTTATTGTTTCAGAAACTCCTACTTCGCCTGAGGCTATTTGGTCTTTAACCTGTATATTTATATTAGATAAATAACATATGTATTCACAATGTATAACCTAATAAAGTCCAAATAATATGTTAGAAACCTTTTTGTAAACCAACTAGAGAAAGTGTCTGAATGCATCTTTGAAAGTTGTTCATCGGATATACCAATATGTATTATCTTCAACTCTTCCATATGCATCCTAAAAATAAAGAAAGAGTGAAAAATATTCCTAAGAAATAAACTAGACAAATTTGCATTTAACTTAAACTTACACTTCATATGGTTCCACTTCTGCCGTATTAAACAACACATATCGATGACCATTTTGCATGTCTTCATTAGACAATGTAATATGCTCTCCTTTAGAAATTGGTCGTCCCTCAAATGTTTTCTCATCTTGATAATCCTCATTGCGTTTATGTGTTTCAAATAGTGCACAACTTTCCTTAATGTACTCACAACAAAATCCTATGGAATCTTCGGCAAGATAGCCTTCACATATGCATCCTTCGGGTCGTGTCGATTTCTAACATATTCCTTGCCCGTCTTCATAAATCAATGGATTGGATATAAATTAGGGAGGAAAATATCATTAAAGCCTATTATCGATAATAAATGGATATGGAATACCTTTCAAACGGATACATCCAATGAAATTGATTTGATCCACAAAGACGAAGTTTCTCGACCTAAATGTATTGTCAAGTGAATCATAATATCGAAGAATGAAGGAGGTAAATATCTTTCAAGCATGCACAATGTCTCAATTATCTCCTCGTTCATAGCTTCAATTTTTTCGACATCAACCACTATTTGGCTTATATCATAGAAAAATGAAACGTAAACGAAGTAATGCATTTCTTGGCCCTTTGGGTAAAAGTCCTCTCAATGCGACTGACAATAACTGTTGCATCAATACATGGTAATCATGGGATTTGAGTCCAAGTATCTTGTCGGTCCTCGTGCAAAACCGTTCGCAATATTAGAGCTATACCCGTCGGAACTTTCAAATTTCTTAGTCGCCAATAAAATGTCTCTATCTCGTAACTTGTTAAAGTACATTGGCCTGGTGGAAGGAGTATCTTATCATTCTCATCGAGCCTTGGGTGCAACTCTGGCCGAATTCCCATACTTTCTAAGTCTTTACGAGCAGCATGACCATCTTTTGATCTTCCTTTTATATCAAGCAAAGTGCAAAGTAAACTCTCACCACAATTTTTTTCTATGTGCATTAAATCCAAACAAAGGACGTACCAAAAAATCCTAAAAATAACATATATTATAAGTTATCAGCTAGCTATTAACTACTCACTCCGTCCCATTCGAAAAGGCACTTTTGGTCAATAAGATATTTATAATTAGATTTGCATTAATGCTTGAGTCAAACAAAACTTGAATTGACCAAAAGTGACTTTTCGAGTTGGACGGAGGGAGTATATCATTATATTGAATTAACAGTAAAGCACAAAATTTGCTTTTACCTCGTAGTAGGGCAACTCAAAAAAAATTGTTTTTTTCTTCCAATTCAGGACCTTAACTTTCATCTTTTTAATCTTCCTCTTCCTTTTCTTGTTTCTCTTACCTTTTGCCCTTCCTTGTCTCGGTTCTTCATCATTGCTCGTTTCATCCCATTTTCCAAAATCATTTTCAATCCCATTAACAACTTCTAAAATTTCAGAACCGGACAATATATGAGGTTTCCCCCTCTTCTCATGGGTTCCATCAAACCATTTCTTCTTCTTTCGGTAAGAATGATTGGATATAAGAAACCGTCGATGACCCATATACACACATTTGTGACTATGAGGTAGATATATTGAACAAGTATCAGCACCACAAATAGGACATGCCATCTTACCCTTAGTCATACACCCAGCTAGATTGCCTTAAGCCGGAAAATCATTAATCGTCCACATGAGAATAACCCTCAGATTGAACATGCTCTTCTTAAATGCATCGTACACCTCAACCCCACTTATCCATAATTCTTTCAAATCTTCAATCAATGGCCTTAAATATACATTAATATCATTTCCTGGTTGCCTTGGACCAGGGATTACTAAAGTTAACATCATATTTTCTCTTTTCATGCAAAGCCAAGGGGGAGGTTGTAATTAACAAGCATCACAAAGCCAACAACTATGTGTAGAACTTAGATTACCGTAAGGATTAAATCCATCTGTGGCAAGTCCAAGTATTAAATTTCGAGGATCAGATGAAAAAAAAGGCCATTTACTATCAATAGACTGCCACTGTGGCGAGTCAACAGGATGTCGCATTTTGTTATCATTACTATGATGATGCGTTATGCCACAATAATTGTTCGTAACTCTCCAATGATCTCGAACATCCTTCTAAATCTGGGAACAATAGGAAAGTATCTCAACACCTTGGCCGGTACCCCTTTTTAATTTTACGCTCATCTCCTTTTCCTACCACTTTCCACCTAGATTTCCCACACCTCGGGCAATTGTCTAGATCTGCCAGCTCTTTTCTAAATAGACAACAATCTTTAGGACATGCATGTATTTTTTCGTAACCCAAGTCAAAGGTCTTGAGTAATTTTTTTGCAGCATACGTGGAACTAGGAAGAACATTCTTTTGTGGCAACATGTGACCTAAGATTTTGAGAAGATCGGTAAATGCTTTGTCAGAAATACCGTTGACCGCTTTATGTTTGAAAAGCATAACTGTCGCTGTTAGCTTTGTATAGTCACTGCCCATATACAAGGGAGTCACTACAAGAAAATGATGTTTTTGTCACATTTCTTTTGCTACGGTCCGTCATGCGTGACAAATAATATTTAAATACCACGGCTTTCTTAACTAGGGTAAAAACTTAATTTATGTGTCGATTTCCTACCGAACCGTGATAAAACCATTGAAAGTGTATTTTTTTTTAATATTACGAGTTCTTTTAAACCCTGTATAGTATACGGTATACCTAAAGTAAAACTTCTTTTCAACGAGACCCTTAATTCCCAAATTTTTCCCAACCTAAAATATCAACCTTCCAAAAATTTCCCTCCTTTAATTCCCTCTCTTTTAGTCGAAATCCTAATTGTATTTCTTTTCAATCCATAATCCTAATCAGATTATAATTCATAGAGGGGCAAAATTTAAGGGGAAACTGCTTCAAACCCAAACCCTAGAAATCTTGCTGGAAGGTAATTCACAGTTCTTAATATCCTTTTTGCTTTTCGATTATAATCTGGAAGAGGTGTTGATACTCTTTATCGGTTCCTAATTGTATTTCTTTTCAATCCATAATCCTAATCGGATTATAATTCATAGAGGGGCAAAATTTAAGGGGAACCCGCTTCAAACCCAAACCCTAGAAATCTTGCTGGAAGGTAATTCACAGTTCTTAATATCCTTTTTGCTTTTCAATTATAATCTGGAAGCGGTGTTGATACTCTGTATCGGTTGATACCTGTTGATACGGGCATTGGTAAGCTCTTCCCTTAAGAGAGAGGGAGATAAGTGTTCTTTGTTAATGATGTTTCATTAATTTGTTACAATTTTTGGCTTAGTTATCTTATCTTAAAATGTTCCATGACGATGTCACCTATCAGAAGTTCATGGATCTTTTATGTCTTCACAACTACTCTGGAAGGTAGCACTCTATTAGTATCTCTTATTTATGCTCTTTAATTCAGTTTCTATTTGTCTTTAAGACTTTAAAATTTTCCTCTTATGCTATCTTGGCAATTTAGTGTCTTTTTGTTTTTTTTCTAATGATTTCTCTCCTTGAAAATATTAGCCAAGATTCATGTATTCATGTATTATAGGTTCATGTATAGAATAGCATTAGTTTGGTGGCTGTACATATTCTATGTACTAGTGTATCTGTGTATTAGAGTCTGTGTATATATATGTGTTCTTTCTATGGAATGAGATAACAAACATCCTATGATATTTGTCAGTTGTGCAGCGTTTTTGGTGGCCTGATTTTCGCTTCCGCGCTATTTTTTTCTTAATATTTCTTTTCCTATGGATGACTTTTGGTACGATCCCGTTCCAAGTTTTACATCGTTACCAACATCCTATGATATTTGTCAGTTGTGCAGCGTTTTTGGTCATACCGCAATCGAGTGTTTGCGTCGTTTTGAACCAAGTAATACCACTCATACTAATTCTTCTTTTTCACTGTCGGATTGGCTTTATCCGGAGCATAATGAAACTAAAGAGGTCATAGATTCTTCTTCATCTTCTGATACAGATGAACAAGTGATCGACACAGATGTTTCATCTTCTTCCCCTATATTTTCAACTTCAAATTGGTATATTGATCATCTCTTTGATCAACTATACTGTCTTCAAAAACTCCCGTCTCAATCTTTGAAAAGTTATTTTCTTGAAGCTAGATCTCTAGCCTCCGCATTATCCATGGCCGATGCACCTATTTCTGAAATTGATCCAATGAAATTTATTATTGATGGACTTGATCCATTATATAATAAATTTGTTAGATATTATTATTTTCGAAAACCACAAATCTCGTTAGATTTTCTTTTTGATTTTCTTATTGATGAGGAAAAACAGTGTATGAAACCATCCTTGGCTTTTCCTAGCATAACAGCCAAATCACAGCCCATTCTACCCTCTGCTGTCAATGTTCTTCATTCGGACTGCCCAACACCAGGTCCAATTCCATCGCCATCAGAAGAAGAAAAAGGGGTTTCATCTCCACTAGCATCAATTTCTTTCCCAACACCACCTCCAATTCCATCGCCATCAGAAGAAGAAGAATGGGTTTCATCCGTTGTTCATCCATTACCTCCTCCAAATGTGCCTGAAAGTGCACTTCCTTCAGAAGATAGTGTCCCGTCTGATTCTTCTCTGAGGATGAGGCAACAGCAAGCTCTGATGCAGCAGCAATCTCTTCACTACAAGAAAAAGGGGTTTTTGTCACATTTTATTTGTCACGGTCCGTTAATCGTGACAAATAAAAAAATACTATTTGTCACGGTTTAGAAAATGTCACAACAACCGTGACAAATAAAAAATTAACATATATCACACTTATTGTGCTACGGTTTTTAACCGTGACCATAACCGTAGCAAATACTATTTGTCACGGTTTAGAAAACGTAGAACAGTATAAGCGACGCTCACAAAAGCCTCGGACGTAAAAACGTGACAAAACCGTGGTAAATACTTTTAGCCGTGGTTTTATCCCTATTTACCACGGTTCGATGACCGTGGCTAAAAAGCCTGATTCTTGTAGTGCTTTATCACCCTGGTCTCTTGGCAGCTCCCCAGATAGAGCCTATATTGAGTGGGAATCTGCCTCCGGGATTTGATTCAAGTTCATGCCGCAGTGTGTATGTCGGAAACATCCACCCCCAGGTTACAGAACCCCTTCTTCAAGAGGTTTTTGCTAGCACTGGGGCCCTTGAGGGATGCAAACTTATTCGAAAGGAGAAGTCATCATATGGCTTTGTTGACTACTTTGATCGCCGATGTGCGGCCCTTGCTATCGTGACCTTGAATGGAAGACATTTGTTCGGGCAGCCTATTAAAGTAAACTGGGCATATGCCAGCGCTCAGAGAGAGGATACATCAGGTCACTTTAACATTTTTGTGGGTGACCTCAGTCCAGAGGTTACAGATGCTACATTGTTTGCCTGTTTTTCTGTCTTCCCTACTTGCTCTGATGCAAGAGTTATGTGGGACCAGAAAACTGGGCGTTCAAGAGGATTTGGATTTGTTTCATTTCGAAGTCAAAAGGATGCCCAAAGTGCAATTAACGATCTTAATGGAAAGTGGCTTGGGAGCAGGCAGATTCGGTGCAACTGGGCGGCAAAGGGTGCTGGATCTGATGACAAACCTTCAGATGGCAAAAGTGTTTTGGAACTAACAAGTGGAACACCTGCTCCAGTTCTTTCCCCAACAACCGCTCCAACTCCATCCTCATCAAACGAACCTTTCCCATCCGAAAAGGAGATGATAAGGTTAGCTTTTGGTCCCGAAAACCTTTTGGTTTCTGTGATTAATCAAACTAAAGTTGTTTTAGGACTTTCGTCAAACACTTCGTCTGCACCCTCAACCCCTTCTTCTCCTGGTCCATTTAATCCTACCCACAGACCTAACCCATTTCCCCAGTCCTCGCCAAGAATCATCATTCCCAATAATGGGTTTCACTTAAACCCGGGTTCGCCGTCCTCTCCGTGGTCGGTTTCTGGGTTTTCCGATCACCGGAGTCCTAATCCCCGTATGATGAGTCCCCGTCCGGCCTCTTATGCTTCCATTGTTAACAATGGTAGTCCTTCTGCTGCTGCTGTAAATGGGGTTATTGGTGGAGGTTCAGGTTCTTCACTCTCAGTGCCGTTTTACGGTGATGGTAACGATGTTGGTGACAAATATAGTAGTTTGCGTGTTCAGAATCAGTTGTCCTTTCTTGATGATTCCAAGAATGTTGATTTCTTGGATCCGATTATGAGTCCTGGGGGCCAGAGTGATTCGGTGTTGTTTCCGTACGCTAACAGTGGCGGTGGTAGTGCTAATTGGGCTGATTCGGCTAATGGTCATCACCATTTGCACCGGCGGAGTTGTTCAGTGAATGATGCTTTTCTTGGGGGTGAAAATGATGATATTGGTGCTGGGTTTGGATGGAGACCTTGCATGTACTTCGTAAAAGTATTCTGTAAAAATGGCAACAGTTGCAAGTTCGTTCATTGTGGTTTTGCAGATTCCCCGGATGGGCCTCCTGCAATTGTTGATTTTACTCAAGACAAAATTGATGAAGATGGGTACTATTCACTATATCCGCCGAAACAGTGGGATTACAAGCTTTGGCATGATCACCTCTACATGAAACTTCTATTCAATGTCAATTGGTTACTTTCGTTATTTCCCCTCGGCATAACTTTTGTCTCGTCCTTATCCTGGAAATTAGGTGGATGTTCTTCTAGTTCAAGCTTCATCTCCGTGCCTCCGATTCGCTTGAGGGGGGGTATTAGCCAAGATTCATGTATTCATGTAATATAGGTTCATGTATAGAATAGCATTAGTTTGGTGGCTGTACATATTCTATGTACTAGTGTATCTGTGTATTAGAGTCTGTGTATATATATGTGTTCTTTCTATGGAATGAGATAACAAAGAAAAATTCTCCAAAGCCTTTTCTCTCTTCCGCTGTAAATTCTTACAGAAAATGCATTCTAACAATATATTTTTGCTTATTCATGTGCATAACTGTTGTTGAATGAGAAAACTAAAAGGTTAAGTGATCTGCAAATTGTCCAGAGTCCATCCCGGTTGCTTATCTTTCTCCTATACTATACTGTAAGTAATTCTTCCTTTTGTGCTTCATTTTGTACAACTCTAATGTTTACTTATTGATGTTAATCACAACACATATTCAGATCGATTAACAACAGATGTATGGATCATTTTCTTATTGGTGTAATTATAATTGTTATTTTAATGAATCCTGATCAAATTTCTCATTGCAAATTTGTATATATTAAAGAGATGCAAGTTTGCTGTATTTTGCAGAATACTCGCGAATCCATGCACTGAAAAGGCGATAGAATTGAATGGTGAGTTTCTCATTGACCTGATTATTTATTTTGACAAATGTCTACAGAATAAATGTTATTACTCTCAAACGTCAAACAAACTTAACTCATAACGAGATAATCGTACTTTGCCTTTTACACATAACTTTTCTCTTTGCAAGGGGATGTCACATTATGTTGTTCATCTTAAATTGATTCGTCCCCTATTTTTCACTTTTATGTACAAAATGAAGCTCATAATTAGTGGTTTTTCGCATCCCTACTTCACACCTTGTTTATTCAGGATTGATTCCCGGCAGGATGATTTTACTTTCGCTGAACCAAGTAATTGGAACAAAGGTGGATTTGAGCTGAATGCATTTCAGAAAAAGTACATGTTTACTTGTACAAATTTGGTTTCCTTTTAAGTTTCATTAAACTAAAACTTCTAGATCTTTTCTAACATTTTTATATATTAGAGCTCTAGAAGTAACTGGCACCAATTGAAAGGAAAGATGTAAAGCTCGTTACGCGGGGATTCTTGAATTAATGTGCAGAATGGGATCATAATCCTTTTTGTTGTCAGAGTGATATCATATTAGGACAGTGGTTGTGTTTAAATCATACTCCCTATATTCCAAAACAATGGTCCCACTTTCTGTTTTGTTTGTCCCCAAAAGATGTCCCATTTCTAAAAGAGGATATAAGTTAGTGCAATTTCAAGGAAGTACAAGCAACTATTATCTTAAGGAGTTAGAATTGTCAAACGGGCCTTATTTTTTGGGATGGAGGAAAAATATGAAAAGAAATATCTGGAGCGTTTGGAAATTCTTATCCAGAAATTGTTATATAGTACTATCAAAAAAATTCAAATTTGCTCTTGATCAGATACGAGTGTGATATTATCCCATCCGTTGGGATAATATAGTTATTTTGGGATGGATGGAGTATCTACTTAGGTACTGTACATATTGCTTTGTCTTTGTGGCTTGCCTTTCTAATTGCCATGTCTGTCACCAACTATCTATGGCACTCGATGCCCTTGTCTATTCCCACAAATCATTGCTTCATTCTTGAAGTTGACTTAGCTAATATAGTTATTTGATTATACAGATCAAAGGTCTTTTCTTATGCTATTCTTGCATGTTTCATGGACCTTTCAATGCACCATGTTCTAGTTTCAAACACTCCGCTCTCGGACATTTGTACAGGATAAACTTTTGAGACTCACTACTTATGGGTAAGATGAGATTTGTAGCTAGACGACTTTTTTTGTAAGTAAATTTTTTAAAATCATAATCAAGTTTTTTTTAACTTAATTTCTTTGTTAGTTTTTTTTCAAACTTATAATATGTCATGTCATCGATTAGTAATTATTATCCATTTGTTTTAAATCTAAAATATGAAGTACTCGTGATTTTGTTTATGTTTTCAATTGTCAACGATATTCATTCACTACTTATGAAAATTTGCTTTTCTGTATACGCATGACAGGATTGGAGCTTTGATGATGTCTCTTTGATCTTCAACATCAACTTCAACTTCAAAACTTCAAAACTTTGATGTTTAGACTAGATTATGGCCATGATTACAATTTTGAATATGTTTTACTTCAGACAAATGCTTAATAGTAGCAAATGCTTTATAAATAGTTATTACATTTGACTTCCTAGAATGAATTATTTAGAATTTTTGTTTAAGCACTTGTATCACCGTTTGTGGATTTTTATGGAAATTTATGCATTATGGTTAAAATGGTCATTTAACTCTTTTATTGCTACTAAATGTATTACGATGAATATATAGTACACTAGGTTTTATAATTAAAACAAATCTATATATCACAGTTTTGAATTGTGTTACAAATATGAAAAACACACATTTTGATATCATTTGTCACGTTAATTACCAATACAAATAATGACTTATATGTCGCATATAACTTTTGTGACGGTTCCAAATTGTCACAAGTATTAAAAATTGTACCATTTTTAAAATGTGACAATAACTGTGACAAATAAAAAATACTATTTGTCACGGTTTAGAAAATGTCACAACAACCGTGACAAATAAAAAATTAACATATATCACACTTATTGTGCTACGGTTTTTAACCGTGACCATAACCGTAGCAAATACTATTTGTCACGGTTTAGAAAACGTAGAACAGTATAAGCGACGCTCACAAAAGCCTCAGACGTAAAAACGTGACAAAACCGTGGTAAATACTTTTAGCCACGGTTTTATCTCTATTTACCACGGTTCGACGACCGTGGCTAAAAAGCCTGATTCTTGTAGTGAGTTTCTGCCTCTTCTAATAATTTTGAAAGCCCCTCGTCTTCCATTGCTTCAGTATAATTTGGAATCGTTTCCTCGTTAACACGTGCATCTACGAACATCCTATATGTATCTGGTATATCATCGAGATCATGTGTCATTTTGGAGGAAGTGCTAGGACGTTCTTTCCCGTGAAAAATCTAAACATCGTATGTCTTATCCATGCCATGCATAACCAAGTGTGAGATTACATCATCACTAGTCTGGTAATCCAAATTTCTACAACGAGTACAAGGACATCGAATTTTAGAGGGATTTCCTAGACTCTCCAAACACACTGCTACAAAATTTCTTACTCCTTCCCTGTAAGCATCACTTGGCCTACAAACAAAATTATACATATTACATAGATGGCACAAAAAAGCTTGCAACTATCAAAACTACTATTTTAGCTTAGAGTGAAAACCTTGGTAGATTCACCCACGCTTTATCCATCGAATATGAATTATGAGTTCACCGAGAACACTACAAGAGTTAATAATATTAGAGCAACTTGAAGAGTTAATAATTCAGTACATCTCATTTTTACCCTCATTCATTAAAGAAACAAGACTAAAGAAATCAAACTGTGAAAGTTTTGTTCAAAGATGTCATTGGATCGCTTTGGAATGAGGCAGAAAATACATATGGAATTACATAAACAGAAGAGAAGGGGCGGATCTTTATTAATCAAAGAAAGTATGCAAATGAGGTATTGGATCGCTTTGGAATGAGTGACTGCAGTTCAGTGAAAAACCCGATTGTTCCTGGCTGCAAGTTGTCTAAAATTTTTGAAGGTGCTGCCGTAGATCCAACAATGTTTAAACAATTGGTGGGAAGGTTGAGGTATCTAACTGCTACAAGACCGGACCTAATGTTCTCTGTGAATCTAGTTAGTAGATACATGGAGCATCCAAAAGAAGCCCACCTCCTAGCTGCGAAAAGGATTTTAAGGTATGTAAAGAGCACTTCGGGGGTTGTTTATATCTGGGAAATGGAGGCATGTATCTTGGGCATCAAAAAAACCGATCTGTTGTGACACTTTAGACAACCGAAGTTGAGTTTATAGCAGCAGCCTACTGTGCTTGTCAAGGAGTGTGGTTGAGAAGAGTGCTTGAAGAAGTTGGGCATGCTCAAAGTAAGTGCACTACCATATTCTGTGATAACAACTCCACCATTAAATTGTCAAAGAATCTGGTCTTTCATGGAATAAGCAAACACATACATGTGAGATATCATTTTTTGCGTGTGTTATCAAGTGAAGGAACTGTAGACCTAGTATATTGTCCTACTCAAGAGCAAATTGTTGATATCATGACAAAGCCACTGAAGTTGGAGGCGTTCTTGAAGCTCAGAGCTAGACAAGATGAGAATGCATTCGAAGATGGAGTAAACTGTTTGCAACAATATGCAATGCAGTTTAAGGGAGGAAATGTGAAGTGTCGAAAATTTGAGCAGAGTCAATTATGTTGAATTAGTTTGTTTCTGTTGAAATAATTTCTCCTTATTTAAAGGAGTAGATAATGTTGTTACTGTTTTGATTTTCTTAGGTTAGTTTTAGGACTCAATAAGTAAGTATCCATGTTTAAGAGTTTGTTAGCATGTGGAATTTTAGTAGTAGTTATCTTATCATGTAAAGGCCTATATAAAGGCTATTGGTTTCTCAATTCAAGAAGCAGAAAGTTCAGCTCCATAACTTGTGTTTAGCTAAAAGTATTACTAGTGTTTTAACACTCGTAATCGACAAGGAAGCTGCATATTAGATTGACATGAGCGATACTACTTATTTATCAGTATTCTTTGCTAGCAATATAAACTGCTTAAAAATTTTAATAGATGTCGGCTTTAGGGAGGAAACTAATTCGAACTTAAAGACAATCAGATACAGAATCTGAGTTAGAAATTGTTTCATGAGGCCATGACCATTCTGTGTCATCTAACGCATTGGTGATGGCCAAATGGAAGAATGGCCACACATATTTTCTAAATGGGTCTATAATGTATTTATTCGAGACGAAAATTGAAAATAAAAAAATCATTGGTGAATAAACAAAGAAAAAGATGGCTTTAGATAAGAATAGAACTCACGGCTTCTCAAGGAGACAAACTTACCTCAAAAATAACCTCTCTCAATTAGGGCAACCGAAACTTTATGGTTTCCCCTCACCCATTCCGCTTAATGTCGATCCTTGAAAATAGCAATTGATTTACAAGAAGCAAATATTAGAAATTGGCACTGAAATTAAGAATAGTTGAAGGAGGAGAAGATGAATGGAACCTTGTATTGGTGGCGCTGTGTGGCAATGGAAAGCGATCGATTTTGCCCCGCCGTGGATTGTAGAGACAGACGATTATCACCAGCTCCGACGTCGATTTTGCCCTGCCTTGCCGTCGATCGATGCCCTTAGCTAGAATAGGAAGAAAGTGATTTGGGGTAAAGGTGATTTGGGGGAAAAGAGGCGCAATTGAATTTGGCGGTATGCGGGAAAAATGCCCGCTCTTCTTCTGTTTTTATTTTCTTTTTCTTTTTTTTTATTTAAGGAATATGACAACGTTTATAAAAAAAACGTTGCCACTTTTTTTAAAAAACGTTGTGAAAAGTCGTAAATTTAACAACGTTTATTAAAAAACGTTGTCTTTTGTGCAACGTTTATTTAATAAACGTTGTAAAATGACCATTAACACAACGTTTATTAAATAAACGTTTTTATAATGAATATACTAAAACGTTTTTTGAGAAAACGTTGTCAAATCCAGTCAATGACAACGTTTATTTAAAAACGTTGTTAACAAAAACGTTATCAAAAGCCATTTTTCTTGTAGTGTGATAGCAAAAAGGGTGAGAAATCACAATCCAAGGACTCAAAAATATTAATTAAAAAGCCCTTAGATCATAGTGGTGAAAAAAATGTGCACCCTAAAAAGCATAATAAGGTTGAAAAATCAAAGGGTAGGGAGCCTAAGAAGAAAAGCAAACCGGGATGTTGCATATGTACCAATAATAAGAGCTCAATCACGCCAAAGGGCAAGGAATGGCGAGTTATTAAGGATAAGAGATCATTGCAATACCACTCACCGCCCATTATTACTGAAAGAAAGGGGTCGAGCTTATGACCTTAAACAAGCATCATCGGAGTAGTAAACCGATGGATTATATTACTATTTATCATAATTTTGTTTACCACCCCATGCTTATCTTTTCACTCTTTGTCCTTGAAACATTGAGGACAATGTTCATTTCAAGTGTGGGGGGTATATCTATCTTTATTTTATCACAAAATCTAGGGAGAAACGCGTTTCTCCATAAGTTATGGAGAAACGGGTCCCGACATGTCGCGCGACAATGAGCTAGATAGCCAGAAACCTATGAAAGTGATATCCAGAAACCTTCAAATGAATATCCGAAACCTTCAAAATGTTTACGGATATACATTTGAAGGTTTCGGATATCGAAAACCTTCAATAGCAATTTACGGATATGCCCTAACACATTCTGGATATGCACCTAACAGTTTTACGGATATGCACTCTAACGGTTTACGGATATACATTTCACATCCTTCCTCGCTATCAAATACAAAGCTTACGGATATCAACCGCAAAGCTTCGACTATCAAATGCAAAGCTTGGATATCCGAAGCTTTTGATCTTAGCCTTGGGTTTTTTTTTTCTGGTTATCAAATGTAAAGCTTCTGGCTATGAAAAACACGTTTCTCCATAGTTATGGAGAAACGCGTTTCTCAGCAGACGCACTCTTATTTTATTTGCTTCTTAGTTTAAATTTACTTGCTTTTTAATCTAAAATTTACTTGCTTTCTAGTGTAATTTTTTTTTTTTTTAACTTAGTTGCATTTTCATTTTATGCATGTATAGTATATAAAAAAAATAATAAAAAAATAATAATCCCTATGATGATTCATATCATTATTTCTTATGCTTGCCATTTTTCCAAGAATAATGCCTTTGTCTTTCCTCTCATATTTTCTATAAACTTAGAAATTTATAAGAAGAAAAATATAGGGATATTTTTTAGGAAATAATTAAAAGCCTCATAAATTAGTATAGCAAAATATAGGGTTTTATCAAGAAAAAGACATTTGATTAGAAGGAATCTTTATCAATCTACACTTGGTCATTATTATAAAAAAATATTGAAAATATTTCTTTAAAATTGTACATTTTAAATTTTATTAAATGTTTATTCCCTTATTAGAAGCACCCTTTGTTTTGCATCCCTTGAATCACACCTCTTCATCAAAATTCCATCTTTCCATTTCCACTAATCAAATCAAGTTTAGGCATTTTTATCTTATTGCTAAAAGAGTGACTTAGTCACCAAGCCTTAAAAGCAAAAAGAAACCTATTACTTTCTAAGTAACTCGGGGCACGGCGTTCGCTGCGACGATGCTTTCTTGCCAAAAGGAAGTAATATCCAAAAGTATTCTTGATCTAAGTATTAGGAAGATAGGGTTCGCAGCCACAATGTCTCCTACTTGAAAGGATAAAAAATAACTAAGGTCTTTTGCAAAAATATAACACGTGCAAAAATAAGATAAAATTGTTTAAACTTTGATGAGATTTTTCCACTATCATCATCCATCTTTTCACCCTTGTGATTCAAGAATGCAATACGATTCTTCGGAAACTTCTAGTTTGTGAATAAATGTTTATACTTCCCTTTGTACATTTTAAAGAAATAAATTCATTTCTCTCAAAAATCACTCTAAAGAGTGAAAGCATCTCTTTTACCAAGAAATTGATCTAAGATTTATCCTTCTAGCATGTTTTACTTGATCAAATTCTATATATGCTATATTAGGTTATTGTTTTACAAATTATCTCTTTAAAAATATTCCCAAAATGCTTCCTTCTAAATAATTTTTAAAGGTATACAAAATATGACTAGAAAGATGAAGACATTATCCAAAAAGCATTTAGGGCTTGCTACTTTATTTTCTGAGGGATCATTCTTGCTTTTCTTTTCTTTTTCTCCCTCTCCGTATTTTCGTCCTAAAATTGCTTGGGGACAAGCAAAAGCTTAAGTGTGGGGGAGTTTGATAAGTGACTATTATATAGTCATTTATCCTAAGTTTTATATACTTTTACATGGATAAATTATCATTTCTCATTTTATTTTAAGTACTTTTTAGTTACTTTTTCATATTTATTAGATTTTACGCCTTTGGTATGTTTTATGCATTTTTAGACAGGTTTTAGGGCCTTTTTATGTCAAAAGGATGCTTGGGTACTTTAAAGATAAAAGACATAGAGGAGCACCAAACAAAATGAACACACAAAGCTAAATCCAGGTGGAGCGGCCGTGCAGCTAATGGTGGAGCGGCCGTGCACTTAGGCCATGACAGGCCATTTTTGGCCCCAAACCATGGAGTGGCCGAGCCTTGAACTGGCCCTGGTCGTGTCAATCTTGGAGCGGCCGTGCAGCTAATCTCGGAGCGGCCGTGCAAGTCTTCCAAATTAAAATTCAAAACTGGCGCCAAGGGTGCACGGCCGTGCAAAACCCTTGACACGGCCGTACAAGGTCGTGACTGCAGACTAAAAGGCACCTTTTGGAAGCACCTTCTTGAAGAGTTTCCTCCCCCTTATAAAAAGATCCTTTGTAATCAGTCTTAGAGATAGAATTTTACTGATATTCCATAGATATTCATCAGAGATTAAACAAAAATACTTGTGATATCGATTTCCAAAGATTATTTGAAGATCAAAGTTCATGTTTTGTTCTTGAAGTACTTTGGAGAAAAGCAATAAAAGTGAAGCATTATTTCCAGCCATTTGCCTTCTATTTCATCATAAGTCTTCTTACTCTATTCTCTATTTTTATTTGCTTATATGTTCTAGATGGCTAGTGAGTAAATCCCCCTTGTTCTTGGGGTTGGAAACTCAAAGGCATACATGTTCATCATCTTAAATAAATAAAGTCTTGTCTTCTATCTTCATCTAAACAATTTCTTTATATTAATCTCTAAATGTCTTACATTTTGGAGACGTCCAACTTGTATGATTCAGTCAATTGAGAGATGGACCTAACGGAGAATCTCGATTGATGGAACCATATAAAGAAACTAGGTTCCATTGATCACGAAAGTAGTTCAACGGCCTAGGAATGTTCCTTTAATGGATAGTATGTTGACTCTCGTTCTTAGTGGATTCTTACTAATTATGGTCAGCTAGAGATAAGCCAGAATGCTCGTTTGTGACAGGGCGGGGGTAACATAAACGGAAATCTCAAACAGTTAGGACATAATTAGTGAAGAATACAAACGCTACTGTCTTAACCCGAAGTAGCGTAGGCTTAACATACCATCCTTGATTTTTATGAAAACATATATTTCTAAGACAATGACAATTTGATGAACAAGATTATGTGTATGATTTCCAATCCCGAGAATGCTTCGTTTTATAAGAATTTTATTAAAGTATTTTCTGTTTATGTTCTTTCTATTTTCCAAAAACAAACTTTATCCCCCCCAATCTTTTCTATACCTTTAAAGACAAAAATATTTTCTAAGTAAACCCTGTCTCTGTGGGATCGACCCGTACTTTCACCCGCTATATTACAATAGCCCGTGCGCTTGCGGATATTAAATAAACCGTTAGGTTTCGACCGAACAATAACCCGATAAGCTCAACTTTTTTTTTCTTTTGAATTACTCGGCTAAAAAAAAATAATTTTCAAAAATAAATTATTTTTTTTGACCCGGGGTGGGGGGTGTGGTGGGGGCAGGGGTGATAGTAGTGAGTGGGGTGGGGCAGGGGTAGGGGTGGGTTTGGGCGGGGTGGGGGTAGGGGTTGTTAAGACTAAATTTAAAATGAATAATTTTTTTTTTGACCCGCGGGGGGTGGGGCGGGTTGGTGGGGGTGGCTAAAAATAAATTTAAAATGATTAAATTTATTTTGACCCGACGGGGGGTGGGGATGGCTAAAAATTAATTTAAAATGTTAAATTTTTTTTTTACCCGACGGGAGGGGGGGTTTGGGTGGGTCGGGGGCGGGGGTGTTAAAAATAAATTTAAAATGATTAATTTTTTTTTTTTTGGACCGGCGGGTTAGGGGTGGGTGAGGGGCGGGGTGTGGTGGTCGTGATGGGGGTGGGGATGGGGAGGGAGAATTGTAAAATCTAATTTTAATATAAATAATTTTGTATTGACAGGTTAGAATGGATTCGCGAGTTCAACCCGACTTAACTCGCGAAAATTTGACGGGTTATTTGGAAAACTTGTTACAATTTGATAAATCAATTGAGTTGGGTTGGGTTGGGTTGGGTAATTAAGGAGTTGAGTTGGGCGGGTTGATGAGCTGTTGGGTAAAATTGTCAGGCCTCAAATGACAATGGAGGAATCAAATGTGTGCATATGAGTATCAGACCACCACACCTACCAAATCAACCCCCAAGGCCGGTAAGCAGCTTGTGCAAGATGATCTCTTGCACAGGGTCCAAATTTTTTGAATGGCCTCAAATTTTGTGTTAGGACCTAACTTTGATCAATGTCTTAGTTAGTTGGTTTTGATAAAGGAATATATATATATAGAACAGGGTTTATATCAAAAGATGTTATCTGTCATAATTCTTCACTTTGATAGCTATGTGTCTGACAGCTATGATTCTCCCTTATACAATGTTTTCAATCAATCAAAAACATGAATCATAGTCACTCTCTAAGTCATCAAGATCATCAAGAGCATCTCAGTCCTTATTAGAGATCCTCTCTGATAGCTAAGCATTGCCATGATCTCGACAACATGACTTTCTCCTCGAACAGCCCATCTCCTGTCTCACACCATGTTACCACAAACTCAACCAAGTTAGATCCCGCATCTTCACGGCTATCAAGTCCATCAATGAAGACCAATGAAGACCACCGAAGACCTTCTAGAAGCTCTCAGTTCAAGCTCACAACTCAAGACACTCATGAAGACCTGCATGTGGACAAGTGGGACAAAGACCGGTATCAAAGCTCATTAATGTAGCTGCAATGGGTCATATTCCAACGGCTACATTGAAGGGTATAAATAGAGGAGTTCTTCCTCTAACAAATTCACTGAAAAATACTCATTTTCCCAGTCAAAAACCCTTTCCAAACACCCACACACACCTCCTGTAATCCACACACACACACACACACCAATCCTCACCTTTAAAACCCTGTCCCAAACCAAAACCTTCTCCCCTAAACCTCTTCACCAACAAAAACAACCCCAGTGTGTTAATTCACAAACCCCTAAAACCTAAGACTGTACTTTAGGTGTAGAATCAGTTTGTAATCACTCAAGACTGTACTTTGAGTGTATTAGTTATTTTGTAAAATCTTGAGACTCGTACTTCAAGTTGTAAAAGCACTTAAGACCGTACTTTAAGTGTATCCCTAGTTGATCGTACTAATTAGGAAGAGGAAGTTCAAGGAACTTGCCCGAATCAATCATTTGTAATTTTTGTTGATTAAAGATTATAATAAAATTGATCTCACTTGTCAAGTTTGACGGTGGGGGTGGATGTAGGAGGAGTGAACTACGAACCACTTTAAATTCTCTCGTGTTATTACATTTTTGCAATCACATTCACACACTTGCATTATTTCTTTGTGTTTGTTGTCCTACCATTATTTCAAACCTCTTTTATTCCGCCGCACAATTCAATTATCATCCGACGGCTAAGCCCAATACCATAGCCTCTCGATCATCTCGCATATCAAGCAAGTGGCCTTTCAATTGGTATCGTAGCTCGTCTTCACACTCAAAAGTCTAACAACTTGTGAAGGATTCTCTTCAAACCCACCATGCCTCAACCAAGAAGAAATAATGAGAAAGACATCCCACACATTGATGACTGTGGATCCTTTGAGATCTATGCATCAAAGATAAAAACTTATCTTGATGCAAACGGCATTTGGAACTGGTATGTTCTAGAAAATGAAGTGTCATACCCAACTCAAATCAGACCGATGGAGGACCAAGTAAGATCAAATCCCCGAAACTTGGTCCAAGCCGAAAAGCAATTGGTAAGTGCAAACTTGAAAGTCAAGAACATTCTTCAAAAGAGTGTAAATGATTCTCTAGCTCAAGAAATTGCTAAGGAACCAAATGCCGTAACCATGGGCTCTTATTCAAACCAAGTTCACCAAACACTCCAGTGTTAGGACACAAAACTTGTATAACTTGCCGAGGCAATTAGACAATTTCAAGTTCTACCCTGGAGAAAAGGTGAGTGCCGGCTCGGCCAAGGTTTGAGAACCTTGTTAGATCAATTACCGATCATGGAAAAACATTTGAACAACAAGATCTACTCCTCAAGATTTACTCAAATCTCCCTCAAGAATATGAGAAGGTAGCATTACCTATTAGAGAAGGATCTGAATGGAGCACCATGACGGTTGAGCAATATTTTGGAAAGCTTGAAGCTATGAACCTGGAAGGTATGATAAAAATTCCATCGGTCCCTCCATTTCACAAACCTTAGCTTTAACCGCACAAGAACCACGTCAACAAGCCAATCACTCACCATGACATTGAGACCATTGTCAACAATGCTCTTCAAAAATAAACATCGGCTCAAATCTGTCAAAGAAACGGATCTCCCAAGAAGACATTCCAAGCCTCATTTCCATGGTCGAAATGCCATGAAATTTCAAAAGAAATCTTTTGACAAGAAATTCAATCCCTCCACCTCTAATGCCCAACAAGACAGCTACAAGAAGACAATTGATTGCTTCAATTGTGGAAAGCAAGGACATTACTCATCCGATTGCCCCGAACCAAGAAAACCTAGGGACAATCGACAGCCTAAGAAGATGACCTACTCAAAAGAGATCATTCATGTACTCTAAGTGCAACTGCTACAATTGCTCCAAAAATAAACATGACAAAAACAAAGAGCAAGTCATGATTGCCGACTCATCAAAATTCAAGATGAAGAGTATATGTCAAGTGATGACTACGAAATTGAAGGAGAAGAATCCATGATATGCCTTATGGCCGAAGATGATGAAGAATCCGACAATGAGGAAGAGATGGAAGCACTTGTCAGCTGCGATGAACTAAAAGAGGTACATGATTTTAACTCTTTAAATATTGATGGTTTTAAACAATTAGTTTGCACTCTTTTAATTCAAACCAAAAAACAAAAAACTAGCTTTGCTTCATTGGTCAATGAGAACCTTTCCCAATCCTCAACCATTGACAACCTC
The DNA here is from genome assembly GCA_022495995.1 of Adenophora triphylla var. japonica. Taxonomy (NCBI): domain Eukaryota; kingdom Viridiplantae; phylum Streptophyta; class Magnoliopsida; order Asterales; family Campanulaceae; genus Adenophora; species Adenophora triphylla. The sequence goes on from JAFEMH010000393.1 coordinate 735,573, forward strand.
ACAAAAACCATTTCGAGCTTGAAAAAGCATGCCAAGGGCTAAGAGATCAATGCATCATGCTTGAAAAACAAAACATGGATCCGATTTGAGACATCTAATAATCATGAAAATTGTTAAAAACTCGCAATCTTGAAAAAGAAAATGATGCTCTTAAAAGAAAATAGATTCATGGAACATGTCAAGCAAAGCATTATCTCTTTTCACCTACACCCAAAGGCGTCCCAGTGACAAAACAGGATTGGTGCCGATGATCCTACACAAAAAGTGTACACTCCTCCCATCGGTGAAAGGGCCATTGAAAAAATGGTTCTAGAAAACCCGAGCTCGGGCAAATTATCAAACTCAAACCTATCCCATTCAAACCAAAGGAAAAGAAAAGGAAATCTTGGGTGGCCCTAGTCAATGAAAGGAAGGACCAAATAAAATTCAAGGAAGCAAGTTTATTTGGGTTCAAAAAGGGGCCAATATAAAGGAAGAAGTCAAGCTACAAAAGGTGCTAGTCACCAAGCCCTCCCAAGGGTCGACAGACAAGGCTTCGACAGACACCAAGGCATGACAGATACCAAATTCCTCCAAACAACAAAGAACCCCAAGGCAACAAAGATTCTATAACAAGCATAAATACACCAAAAACAAAAACCTCAATGGCAATATTCAAATGGAAGAAGCCATGCACATCGAATGACTCTCCAAGGTCATCCCATTCAAATAATTTTCGGTTTCAACCCCAATACAAAGAACCCAAACCACTACTTCAATCCTTCCCAATCCACTGTCCTTACACCTTACATGATGCAAATCATGTCATATTACCATACCCTAAACCAGTTTTTCAATAAGGGATCAATGAACAATGCTAGTGCTCCAAAGAAAAACTAATCCTTTGGACCCAAAAGAATAAAAAGGGTACCATAAATCTTATTTTTTGTTTTGCGGTATCCAGGAAAGGTCTACTGTATTTAGATAGTGGTTGTAGTAGACATATGACCTTCAATAAAGACTGGTTGCAACAATATTCCCCTAAAAATGGTCCAAATGTAACCTTTGGTGACAATTCCCAAGCTAAGGTCAAAGGATCGTGAAATCTTGTTACAAAAGATATCATTTTTACAAATGTATCCTATGTAGAGGGTCTCAAACACAATTTGATCGAGATTAGTCAAATGCGTGACAAGGGATATCATGTTGTTTGTACTAAAGACAAATGCACTGTTAAAGATAAAAACAATAAAGTCATCCTAACTGGATCAAGAAAAGGGAATCTCTATTGCTTAAACTTAGAGATTGTGGAAACTTCAAATGCTCACTGCCTTCTGTCTTTCAATCAATCTGATATGTCATGGCTATGGCACAAGAGATTGGCTCACCTCAATCACAAAACCATTTCCATGCTTGCAAATTCCAATCTTGTCGAGGTCTACCAAAGATCCCATTCAAAAGGATAAACTTTGCAAAGCATGTCAATGTGGGAAGCAAAAGAAATCTTCATTCAAACCCAAGACCAAGTTGGACACCTCAAGACCTATTGAACCGCTTCATATGGATCTTTTTGGACCCATAAGAACTAGAACTTTAGGAGGAAAAAGATACTCCCTAGTTGTTGTTGATGATTTCACAAGATTCACTTGGATCATTCTTCTTGAATCCAAAAGTGACACCCTTAGTCAGTCTCGATAAAGCTATTCAATAAAATTCAAAATCAAAAAGGGACATCCATCATCAAGATCAGATCGACCATGGGAAGGAATTTGAGAACACCGGAGTGGAAGAATATTGTGATTCAAAAGGCATAGATCACAATTTTTCAGCCCCAAGAACTCCACAAAGAAATGGTGTTGCAGAAAGGAAAAACAGAACAATCGTGAGGCAAGAAGAACAATGCTTTGTCGAACATAATCTCCCAAAATATTTTTGGGGTGAAGTTGTTACTCTTTGTGTATGTTCAAAACAAAACCCCGATCAACAAATTTCACAAGAAGACTCCATATGAATTATGGAACAACAAAGTCCCTACCATTTCCTACTTTCACAAACTTTGGAAGTAGATGCTTCATTCACAACAATGGCAAGAACAATTTGGACAAATTTGACTCCAAAAGTGATGAAGGAATTTTTCTTGGATACTCTAACACAAGCAAAGCTTATAGAGTGTACAACAGAAGAAGACTTGTTGTGGAAGAATCTATTCATGTTGACTTTGATGAAAACAATGATCAAAGTATAAGCTGAATTATGTGATTTTGATGAAGGTTTGGGAAATCTAGATAATCTCCCGAATCATCCCCCATTCTTGATTCAACTATTCTCGATCATGAACAAGATTCATCAAACCTTCCATACATGGTTCCAAGAAATTCATCCTCGACAAATTTATCCCCTCCGGTCAAATGCATGTACTACCCGCATCAAAGGTACAATCTTCCTTAACCATTCCTTCTAAATCATTACCAAAGAAAAGAAAACTTGAAAGGAAAGCCCCAAAATCAAAGAAAACCAAAATATCTACCCCTTCCATTTCCCCAAAATCCACACCCAAATTCAGTCATCGGTCGGCCATTCAAGCTATCCTCAATCTCAAAGAACCATTAGATAAGCAACCTTTAAGGGGGAACATTGATGAGAATATCCTCTACCCAACCTCAACAGGTTGGCTAAAATCCCGAGAGCAATTGAGGCTATTGAGTTGGATGGAAACCCCGACACTTTGAAAAGGCCGTTCTTTTGTATCTTAAGGACTTTCTAAGTGAGGAAGAATCAGAGTGGCCCTAGAAGAACTCGGACTTAGGTTAATGCAAAAGAAGTGGACCAGGTGAGTCATCTAGAAACCCCAAGGTGACAGTATGAATGTAGATAGCCATACCTTCCCTTCCATTCCCGAGACCGAACTTGTAAATGATCCTGCCCCAACCGTTGAAATTGAAAGGGGAATCTTGATAATACTTCTAAGGTCATTCAAAATCTCAAGAAGGTTGGAGTTGAGATTAATCCCATTCTTGTCTCAAAAGGAGACTCAATTGTGAATGCTTGCAAAGGCCTTGTGCTTGATGGAACTCAAGAAAATGAGAAAGCTATGATAGCTATCCTTGAGAAAAGATTGGCCAAAAGTGAAGTAAGGGCAGCCTTGAATCTCCTTAAATCTCAATTCACTTCCAGCTCTCTTAATAAAAATCTTGGCCAAACCTCTGAGTCAATCCCAACTGTTTCAACCCAATCCTCTGCACCTTCCAAGACTCCTTCTCCAATTCCTGAAAATGAACCTTTTGACGCCTCCCCACAAAGTCCAATACTTGGCTGGACAAGGTCAAGACATATCTGACAGTGATCCCATTCCTAACAGTCCTCATAGTTCTCCAAGTCATTCTATTCCTCCAAATCCAAATCAATCCTTCCTTCCCAAAAGGGAACCTTGGATGCTTAGCTGTGGCATTGATTTCTCTATGTCTTCCATCAAAGCAGCAAGGACAAGGTTACCCCATGTAACTCACATCCCAGAAATAGCAAATCCCTTCACCTATCCAAAATTCTGGGAACTGTCAAGAAATGGTTTGATTGTTGTTGCAAGAAACCTTGCAGGGTTAGTTTTCTTTGCCTATGAAAAATGGCAACTGTCAAGATCCTCCTCCACCTCCAACTTTGTTCATCAAATCCCATCATTCCCAAAGTTCATCACTCCCAATACTCTTCTTGATTGGGAAGTTCTCTTCAGCCAACTCATCTCTCCTTCACTCAATTCATGCTTGTATATGCCAAAGGGTTTAGTCTTCACCCTATGCATTGACCTTGCAAAAACACTTTTCCTTTCACTGTTTGAACAAAAGTGTGCCATTATGCTTTTATTAAGCAAAACTGTCAACATCTTTTCCCCAACTCTTAATCCAGGAATTGAGCCATACCTTTCACCCTTCATCACTATAGATTCTCTTAACTTCACCTCACCCAATGAAAACTCTCATTTCAAAAACTTGGTCTCTATTCCTGAGATCAAAGAATTCAGATCTTCCATTGCTGTCAGTCAAAGCAGAGCGTAACCGTTATTGATCTTTCCTCGGACTCGGCAATATGATAATGATAGTGATAATGATGCTCCCTCAAGCCCCGATCAAGACTCTCCAACAATATTTCCATCCCCTACAGGTTCCAACCCTCCTCAGCAATTCACTCATTCCTTCACTAATGCTCAAGTATCAGTTCAGTCACAACTAGATCAATCCAGTGTGCCCTTGAAGAACAAGAAAACCAGGAACAAGAAGAAACATTTGTGGGGCACAATGAGAATCGTAAATGATCAAATGCCCCTTAGAAGGTCTCAATCAAGTCAAAGGAAGACAAATACTTCAAGTATGATGAAAGGATGTCCTGGGAATGGAACAATGAGTTCTTCTACAGAGGAGTTGAGCCTGAAATGAGAAGAGAGCTAGAGGATGAAAGAAATCGGATTCTATCACCAGGCAAGAAAGAGATGAATTCTATGATCAATTGGCGATGAATAATTGTATTTGTTATGGAACATTTTTTTTTGGTTAAAGACAATATGTTTTGTTTGCCTCAGTTTGTATGACAAGATTTTGTGAACTCTTCTCATCCCGAGATTAATTCCAAGTCTTCAATCTCATTTTGATTAACTCTGCACGATATGATTCCTTGGATTACTTCTTTTATTATTTCTCTTATCAATTTGTGAAAACATGTTCTAAATAAATCTTCCTTTACCAAAAAGGGGAAATTGTTAGGACCTAACTTTGATCAATGTCTTAGTTAGTTGGTTTTGATAAAGGAATATATATATATAGAACAGGTTTATATCAAAAGATGTTATCTGTCATAATTCTTCACTTTGATAGCTATGTGTCCGGCCTATGATTCTCCCTTATACAATGTTTTCAATCAATCAAAAACATGAATCATAGTCACTCTCTAAGTCATCAAGATCATCAAGAGCATCTCGGTCCTTATTAGAGATCCTCTCGATAGCTAAGCATTGCCATGATCTCGACGGTATGACTTCGGTCCTCGGACAGCCATCTCCTGTCTCACACCATGTTACCACAAACTCAACCAAGTTAGATCCTGCATCTTCACAGGCTATCAAGTCCATCAATGAAGACCAATGAAGACCATGAAGACCTTCTAGAAGCTCTCGGTTCAAGCTCACACTCAAGACGGCTCATGAAGACTGCATGTGGACAAGTGGGACAAAGACCAGTCAAAGCTCATTAATGTAGCCGCAAGTCATATTCCAACGGCTACATTGAAGGGTATAAATAGAGGAGTTCTTCCTCTAACAAATTCACCGAAAAATACTCATTTTCCCATCCAAAAACCCTTTCCAAACACCCACACACACCTCCTGTAATCCACACACACACACACCAATCCTCACCTTTAAAACCCTGTCCCAAACCAAAACCTTCTCCCTAAACCTCTTCACCAACAAAAACAACCCCGGTGTGTTAATTCACAAACCCCTAAAACCTAAGATCTGTACTTTAGGTGTAGAATCGGTTGTAATCACTCAAGACCGTACTTTGAGTGTATTAGTTATTTTGTAAAATCTTGAGACTGTACTTCAAGTTGTAAAAGCACTTAAGATTTGTACTTTAAGTGTATCCCTAGTTGATCGTACTAATTAGGAAGAGGGAGTTCAAGGAACTTGCCTGAATCAATCATTTGTAATTTTTGTTGATTAAAGATTATAATAAAATTGATCTCACTTGTCAAGTTTGACAGTGGGGGTGGATGTAGGAGGAGTGAACTCTGAACCACTTTAAATTCTCTGTGTTATTACATTTTTGCAATCACATTCACACACTTGCATTATTTCTTTGTGTTTGTTGTCCTACCATTATTTCAAACCTCTTTTATTCCGCTGCACAATTCAATTATCATCTGACAGCTAAGCCAATACCATAGCTGTCTGATCATCTGCATATCAAGCAAGGGCCTTTCATTTTGGATTTTTATTTTTTAGCACTTAAAAATTTGTAATTTTTTTTTAAAATCTTAAATGCATATTTTGTATAGATTTAATTGTTATTATAATTATTCATTCCATAATAATGGTTACTTTTTTTCTTTGGGCGTCCCATAACAAATGATATTGTCCCAAAATGTGAATGAGACACACTTGTCACACTCATAACGAAAATATGTCTAACTACTTTCTCTCTACTACTTACTTCCATACTCCCAGAACCCTTACATTTTTTTTTAATTCTCGCACATTCAATTTAAGTAACCATCATTATGAGATGGAGGGAGTATATATTTTGTGCTTATTTTTAAAAATATTGTGGGGCAATATTTAATTGAGTGCGTCTGCTGAGAAACGCGTTTCTCCATAACTATGGAGAAACGTGTTTTTCATAGCCAGAAGCTTTACATTTGATAACCAGAAAAAAAAACTCAAGGCCAAGACCAAAAGCTTCTGGATATCCAGAATCTTTGCATTTGATAGCCAGAAGCTTTGCAGTTGATATCCAGAAGCTTTGTATTTGATAGCCAGAAGGATGTGAAATGTATATCCGTAAAGCTGTTAGGTGCATATCCGAAAAGCTGTTAGGTGCATATCAGAAATGTGTTAGGGCATATCCGTAAATTGCTATTGAAGGTTTACGGATATCCGAAACCTTCAAATGTATATCCAGAAACATTTTGAAGGTTTCTGGATATTCATTTGAAGGTTTCTGGATATCACTTTCATAGGTTTCTGGCTATCTAGCTCATTGTCGCGCGACATGTCGGGACCCGTTTCTCCATAACTTATGGAGAAACGCGTTTCTCCCTAGATTTTGTGTATTTAATTTTAGTACAGGGCCCCTATAATTATTGAGACAAGCCTGTCAACCCCAATCTGTTTCTAATCTGTTTTTTTTTTCCGTTGGTGTAATGGATTTTTTGCCATTAATTTTACTGTTAAGTTTGTTTCTTGTTGTTTTTTATGATGCGAGCATTTACAAGTTAAATATATGACGAGGTTAATTACTTAAATACAGGGTTAATTTGAAAATTTTAATCTAACTTTATGTTAAGTTATTGACACTCGTTAGAAAAAAGTAACGAGTGAACAGTATATTGCTTACTTTTGAAATTATACCAATAGCACGCATGATATATTTGTTGTTTCTGCGGTACATATGTTAAATAGATATTATGCAAATAGTATGCGGGATAAAAAAAGCGGTTTACTCTTTTCTCTTCTTCTATGTTGTCTGCTATTCATATATTTTTATCTATGTTAACGTTAACGTTTGACCCTCACCTTTCTTTCTGAGGCACAAGTAAGGTGGCGTGTTAAATAATATATTCAACATTTACTTATTAAAGAGATAAACATGGAGGTATGTATCTTGACATCAAAAGTTGAAACCTGGAACCTTTAATATGGTGTACTATCAGTTCAGTTCAAAGCCACATTCACTCGCGGGCCTTTCTGCTTCTTATTCAAGTATAATTCTTAAACAGACCTAATGAACCATAAACCGTAAACTAAGCCTAGCAGTTGAAGGAAGTACGCAAAAACAAATAAATTCTAAACTAAGCCTAGCACGAGAGGGAAGTACACAAAAGCTAATAAAACCCTAAACTAAGCCTATCTCCAGTGGTGAATGAGGCTTCTTAAACGAAGCTCACTTTACAACAACAGGCGCAGACATAAAAACTATACCATATCCAAGGTTTTGTGTTGGGAAATTATGGTTTTCGAGCAGTATTTGTCACATACCAAGTGTACGTGAGAAGAGAATAACATGCATTCAACAAGGAGTATAAAAGACAAGAACAAAAGATTTGTTCAGCTAGGGACTATTTAGCGACTTCATTAAGTTAATGAGTGTTACAAATGTTTTAAAGATAACAATTTCAGTCCATTACATAAAAATAACATAAATAACATGTTATTATAGAGAACATTAAATAATGTTGTCTAAAAATAGAGACCTTTAGAGAAATGATATTCTAAAATAGAGATCATTAGAAAAAATGTTGTCCTAACAATTTTTAAATAGGAAATATTAAAGATTGGTTTACCAAACAAAGTCTCTAAAAGACATTATTTTAGTAGTGTGGGCACTACCAACACAAATATTTACTAATATATATCAATTATTTGTTGTTTTACAAATAAAATTCATGAACTCTCTCTCGGAATCATCCCCTCTATCATTGTAAACACACATGACCCATATAGGCCTTAGATATAACATAGGTTATTAATAAAATTAAACTCACCTCAAACACCTAACACCGCCTTTGACTCTTTTGTTGATTTCACATGGGTTATAGGGGGATATTATAGGCATTTTGCTTCGCTCATGCACGTCGACTGTTTATTCAGCTCGCTCTCGTCCTCAACCATTAATCTTGTTCAGCTGATAGACTTTCCCAAATTTATCAATTATACCCGTTGCTCAATAATACGGAGCAAGTGTTACTAGATGAATGGAAACAAACTAGACAATTCATATGTAGATTTTAATTTAGAAATACTCCCTTGTTTGAAAATAAGTGAATTATCATAAACTTTCAATTATAAATTTAATTAAATAGACCAAGAAAATTTAAGTGAAAGAATCTTGAATATAATCGTTAAATGTTGTATGATGGTTTGCTACATGCTAATAAGTAGCACAATGCGCCATTTTTGACTTCCAGTTATTTCCATGTTCAACATTGGCAGGTAGGCCACCTATCTGAGTTGCTTTTTAATAAATAATTAGTTAAAAATAAATTAATTTGAACCTACTTTTCTGAGTTGCTTTCTAATAAAAAATTAGTTAAATATCAATTAAATATGAATAAGCTGTACCTTTTTGTCTGTTATATGCGATTCATATAGAGGAGCTGTATATTAATATGCAAAACTAGGGATGACGGCGCTCAAATCCGAAAAGATCCGCTCCTAATGATAGATCGGGTTTTGGGATTCAAAATTAAAAATTCGTCGGATTTTTGGAGGGTTCGAATTTATCCCGTCCCGTTCCGTCTGAAAGAAATGGAGCGGCTAGGAAGTGCACAGAGGACTGATATGAGTCCTGATGCTATCGCACCAGCACTAGCACAGCAGTGAAATGCAGCGGAATATTAAAACAGAAAAAGAAATGGACAACGAATTAACACTTATCTACAGCAATATGCTGTAGACAATAAACTTCTCTTATTAAAAACACTTTTGAAAACGATTACAAGGAAACAATAAGAGAATAACAAAAATAATCAAAGAGAACTCTCTCACAAAAACACTCCTCTCAAGTCTATATTTCTTCAGCCTTTCAGAGTGTATATTTTCGTGTGTGTATACTAACTTTGGGTCTTGTATTTATAGCTAAGTAGAACACGGCCAATGGGTAAGGATAATCATTGAAGAAGAGCTTGATCCTCAATCTCTTCTATCTCTAATCCTTATCCTTGTGAGAGTCCTATAAAACAACCAAACAATACTAAACACACAGTAGATTTTCGGTTAATAGGTTAGTGAATATAAATAAAAATATTTGCATAATTAAAATATAAAAGAAAGTAACAAAACATAGTTAAGTCAACCTTTTGACTTGGCTAAGTGTGATGCTACCACACTTTCAATCTCCCCCTGTTTTGTTGCTTTCTGTTCAAAAATAAATCTCAAGCACAATATATATAAACCATAATTAAATAAGGTAAAGATTCATAAACCCAAGATACGAAATGGAGAGCTCGAATGCTCCCCCTAAATACTAGCAAAAAAAACAAACCATAAAGCACCATGTCCAAAACATGTCCAAAACAAACTAAACCAAACCAAGCAAAAGCAAATCACCATTGTTCCTAAAAAGCAAGAAATTAGAATTGTTTTTAAAACATAACCATACGATAAAATTAAAAACTTCAATCATCATTGAAGCCACGATTCCAGCCTTGCCCTTGCCTTCCTTCTATTTACGCTTGTGTTTTCGCTAGAAGTTCCCACACGAAATCCGAGCTTATATCTCTATAAATATTGCTTGAGCTTGCTCCCCCTTTTTGACCAGAAGGACGTTCACGATAAGCTAGCATCTTGTTCCTTCTCGTGGCCATTTCCTTGAATTGCACCCTATAGAGAAGCATTGTTTTCTCCAAAAACTTAATTTCATCGGTCACCATTTGAACTTGATCATCTTGTGAGAGTGGAGATGTAGGCTCATCTTCACTAGCATCGGCGTGCTCATCTTCATCACCATCTTGTGCATCGATAAGCTGGGTCATCGGGGAAAGCAACGAGGCAAGTCTACGGTGCGTCTAGTGCACTCTAACACGGAGTTGAATGCCAAATGGTTCAATCTTTTCACAAATACGATCAGAACGTAATATTTCAACCCCTTGCCTCACACACAGACCAGTTATTAAACAAGGAAAAGGAAGATCAGATGGCAACTCCTTTTCTGCGAACTGTACTATACTCCCAAATATCACTTCACCAAGATTAAAAACTTGACCAGTGAATATCCTATGAATCAAATCAGCATGTGACACAGTGACAATGTTTTTATTTGAGGAGGGCTTCCAATTAAAAGTAGAAATTTTAAACAAAAAGCTACACAAAGAAGTAAGCATTGTGCACTTGAACTGAGAGTGCCACGAAGGGTCAAGGCCATTTGTTATGGTATTGGCAATTTCATCCTTATGAGCCATAGGAGGAAGGATGTGAGGACTGGGAGCATGAAGAAAGATGTTAATCAAGGCAGGAGAAAAATTAATGAGAGTGCCACGAACTTTGACCTTTTCAAACCCAACATCTCTAGGGTCTTGAATAGCTTGAACTAAACCCGCATAAAACTCACTTACAAGTGAAGGATAATAGTTGTTTGGGTAAGACACAGAAAAGAGCAGGCCTTTTTCCTCTAAATACCGTTTCATACCAACATCCTCAAAGGTATGGTCAATAACCCTTTCCACCAAGAAGCCCTTTTTCCTAAAGAACTCAAACCTCTCTTTCACAGACTTAGACATAAATTTTTCAGGTGAGAGGGATCTTACCTTCCTTGGAGTGGACTTAGGACTTGGGGTATGCCTTGGCTTAGGCAGATCAGCTTTGGAGGGACCAGATAGTCTCAAGCTCCTTCTAGGTGAGGGTCTAGATGTGATTACATCAGCAGCAGCATCCCTCTTCTCTGTTTCTAGCTCATCTCTCCCAAGCTTAAAGGTATCATCCTCGGCTTCATCATCGTCTGAACCAATGTCTGAAGCTTGTGCAGAGATAGAACCAGCAGCCTTGACCTTTGCTTGCCTCACTTTGCCCTTCCCTTTCCTCAAATCCAAAAGAGCTTGCGGGGAATATGCTCATCCTCGGTACCTTCTTCAATTTCATCTGTTCAGAATGAACTCCCGAGTACCAGTTTCCTGGAGAAGATCTAGCTGGAGGGGAGTTAGCAGGAGGAGATGGGAGTGGAGATGCAATAACATCTGGGGCAGCACGAGCAGGGGACTGTTGAGATAAGGCCATCCTTCTAGCTTGTAGATCCCCAGGCGTTACAGTTATGTGGGGAAAGACATCCTGATCAACAGACTCAATAATATCCTCAGCTTCTTTCAACTCCTCAACCTCTACAGATAGAGACCTTCTTGACACAACTTGGTATGCTTCAACATCTTCTTCTTGAGTCCTCTTCACTGAATCACTCGAATAAACGTCAACCCACACTCATACTTTCTCTTCGAGGCACGGGTTTACCCGACGAGCTTCCGGACTCCACTAGACTTTGCTTTTCCTCTCTTTCTTTTGAGATCAACGAAGGATCAAACTCCTCATCATCATCTTCAATAAAATCAGGTTCGGCCATGTTAGGGCGTACCTTAGGAGTATATTCCCCATGTTGGGAGAAAAACCTTTTACGTCGCAAGGACCGATTAGGGCCACGAGCTAGCCCAACCATTGCACCTACGACTTCAAATCCCTGGATTGTCGGCATCTATGGCATTGTCTTGAGCACCGGGAGCGACATTGATACGAGGAAGCTTCGGAGTCGACGAACAGTTCTACCGTGGCATCGGTTGGGGCCACCGGAAATGGAGGCGGCGAGCGGTCGGCAGTTGGAGAAGAGGGCTTCGACGGGGACGTCATGATCAGAGAATCAACCAGGGCGAAGAATAGGAATTTCTAAGGGTTTTGTTTGCTTAAGGCCGGTGAGGGTTTATTAAGAAGGGAGAGTGGGTATTTATTTGATGTGATAGCACATCATTAACTCCTAGTAGGCTTAGGTCACTTAATTGAGTTTTAATTGAATTTGAACTGAACTAACCTAATTCCCTTTGGTCGGTTAGGATACATGGAGTTATTTGAGACTTCACTTCTTTGGAGATTAAGATGATAAAGATAGATGATAAGGATAAAAACAAAACTTTAGATAGAGTAAATACCAATAAAAAAAAAAAAAAAAATCACAGACTTATACTCCCCCTAAACATGTGGACATTAAAATTTTTTAGGTAATTTCGTTGAGCATAAAATTAATTTAACACAAATTAATTTGAGATAGAAAAGCATTTGATTGAGATTTTCACCAAGGGCCAGGAAGACGGAAAAATATCTACAAACTAATTATGCATACTTTGCACAAATGTGAAGGATAAATCTCAGTATATGTGTGGCATAGTATGTGATTACATCAAGGTACGCATTTCCTCTAAGAAAGTCAATGAATCAGAATCTTGTCTTGCTTGGCCTCTAGAATGCTTCCACATACAATTTTTTTTTCTCGTGGAAAAATATATTATGGGTAGCTTTCACTCTTCTTAAACTCATGGATAGCCCTCTTTCGAATGATCTTATCAATTTGACTCAAACTTTCTCTTGAAGTCATTTTGATCACATTGAAATGACTTCATACCATGGATGGAGTAGCTGTTTCCCAAACATTTTTTTTTTATTTTTGCACCCACCAAGAGACATCTAGTAAGATAATGTTAGAGTCAACAGTTGTTGACTACTATATAAGAAGGATTCACAATTCAAAGAGGAAACACAACAAAGATGTAATACAAGTGACCACACTGAGATAAATCATGAAAAAAATTTTTTTTTTTAATTTTTTTTTTGTTAGAATTGTAAAATACAGGTGTTAGTTATGATGTGATCACACGGGGGATCACATCATTATATTGCACACAAACTCAGAGATTTCCTTAGAGTGGAAAATCTCTGAAAATCAAGGGCTTTGGTGAAAATGTCAGCCAACTGTTTTTCAGTGCTAATTGATTCCATGCTAATAATTTTTTGCTCAACAAGATCACGAATAAAATGATGTCTAATGTCAATATGTTTAGTACGTGAGTGTTGAACAGGATTTTTTGATATTTCTATGGCACTTAGATTATCACAAAAAACAGTTAGGATTTTACTTTTAAGGCCATAATCTTTAATCATCTGATTCATCCAAAGGAGTTGAGAACAACAACTCCCTACAGCCACATATTCTGACTCGGCAGTAGAAAGGGATACACAGTTTTGTTTTCTACTATACCAAGATACTAAGTTATTTCCAAGATAAAAGCAACCTCCAGTTGTGCTTTTCCTATCATCAGTGTTGCCTGCCCAATTAGAGTCACTGAACCCTACCAGATTTGTGTTGGTTTCTCGAGTATAGCTTAGCCCTAAATTGATAGTTCCACCTACATATCTAATAATTCTTTTTACAGCTTTAAGGTGGGATACTTTGGGGCAAGCTTGATATCTAGCACACAAGCAAACACTGAACATGATGTCTGGACGACTTGCTGAAAGGTACAACAAGCTTCCAATCATGCTTCTATATAAGGTGGGGTCAACATCCTCACCATTTTCATCTTTGCACAACTTTTGGAAAGATCCCATAGGAGTTTTAAAATGAGAGGCATTGTCAAGAGAGAATTTTTTAACCAAGTTTTTGGCATATTTACTTTGAGATATAAAAATTCCTTCCTTATTTTGTTTATTTGAAGTCCTAGAAAGTAGGTTAATTCACCAACCATGCTCATTTCAAAGGTGGTGGTCATACTTGTGACAAAGTAGTCTAACATATCTTTGGAAGATGATCCAAATACAATGTCATCAACATAAATTTGGGCCACTAAGATACCTACATTTTCTTTTAAAATAAATAAGGTTTTATCTACCTCACCTCTCTTAAATCCCATTTGTATGAGGTGTTCAGTTAGCCTCCCATACCAAGCTCTAGGGGCTTGTTTTAATCCGTATAGGGCCTTTTTAAGCTTATAAACATGATCAGGAAAGTGGGGATCAGTGAAGCCCTTAGGTTGTTCAACATAGGCTTCTTCATTTAGGACACCATTCAAGAAGGCACTCTTAACATCCATTTGATGTAAAGTGATGTCCAAGTAACAAGCAATGGCAAGTAAAAGTCTAATTGATTCTATCCTAGCAACAGGAGCAAAAGTTTCTTCAAAATCTATTCCTTCTACTTGGGTGTAACCTTGGGCTACAAGCCTAGCTTTATTTACGGTAATTTGACCATTTTCATCAGTTTTGTTCTTATAGATCCACTTAGTTCCTATTACATTTCCCCCTATAGGCCTAGGAACTAAAGTCCATACTTCATTTTTCTCAAATTGATTTAGTTCTTCTTGCATGGCAATAATCCAATTATCATCTTTCATGGCTTCTACAACATTCTTTGGTTCAATATTAGAAACAAAACAACATGAACTAACCTTGTTTACTTGAGATTCAACACGGCTTAGCCCGGCCCAACTCACGGTAGTTGACCCTAGGCTTTTCCCTTGTGCTAATTTTTTCGTTTACATCACCCACTACTTGAGATATTGGGTGATTCTTTTGTACTCTGCTGGGTATGTCTTTAGTCCTATCCAACTTTTCTTCTTCACATTCAGAATCTTCAGATTCGTAACCAGATTTTGTTTGCCGGATGTAGGTGATGATGTGCTCGCATCGGCACTGCATCTTTTCTCTGCGATCCATTTTGCTGCATCTGCTCGGTTGATTCTCGAGTTTCTGCATTGTCTCTATACAATCTCGAGACATCATCTTCAAGAGATTTTATATTTAGGTCAGCAGTATCATCAAATGTAACATTAATTGATTCCATAATGCTTTAGTTCTAAGGTTGTAAACCCTATATGCACGACTATTTGTGGAATATCCAAGAAAAACAGCTTTGTCACTCTTGGAATCAAATTTAGATAGATAATCTCTATCATTTAGAACATAGCATATGCATCCAAAGACATGAAAGTACTTGAGAGTAGGTTTTTTACCGAGGAGTATTTCATAAGGGGTCATGGTTGATCCAACCCTAAGATAAACTCTATTTCCTATATGACATGCGGTGTTAAGTGCTTCACCAAAATCGTTTAGAGATGTTCTTAGAACTAAGCATGACACGGGCCATCTCTTGTAAAGTACGATTTTTTTTCTTTCGCAACTCCATTTTGTTGAGGAGTTTTAGGGGCTGAAAAATCATGGGTGATTCCTTTAGAGTCACAAAACTTTGAGAACAATGTGTTCTCATATTCAGTTCCATGATCAGACTTAATTTTGATAACTTTCTTCCCATACAAGTTTTTCACCTTTTTATACCATACTTTAAATACTTCGAGTGCTTCTGATTTTTATTTTAAATAAAGCACCCAAGTATACCTAGAGAAATCATCTACACAAACAAATGAATATTTCTTTTTACCTAAGCTTTCAACCTCAATTGGTCCCATAAGATCAGTATGTATTAATTCTAAAATTTCAAACGTAGAACTTTGATCCACTTTTGGATGAGAAGCTTTGGTTTGCTTCCCCTTCTGACAAGGACCACACACATTAGATTGTTTAAAGTCGAGCTTGGGCAAGTGTTTAACAGCATCAAACCTAACTAATTCTTCTATTTTCCTATAACTAGCATGTCCTAATTTTTGATGCCACATTTCAAGTTCATTTGTTTTGGAGCTAAGGCGGTGATAAGTTGTCACCAAATTTGTAACAATTATCCCGAGACCTTACTCCGGTGAACAAACATTTATTAGTGTTATCAAACACTTTACATTCATGTTTGTCAAAATTGACATGTAAATTGTCATCACATAGTTGACTTATACTAATCAAATTAGCTTTCAGTCCTTCTACATGATAGACATTTTTCAGCGTGGGCATGTCATTTACACATAAAGTACCTTTTCCAACAATCTTACCTTGTGCTCCTCCCCTATAATTTACATTACCTCCTTTGATAGTGACGTAATCGCTGAGAAATTCGGCATTACTGTCATGTGCCTTGAGCACCCACTATCGAAGTACCATGAGCTAGCAATGCTGCTCTTGAGGGAGGTAAACACTACTTTGCATTCCATGTTTTTCTTTTCAACCCATACGAACTGACCAGGTTTTTGTCGATGTGTGTTGTGATGTGATAGCATTCGTTCACTCATCTGAGGAACATCTTTCCCCAGATCACGAATCCTCTTGTAACAGAATGGTCTTATATGACCTGGTAAGAAGCGATAATGGCACACAAATCTTTTCTTTTTGGTTGATGATTTTTGGTTATAAAAAGTTTTAGGTTTTGAGGAACTACTTTCTCCCTCTCTTAAAAAATTCGATTCATAACCAAGACCTGTTTTTGAAAACTTGCTCACTTTGAGAATCTCATCAAGAGTTGCCTTTCCAAAGATTCTGTTTTTCAAAAGTTTTCTTGGCCTCTGTGAGTTCGCTTTTGTTTTCTCAAGCTCAATGTCACGTTTAGTGAGCATGACCTCAAGTTTGGCTATAGAATCTTTTTGTTTATCATTTTCGGTGGATACATTTGTCAGTTCATCTTTAACTTTAGATAATTCAAGTAGAGAGTTTTTCGCTACCTTTTCAAAGACAAAGAATTTTTTCAACACGCTTTTCCCAATCGGCATATAGTTCAAAGATAGGCATCCAAGTAGCTCGTTATAGTTTTCATTATCTTCTTCTTCATTTTCGGACTTGTTTCGGTGAAGAGGTATAACAGCTTATAAAAGATTCGTAAGATGTGATAGTGGATGTGATAACATCCGAAGCTACATCGATTGATGTTCATGATTTGGAGGCGAGATTTCCATAATTGCTAAGTTTAGCGATTCATCTTCGTCCTCACTATCACTAAGGGTCGCACTTAGGCTCATCCCCTTTTTCTTCGAGTATTGGCACATTCATTTGCATAATGCCCAAACCCTTTACTGCACCCTACACTGAACTGTTTCAGATCTATTTTTAGAAAAACTAGTGGGTTTCTTGAAAGTACTCTCATTATCCTCTTTTGATTTATCAAAATTAGTTGGTTTCTTAGAAGGAAATTTGTTGTCTCTTTTATTTTTAAGAAAAGAAGTAAATTTTTTAGTCAAAAGAGCAACATCTTCATTTTCCAAATTTGAAATATCAATTTCATTTGAGATTTCCTCAATTTCTTTTGGAATTGAGGATGCTTTAGAAAGAGCAGAAGCAAGAGCAACACTTTCAGCATTATGTTGTTCTTTGAATAGAAATGTTCAATTCAAACATGGTTAGCTTACCCACAAGAGTATCTAGAGCCATGGTTGCAGTGTCATTTGCTTCTTCAATGGCAGCTATTTTAATGTTGAACTTATCAGTGACAGTCCTTAACATTTTGCATACTAGTCTAGCATTTGAAATAGGCTCACCAAGTGAGAGACATTCATTTGAAATTTCTCTTATTCTAGCAGAATAACTTTTTATGTCCTCGAGACTCATTCATCCTCAAGTTTTCAAACTTGGTCATGAGAATTCTCAACCTAGTGGCTTTGACACTATCATCACCCTCACAAATGAGCTTGCAAAATATCCCAGGCTTTCTTTGCTATATTTTGATTTAAAACAAGTCTAAACATGTGTTCATCCACATGACTTGAAATAGCACCAAGAGCCTTGGAATTGTAGTTTGCACTAGTGACCTCATCGTGGTCCATTCTTCCTCAGGTTTAATTTTATACACCTTTTCGGAGGTTTCACCATCTTCTTCTTTATTTCTCATTTCAACCTTAGGAGGGGACCATGGAATAATAATGCTAAGCCATGCTCGTTCATCAATTGCTTTGATGAAGAGACGCATCTTAGCTTTCCAGATGGGATAGTTAGTTCCATCTAAAACCGGGGGACGGTATTGACTCAAGTGTCCTTCCATAATGACCACTCTTCCTTGGATCTCACTCAGTAGAGTCGAGTGGGGCTCTGATACCAATTGAAAGAAATGGAGCGGCTAGGAAGTGCACGGAAGAATCGATATGAGTCCCGATGCTATCGCACCAAAGACTAGCACGACAGGTGAAATGCAGCGGAATATTAAAACAGAAAAGAAATGGACAACGAATTAACACTTATCTACAGCAATATGCTGTAGACAATAAACTTCTCTTATTAAAAACACTTTTGAAAACGATTACAAGGAAACAATAAGAGAATAACAAAAATAATCAAAGAGAACTCTCTCACAAAAACACTCCTCTCAAGTCTATATTTCTTCAGCCTTTCAGAGTGTATATTTTCGTGTGTGTATACTAACTTTGGGTCTTGTATTTATAGCTAAGTAGAACACGGCCAATGGGTAAGGATAATCATTGAAGAAGAGCTTGATCCTCAATCTCTTCTATCTCTAATCCTTATCCTTGTGAGAGTCCTATAAAACAACCAAACAATACTAAACATACAGTAGATTTTCGGTTAATAGGTTAGTGAATATAAATAAAAATATTTACATAATTAAAATATAAAAGAAAGTAACAAAACATAGTTAAGTCAACCTTTTGACTTGGCTAAGTGTGATGCTACCACACTTTCACCGTCCCGATTAACTAGAAAATTACTAAAATACCCTTACCTGACTCTACGACTCTTAGGTTCCCCATTCCTTACTTCCTATCCTCCTCTCCCAATTCCTTTGAAGCGTGACACGAATTTTGATGTTCGTTTGTAAATACACTTGGCCCTTGCGTTACTGAACTGGAAGAAAAAAGGATGGCATAGCTGGAGAGTGAAGTGTCCAGTTCAGCTTGTTGATTCGTAGTAAAAACCGGAGATGTAACTATCGAGGCGGGTTAAACGGGACGGGTTAAACGGGTAACGCATAACTCGGGGCGAGACGGGTTCGGGCAATGGTAGATCACTATATGGGCGGGTTTGAGAAATGAAGAACCCGCCCCGTTGTCATCCCTATGCAAAACGCCTTATATCAATGAATGGGATTTTTTGGAGAATGGTAATATGTGAGTACTCCTTATTCCCGAAAAATTCATCCCGTTTTTGACTTTTATGATCAACTCAATTGAATTTTAATCATAATTTTATAAAAATCTAGATATTTCTATAAGTCTAAAAATTGTTATTCGTTCACTGTTAGGAATATTATCAATAACAATTTTAGCATTGCCTAGACATATCAAGTTTTTTACAAAATTATTATAAACATTCAATTGGATTGACTATAAAAATCAAAGTGGTCAAACTTTGGAAATATATTTTTCAAGCACGGTATTATCTTGAAAAATAATACTCCGTTCCGTTTCAGACTAAAAGTGCTACTTTTCTTTTTGGTGCATTCACTGAGCAGATGAAGGTAGCTTCCACTTATTCAACCAATTTGGACTTTCAATTTATGATAAAAATATGAAATGAGATAAAATGAAATAAAAATAAAAATAAAAATTACAACGGTCTATATTCAAAGACTAAAACAAGTGCCCTAACCCATCTTTCTCAAGGCTGGCACATTACTTCTTCTCTTTTACATCTTGTTGTTGAACCAATAAACACCTTTATCCTTCTCGTTTTCATCTTTCTCAACAAAGAAACATTCGGTAGCTTCCCTCCACATAGCTTTCACCACAGGAGTGTTATCATACTGATAATAATCTCCCAAAATCGGCTTTAACGCATTCGTCGCCTCCGTTGCATGATAATGTGGTATCGTGAAGAACAAATGGTGTGCCACATGAGTATCTGTAATGTGATGAAGAACTGTGTTCAAAACTCCGTAATCTCTATCAACTGTCGCTAATGCTCCCCTAATCCAATCCCATTCCGTTGAGTCGTAATGTGGAAGTGAACGATGAGTGTGGTGCAACCATGTGATCACGACAAGAAACCCGTACACGATAACTAGAGGAACACCATAGATGCAAAATAGCCAAACAAATCCTTTTGCTACTCCAACGTTGTAAAGTGCGAAACATGCGATAAGGAGACCAATATCGGTCAGGACAATCTGAGAGCGCTCACGGTCAGAGAAGATTGGACTTTGTGGGTCAAAATGGTTGGCAAACTTCTCAAACTTCTTACCCGAAACATTAAAGCACACATACAAAATCCATCCAACTGTGCATAGAATAGTAAGTCTCATGAGCCTGCCAGGTGGGGTATTGAGAAATCTAGCGGTGGGTGTGAGTTGAGACTTTATTTTTGGGACAAATGATTCGTCATTTTCAAGGGAGCCGGTGTTAGAATGATGACGACGGTGGCTATATTTCCAAGAAAAGTAAGGGGCAAGCATAGAAGTATGTAACAGATAACCAACTGTATCGTTCAGTAATGGGTAGTCACTGAAAGCATGGTGACCGCATTCGTGGCCTATGACCCACAAGCCCATTTGAACACAGCCTTGAAGAACCCAATAAATGGGCCAAGCGATGTAGGAGAGAGACTGAGGGAGGCGGGGGATGTAGAAATAGGCGGCGTAGTAGAAGAGGAAGGAAAGGAAGAGGTCGGAAAGAAGGTAGGAGAAAGAACGAACGAGGGAACGATTGAAACAGTGGGGTGGAATGGCTTTCTTTAGGTCACCTAGAGTGAAGGGAGGTTTCGTGGACGGAGCACGTTTGACGACATCGGAATCGGAGTTGGAAACGGACATCCGGCCACCGGCACCCATTGTTGATCCTCAAAGCTCAAACTGTTCAATAAGTTGATCAGTTTGGATTGAATCTGATGAGTTAATGTATTTTGGTTAGGAGTCTGTGTAGGTGGTTATATATATTATGGTGTGGGAGTTGTCATTATTGACTGCCAAGAGATGCTGTCCTTTTTAGGAATTTATGTGTTTGTTGTCACTTGCCAAGAAGGAACCCTATCGTGACTGATTGTTAGTGTAGCATGTTTGACTGGTATAGTGTAGCATGTTTGACTTACCAAAATTATTCCTTAAAAAAAAATTAAAAAAATTATTAGGAAGAGTTTTCTTTTTTTTTTTTTAAACTTACTTGTTTTCTTTAAAAAAAAAAAAAAACAACTTAACATTTTTTTTAAATTAAATTTTGATGCAATATTATAGGTTATTCAAAATACTAAAGCATGCATATTGTTCATTTATTATATTATTTATATATTGTTGGAACGTGCTTTTGTTTTTTTTGTTAGATTTTCCTAATTTTTTCTTTTACATTATTATTATTATTATTATTATTATTATTATTATTATTATTATTATTATTATTATTATTATTATTATTATTATTATTATTATTATTGTTGTTGTTGTTGGTGTTGGTGTTGTTGTTTGTAGACGTACGAAATTGACTTCAGTCTCTCAGTGATACAATTTTGACTTTTTCAGTCGCTACGTTTTCGAACCTGTGACTTTGATCGTTGTTGCATCACACTCACAATTAGGCCCAAAAGATGTGCTGTCGATATAATTAATTGAAACTTATCGGTTGTACAAAACGCTCAACATGTTACAAATATTATTTAATATTTTTTTCGTCTCAAAATAATTATTTATATATAATTAAATTGCAACCGATTGGAGAAGCAATAAACAACTCCAAAACCCTATATTTCTCATCCTCCGTCGTCACATAAATCACTGTCTTATTACAAAAGATATAAAATGAATTTTGCACAAAAATTAAGAAAATGTATAAAAAATTAAGTGTTATAAGTATGAAAAGTAAGATATGAGAGATAAATTAGGGTAGAAAATAGTAAATGAAAAAATGGTTTGAGTATTATAAGTGGGTCAAATATAACAAATATTTAATACTTTATTTTCTGAGTTTGTGTCTTTTGTAATATAATATTAAAATATAGCTATTGTATCTTTTATAATGAGACGTATAATGAGACGTAGTGAATATGCATAAGGCCCCACAACCGTAGGCCACTGTCCACCGTAAACAAACCATCCATTACTATTCCCTTCATCTCAAATAACGTTCTTATTTTTCTTTTCCCATTTTTATTTGCTCCATAATAAGGTTTTTAATCGTTTTATTAATTAAAATGGATAATAAAATTCATTTATTATTCTTACAACAAAAACTTACTATCAACTTTCTTTTTCCTATTTTATTTTTTATATTCACGATTTTTTTTTAATATTCGTGTAAAGTCTAATTAAAAACTTTATTGTGGGATAAAGGTAATATATTATTGTTGTTGTATGCAATGGCAAAGTAACGTGAAATTCTTGTTGGTCAATTGATCTCTTAATTTTAAAGTTATGTTATTTTTATGCTTTTCAAAATTAAAAATATAATATTTTAACTCCTAGAAAATAATTTTATTTTATCCTCTACGATTTTTTTTTAAAAAATAGTAGTACTATTTATCATAAGTTTAACTCATTTTATAAAATTTTAGCTTTGCCGTAACAACATGTATAATATCATTATATTATATTCAAGTATATATTGTTAATATAGATTACATATTTATAGGGTTACAATGAGGAGGTAGTCTCCTAGAAGGAGAAGGTTTCTAATTTCTAAAAGGAAAAGGTTTCTAATCTAATACAAAAATTTAGTTTCCTAATCTAATACAAAGATTTAGTTTTCTAATCTATATTAACAATATATACTTGAATATAATATAATGATATTATATTATATTCCTAATAATGTATTCATCATTTCCTTTATGACAATGGCTCAACGTAATCAAATGAGCATGTCAAATAGGGATGACAATTTTGAATCGAATCGTGGATATTCGAACTGAATCGAATTGAAGTTGACAGTTATTAATTGGTTTGACTGGATATGAGACGGATAATGGAGAATAACCGAAATGAAAAAGTGGGGAACGGTTTGGTTTTGGTATTAGCATTACCCGCCTCATTACCTGAACCGAATTTTACCTGAACTGCTTATAATTTTCTTATTGTAATCTAGTGAATCTTTCCTTATGCTTGGTGAATTGTTTGTGTCATACACAACTATTTAATTTTTTTTGAGCTCTTATGAATGTGATTATATGAGTTTAAGTAGAAAAATTATCTTTTATCAAAGTTAATTTTTGAGTTTTTTTGCATCGCTAAAGTGCTTTAAAACAAAATATTAGTTTGACTAATTCCCCGCGGGGATTCCCCGATTAACTGCTACCCGTGTGGAATGGGTATGGTATGAAAAATTGATTATCCGCTGGGGAATGGGGCGGTTATGGGGCACAAAATTGAATTAGGAAATGGGGGTGGTACGTTGTATAACTGTCCCGAACTGCCCCCATTGCCATTCCTAATGTCAAATTACGAGTCAAGTAAGCAGGTTGACGGGTGAGGCGAGTAAAACTCGTTATAACCGATTTAGGTTACGGTTTAAGTGAGTCGGGTAACTAATGATGAGTTGAGTAAGCGAAGTTTGCAGGTCGATCCTGATGCTACCAAAAATCGAGCTTCAACACAAGCCTCCACGTCACGTCTCCGGTGGATGATACTGGCTGATTTCTCCAACGATGATCTGCACAAAGAGCACCGTAAGCTAATCCGGGGGCATCTCCGGCTAAAACCCCTCCGGTGTAAGAATAAGATTTCGGTGGTGAAGAAAGATAATTTAGAGAGAGAAAGCTTGAGAACAGGGAGAATGCAACATACCCATCTCTGGAAGTACTCTCCTACTTATATACTTGCATCTGATAAGCCATTTGATTAGTCCATGTGTTTATCAAGATAAGCTGATTGAACTATTGGGCCTTCAGGGCTGCGTTCCTAGCAAGAGACAACCTCTTGGCTTGCTGTTCAGAGGTGCCTTGGGCCAACCTTTTCTGATTCAGACTCATGGTTCGTTGAACTGCGAGAAAAAAGAATAAACGTTAGCGACAATTAAAAGTTAACTAATAAAAAAGAAAAGTAAAGAAATGGCGGGAACCATACGTTGTACTCTCTGCATTGCGGGACACATGTTCTGTTCATTCCCGCATACTGTGCATTCTGAACTGAACTTATACCCCGTGTGAAGCTCCCATCCAGGTCAGGATTCTGTATGTGTAACGACAATTTGTTGGCAGGAGAATAGGGTAGGGGGAGGATCGGTGGTGCCAGATGCATCCGCAAGAATTTGGAGGAATTGCCTTTTATGGCGCTTCTCATCCTTATCCAAAGCCCACTTCCTGTCAATCTTGGGATGGATTCACATTAGTTCTGTTGGAAGAGCCCAGCCCACGCGGGAAATGATGAATAAATGGTCGTTTTTCCAATTGTGTACTTTGGAAGGAAGGGGGGTCAAGATTTTTGGTCGCTTGTATTGCAGCGACATCCGAAGTTCGTTGGGTTGTCTATCTTTTTAGGGGTAGCCAGTGAATAAGTCCATTAGGAGATGTGTGGTGGGTTCGCGCCTAAGGGCGCGACAGATAACTATGAAGCAAGTTATCGCCTTAATGGCATTTGGGTGAACCTCGGCTATGGCTGCTTGAGCTTTCAAGAGAACAAGGGAAATGAAGGGATCAATAGGAATCCTAAGGCCTGCTTCTAGTTGGGACGGGAATACGACAATCCCGTCTTGTCTATGTCGAATGGCGGAAAGAGCCATCTCGCCATTATATTCAGCTATATGGTAGTTTAGATGATCTATATGGTATTTGGTGTGATAGGGGGTAATATAAGAATTTTGGGAGGAGCCAGTTTCCGCTGCATCAGAAGTAGGATGATTGGTTAAGGTTAGATTCCCGCCAGTATGAGTTGAAGTGCTGGGGGCTCCGGAGTTTGACATCTCGCCTGAATCAGAAGAAGAAATAACTTGTTTATAATGGGGGAACCGTAGAAGCGACAAAGATGGTCACACAGTTCGCGAGAAGTAAAATTTTTATTAGACTTGGGGGCTGAGGCATGAAGGAAGCATCTACCCCTAACTTTAATGGCGGCAATAATGGCGGGATCTACTCTATGAACAGTTAAGCAACGTACTAAGTCAGTTCGTGGGATTCTCGCCCAAATGCGCCTAGTCAAGTAATAGATACCCCCAGATCTCTGACACTGACCATACCTAATTTGCCTAACATAATTTTTACATCTAGCCATAGGCGAAAAACTTGAATTGGAAGAAAAACAAATAAATTAAAGATCTGAATGATTACCTGGAAAATATGAAGGATCTCGAAGAAAGTTGAGTAGAGGTTGAAGGTCCGCCGGAATATTCAACGGACGGGAGAAAGGGTCAGTTTCCAGGATGATCAACATCTGAAAACCAAAGATTCGTGTTCGAAATTCAAAGAAGGTCAACGATTTTAAGGAGATTCGAACGGAAAACGGGTGGAATAGCTTGAAACAGGCTCGCCGAAAAATCTCTGAGGTTGCCGAAAAGTTATAGAGGGTTTGAAGGTAAAAAACAGACGGAAAAATTGTGAATGAGGGGGGGGAAGGTATTTATACTATGGGAATAGCAAATGATTTTTAATTAATGGGCTCCAAAAAATTTAATTCCCCCATTTAATGATTTCAAATTTCAAAGTGTCTCTTCGAATGTCCCATCATAGCCGTCAAACCGTCAAAGGAACCTCTCTGGACGTGACACGGGTCCACCAGGTGTCAGCGTTAGCCGTCATCTCGCTTGATTAATGTAAGTGGGCGGGAAGTGATGGGCGGCTTAAATTTCTCGCCTGGAACATGAATGATCCAGGTCTCGAAATTGGGGGCTATTGATGTGATAGCGAAATATATATTTGGGCCTGAACAGTATATTAGGCCCAATGGGCCAAGTGGGCCGGGGTGGACCTTGTATGTCAAGTGTGCCAAGGGCGTATAAAATGAACAGTAAAGGTAACCCCACTATGACTGGCGATAAGTATGTTGGCGACAAGAATGAATCGAAGCGTGTAAATAAGCAGTGCGCGAGAAGCACCCGTGGCAGTTAGCGGCATGATGAATGGGACTGCTAGGCGACAAGTATAGTGCGGATAGTGGATGGAATTGGCGACAATATGAGTATTGTTCCCTTTCTTAGGATTGTCGCCTGGGCGACAATCATGACTGGTGACTGGTAAGTGATTGACGTGTTGCCACGTAGATACCCACTACAACCGTCAAAACAGTGTGATTTGACAAGGTGAACATTGATTTCCCACTAACTTTGGGGTGGTTAGCCCATTGTCTTCGATGATTGACACGTGTCCAGCATGTGCAAGGCACATGCTGCATGATGGTAGTATATAATCCCTTGAAAAAACACTATTTGTAAGTCTCTCTCACTCTCTCACTCTCTCTAAGCTCTTTCTCTCTTTAAGTTCCATTGTTGTTAAGCTTAGTTACCAGTCACTTATTCTCTCGCCGGAGGGATTTTGCCGGAGCCACGTACCCCCGGCTTAGTTCACGTGTCTGCTTGTGTGTAGGTAACGTACGTAACCATTCGAAGAAGGATCAGCCGGAATATCCACCATTATTGCGGTTCAACTCAGTTCCTGCGTAACACATTTGACTGTGTATAGCATCAAGACCCAATAAAATAACTTACTAGCACTGGCTATAAACTTGCATTTGTATATTACAACTCTACATTAAAAATGAGTTGTCTTCTTGACTAAAATAACAATAGTTTATTTAAAAATAAGTGGAACCAAAGCGTATGCAACTAAATCAAGATTATTTTATCATCTCATAATGAAGTTTCATAATAAATCTATATTACAAACATTGACAAACCACCTATGACAATTATTATAAATCAGATTTTCTTAATTTTTTTTTTTTTTGAAATGCATAAGAAGATGGTCTTAAGCATGCTTCGAGATAGAATATGTACAACTTAATTTCATTGAGGTAGTAAGCCCTCAAACATTCTTCTATCCTCGAAAAAAGATTCAAAGGTGTGGTGTTTACATGAGGTGTGTTATTTACAACCTATTCTTTTATTCATTTGTACTTGATTGCAGAGACCCAAGGTTTTTATCATTGAGGATAAGCTTATAGTTCTAGGGTGCAAATAAAATTTTGTATTTTCTTTTTGTGGCTGTTATTTTCTATTTACTATCTCAAGTTTTACAACTTAATACATTAATAATTTGGATCTATTATACTCCCTCCGTTCCAAAATGTTTGTTCCATTTGACTTTTTTGTTGAACTTTGACCATAAATTTATGAGAGATTAATCATGTTCATGAAATTTTAAAAGTTGTTGTTGATAATATTATTAATGGTGAATCAATAGAAATTTTTAGAATTTCATGAACATAATTAAATTATCATATATTTGTGGTCAAAGTTCAACAAAAAAGTCAAACGGGACAAACATTTTGGGCCGGAGGGAGTATGTCTTTAATACGATAATATTATATCAGCAAATTATAATTAGCCATTGTTGAAAGCCTTAATGGGGTGAGATATTTTGTGATGTTGGTTATTTAATTAAATTTCTGTGTATGTACACTAATATTCTCGCTACCTTTTCTCCACCTTCCCTACTACACCCGGTCTCTCTCTTTTATACTCCCCACCCCTTTTTAGTTGTTCCAAATTATAAAATTCTGCAAAACTTTTCTGTGATTGAACCTCAGTCTTTCTCTTTCTCGGGTACGAAATTTTAGTTCCTTAAGCGTCGTTGGTTATGGGAGTTGCGAGCTTTTTGAAAGAGAATTCACTTCCAAAGGTAGAACCGTGTAAACATTGATTATTATTTTTTTTAAAGAAAAGAAAAGAAAAGAAAAGTCGATAGGGCTCGAAGAGGGAACGATAAATGGGTTTATTTTAAGATGAATTTGTTAAGTAGCGTATCAAGAACTAGAGGTGGTGACGGAGGCGGTGGTGATTCTTTCAAATTGCTTGCATATTTATCTACAAATTTAGCGCGCAGATGAGCAAAATTGAAGGTTGCAAGAGACAACAAATTCTTGAAGGAAAAGGCAGATTTTTTAGAGTGATCTTTTAGTAAAACTGAAAAAGTAATTCCTGAAAGTTGGTTAGGTAGGAAGATATAATATACTTTTCGGTCTTGCCTGAGGTGTATCAAGTGAATGATTAAATGTGTCAATTGCAATTTCTATATAATGGTCGTTAGCTAGGCAGCAATTCCCTTCCTACATGATTAATGTAAACGCAGCGGAATCAATAACGAATAAACAAGAAAATCAAAGGAATTTCTTGACCTTGATTCGAATCCACGAACAAAAGGTTTAAGAACTCAGGAAGAATTGCAGAGTTTGCAATTGAATACAATTAATCCAAAGTTGTCCCTAAACAAAATACCAAAGTTGTTTAAATACTTCTAAAACCCTAAGCAACAAATAATAAAGCAAAGGACTAAAATACCCATGTTTGAAAAATAAATACTCAGTAAAAAACGCAAATACGTAAACCACCAAAACAACGCCAGGCGGGCGCCTGGGTCTCCCCATGCGGGCGCCTGGCTTGCCGTGTCTTCTCCCGTCATGACTCCACCTTGAGGCGGGTGCATGGAGCCTCATGGGGCGGCCGCCTCGATTGCGGAATGTAACTCCTCCTTCGATCCAATATGAGGCGCACGCCTGGAAAGAAATGGTGCGGCCGCCTCAGCCTTAGCTTCTGAATTGTCTTCTTCTCTTGCATCAGTTACATCATGCTCCCCTTCTTGAAAAGGATTCGTCCCCGAATCCACATCAACATAAAGAGGATCGTCCGGGAAATACTCAAACAGATCAGCGACATTGAAAGTAGGGGAAATGTGTCACCCGTCAGGTAACTCCACAACATAAGCGTTATCATTGACCTTGCGCACCACCTTGCAAGGACCGATCTTCTTGGGGTGCAACTTACTGTAGGTACCCACCGGAAATCTCTCCTTGCGCAAATGCACCATAACCAAATCTCCCACAGAAAAAGCCTTGAAGCGACGTCGCTTATCCGCATCTGCCTTATACTTAGCATTCGAGACCTCAATATTCTTCCGGACCTCCGCCTGAATAGTGTCGAATGATTCTGCCATATGTTCAGCTGCAACGCTATACCCCGGCAACTTTGGTAATGGTACCAAATCAAGTGTATGACTCGGGGGACGCTGGTACACAACCTTGAACGGTGTTCTCTTCGTAGTTCTGTTAGGCATATTATTAAAAGCAAACTCGGCAGTGGCCAACATCACATCCCACTTCTTCGGATTGTCACCGCATAAACAGCGAACCATCGACCCCAAAGTCCGATTAACCACCTCCGTTTGGCCATCTGTCTGAGGATGAAAAGAACTGCTAAACTGAAGACCCGTCCGGAAGATACTCCACAATGTACGCCAAAAATGACTTAAGAAATTCGTGTCACGATCGGAAGTAATAGTCTTGGGAACCCCATGTAGGCGAACCACCTCCTTGAAGAAAAGTCCCGCAATATGAGCAGCGTCCGATGTCTTACGACACGGAATAAAATGTGCCATCTTCGAGAAACGATCTACGACCACAAACACCGAATCATTGGACCTTTGTGTACGAGGTAACCCCAAAACAAAGTCCATCGAAATATCCTCCCAAGGGGCTGTAGAAACAGGAAGAGGGGGTGTACAATCCCGTATTCTGGGACTGGCCTTTGTTCGTCTGACAAACCATGCACTTCCGCACGAACATATAAGTATCCCTCCGCAGCTGTGGCCAATAGTAACGTTGAGAAACCAACTCCAAAGTCTTGTCACGACCAAGATGACCATCCTTGTGAATCTCCGCAATAAGACTCTCGCGAACGGAGCCTTGAGGAATGCACAAACGGTTCTTGAAAAATAAGAACCCATCCTGCAGAAAGAACACTCCGACAGGATCTCCATGCTGACAACGAGCCCAATCTGCAGAAAAATCAGGATCTGACGCATACAACTCTTTCAAGCAGTCAAACCCCACCACGACAGTATGCATTGTAACCAACAGACTCACCCGACGACTCAATACATCGACAACCTTATTATGTTGCCCACTTTTGTGTTGAATAACAAAAGTGAACTGTTGTAGATATGCCACCCAACGTGCATGCATCCTGTTAAGAGATTTCTGACCATTCATATATTTCAAGGCTTCATGATCAGTATGAAGGATAAACTCACGATGTAATAAATACTTCTCCCAATGACTCATAAAAGCCACAGGTCGCTTACTCTGAATCAAAACAGCTCCAATGCCCACAACAGAAGCATCAGTCTCCAACTCAAAAGGCTTAGAGAAATCCGGTAATACCAAAATAGGAGCACTAGTGAGTTTCTCCTTAATTAAGGCAAAACTAGCAGCAGCCTCGTCACCCCACAAGAACTTCCCCTTTTTCATACATTCAGTAATAGGAGCTACAACAATACTAAAGTTCTTAATGAAACGACGGTAAAATGTAGCCAGACCATGAAAACTGCGTACCTCACTAACTGTAGTAGGAGTAGGCCAGTCGCGAATAGCCTGAACTTTTTCTTCATCAACCTGAATCCCATCCGCAGAAACGACATACCCCAAGAACAATAGCTTGTCAAGCATAAAACTGCACTTCTTGAAATTGATGTACAACTCATTCTCTCGAAGTGCCTGCAGAACCAACCAAATATGCCCAATATGCTCCTCCTCCGATTTACTAAAGATCAGTATGTCATCAAAGTAAACCACCAAAAATTTCCCATTAAAAGGCTTCAAAACCTGATTCATCAACCGCATAAAAGTGCTAGGAGCATTAGATAAGCCGAACGGCATGACCAACCACTCATAAAGCCCCTCCTTGGTTTTGAAAGCGGTCTTCCACTCATCACCTTGGCGAACCCTCACTTGATGGTACCCACTACGCAAATCAATCTTAGAGAAGATGTGAGCACCACGAAGGACATCTAGCATATCATCAAGGCGGGGAATAGGAAATCTGTACTTGACAGTAATCTTGTTAATAACCCTACTATCAACACACATCCTCCAGGAACCATCCTTCTTGGAAACAAGTAGAGCTGGAACCGCACAAGGGCTCAAACTTTCCCGAATATAACCCCGCTGTAATAACTCCTCAACCTGCGACCTCAGAATATCATGCTCAGCTGGACTCAATCTGTAATGTGGCAAATTAGGGAGGGAAGCGCCAGGGACTAAGTCAATGTTATGCTGAATATCCCGCAACGGAGGCAACCCCGCAGGAAGTTTATCAGGCATAATGTCCTTATACTCATCCAATAACGCTTGTAAAGAAGTAGGAACTAAACAAGTGTCATCACCCAAACCCTTCTTGACTATAGCAAAAATAACAGGCCCATCAATATCCTCGGAAACAAACTCCTGTGCAGTACATAGTGAAACAATAGGCTTTCGCCTAGGTTGGGCACATACAGATTTTTCACGCAATGGACACAAATTAAAACGAGTCCCATCCTTCATAAAGCTCAAAACATTATCCCGACCCTTATGCACGACATTAATGTCGAATTGCCATGGTCGACCCAACAAAAGATTGCAAGCATTCATATCCACAATATCACATAAGACATCATCCTTATAACGACCAATAGAAAAGGGGACAAGACATTGTTGGTGTACCTTAATGTTGCCCAAAGAATTTATCCACCCAACTGTATAGGGTGTAGGATGTGTCTGCGCCTTCAGCTGCAATTTCTCCACCGTATCCCGCGAAATCAGATTTTCGCTACTCCCACTGTCAACGATGATAGAAACTGTAGAATCATTAACCTTCCCCCGTGTGCGAAAAATGTTGTGACGTTCCGGATCATCAGCAGCAGTAGGGGTTGTCAACATAAGTCTTCGGACCACAAGAGAGGAATGCTCTCCCTCGAAATCGGCTTCATCATTGGGATCCTCCCAAATCTCCGGACAATCTTCATCATTGACATCTTCCTCACCATCATCCCTTTCAACCACGTTAACAGATTTACGACTCGGACATTGGCTCGAAATATGACCCACGCCACCACACTTATAACACTTGTCACCGTAAGACTTAGCATAATGATTGGTAGTCTGACGGGTGGTCGAGGGAGGCGGAGTCGCCTTATGCCCAGTTTACGTTGCAGGGGCGGAGGTTGTTTTCGCCTCGCCAATCGCTGAACCTCCAACATGTGTCTTGCTCGAATCAGAAACCACAGCAGTCGACGATTGACCCCCCAAATTACGGAACTGAGACGGTGGCCTGAAAGCCGACGCCAACTGACGTTCGACTGTTTGAGCTCGCTCAATAGCCTCATCCAAGAAACTGACAGTATGGAGTTCAACCTGATTACGGATGTTCTGTCGTAGGCCTTGCACAAAGCGAGCTGTCAACTGCGCATCAGTTTCACTCAAGTCAGTGCGAGATGACCAATTGTGAAAATCATGGAGATAAGCATCAACCGTCCTAGCACCTTGTTTACACTCCATGAACTTCTTGTACATAACCTGTTCAAAATTAACGGGTAGAAACCTCTGCCTCAAAGCTTGTTTCATACGTTCCCAATCATTAATTGGTGGTCTGCCACTACGAATCAATTGGTTATTGATTTGTTTCCACCATGCAGACGCACCACCCCTTAATTTATATGCCACATATGGGACCTTTTTCTCCTCAAACATATTCATCAAATCAAAATATTTTTCAACTTCATCTAACCAATCAGAAAAACCAACCATGTCCAACTCACCAGAAAAGAAGGGAATATCTGCCTTGATTTTTGATTGTTGTTCGACGTTGTTCTGAACTCCTCCGGCCGGCGGAGCGCGATGGAAGTTTCTGTCCTCGCGTCCTACAGGGTCCTCACGATTGCCTGCCCGATGCCTTTGGTTGAGCTGCAAAGCCTGTAAAGATTCCACGATTGCTGCATGTTCTTCAGCGCGAGCGGCGCGATCCTCCTGTATCTGTTGCTGCATCTGCTGAACCAAAGCAGTAAAATTTGCAATTGAATACAATTAATCCAAAGTTGTCCCTAAACAAAATATCAAAGTTTTTTAAATACTTCTAAAATCCTAAGCAACAAATAATAAAGCAAAGGACTAAAATACCCATGTTTGAAAAACAAATACTCAGTAAAAAACGCAAATACGTAAACCACCAAAACAACGCCAGGCGGGCGCCTGGGTCTCGCCATGCGGGCGCCTGGCTTGCCGTGTCTTCTCCCGTCATGACTCCACCTTGAGGCGGACGCATGGAGCCTCATGGGGCGGCCGCCTCGATTGCAGAATGTAACTCCTCCTTCGATCCAATATGAGGCGCACGCCTGGAAAGAAATGGTGCGGCTGCCTCAGCCTTAGCTTCTGAATTGTCTTCTTCTCTTGCATCAGTTACATCAATGATGTAATTTTTTGAATCATATGTGATGCAAGTCAGTTATTGCAGAAACTGTGCAGACATTGACTTTTTTTTTTATAAAAAAGAAAAACGAATGGGATTCGAGGAGGAAATAAATGGGTTTATTTTAAGATGGATTTATTAAGTAGCATATCTCTAATGGATAAAGATCCCGGATAATCGTCTTTCTCATAATCTCCTTGACAGTTACATAAACTAAGTAACTACTCTCCATCAAATGTTGATCATGAAACAAAGTAATCTTCAGAGTATTGGTTGATTTTTATTTTATTTTATTTTTGTGTGGAGGAGAGGGATTGTGGTGCGATTTCATCATTTCTTTAATCTTTGTACTGTCACTGTGTCAACGACACGGGTAAGAGAGTACTAGTGATATTACAAACATTGACAAACCACCTGTAACAATTATTATAAATCAGATTTTCTTAATATTTTTTTGAAATGCATAAGAAGATGGTCTTAAGCGTGCTTCGAGAGAGAATATGTACAACTTAATTTCATACTCCCTCCGTCCCAAAAGTAGTAGAGCTCTTACTTTCCCTTTTTTCCTTTTTAGTCTATTCAGGAGTAGGGTTCTTTGTTGTTTTATTCTTTAAAATGAATAATTGGATTCACTTGGTACACTCACAATAACATTACACTTACTATTCACTAACAACTTTCTCTTTCGTACTTTACTTTTTATACTCACAGCGTTTACTTTTTCTTAATTTCCGTAAAGTCAAACTAGGAACCTTATTGTGCATAGGTGGAAGTATATTTTGTTTCATTCCATAATTCCATTCCTTGACTAATATTCAACTTTTTTTTTTTTTTTTTATGCAAAACTAGGTAGACAACTTACAATTTGGACATATGAATGGTAATTATAATGTCAATGAAATATTTTACAATTCAGATAAATAAAAAAAAAAAAAATCAAACATACAAGCACCCATACGAAGAATGTTTACAAGAATGTAAATTTAATATTATTTCCCAGAGATTTAAAGCTGAGTACATAGTGAAGGAAGCAGCAACTCATTGAATGAATTTCAAAAAAGCCATATATTTACATGTACTTATGGTACCAAAATACACCTTTGTTGTCACTACCTTCATCTGCCTCGATGTAAATACACTCTATACCCTCCCTCCACATTGCCTTGAGAATCGGAGTCCTATCGATCTTATAATAATCCCCCAGAACGGGCTTTATTGCGTCCCTCGCCTCCTTGGCATGATAATGTGGAATGTACGAGATCAAATGATGCAAGACGTGAGTATGCGTAACATCATGAAGAACACTATTGAGAAATCCAAAATCTCTATCAATGGTGGATAATGCACCCCTCAACCATGTCCATTCGGTTGAATCATAATGCGGAAGAGAAAGATGAGTGTGGTGCAAGTAAGTAATTAGAACGAAAAATGCATTTACGGTTAGTACTGGAACTCCGTACATGCACATAGTCCAGGCTCCTCCTTTTGCTTGTACGAGTTGGTAAACCACATAAGCCATCCCAAGCATACCAACATCCGAAAGTAGGACTTGGATTCGTTCCCTCTCAGTGAAAATAGGACTCATTGGATCGAAATGATTAGCAAATCTCTCGTACTTTTTACCCGAAACATTGGTCAGGAGATATAAAGGGAAGCCAACTATGAGTCTAAAGGCATGTGTGAAAACTCGACCAGGAGGGTTGTTAAGAAGTTTGGAATAAAATCGAACATTACCCTTACGTTTAGGGATGTAAACTTCGTCGTTATCAAGGGAATTTGTGTTAGCATGATGACTACGATGACTATATTTCCAAGGAAAGTAAGGGGTAAAAATGGAAGTGTGAAGAATGAAGCCAACAATGTCATCAAGCAATTGGTATTGACTAAAAGCATGGTGGCCGCAATCATGGCCAATGACCCAGAGACCGGTAAGAACACTTCCTTGACAAAACCAGTAAAGAGGCCATGCCAAGTAAGAGAAAGGCGAAGGGAGGAGGGGAATGTAATTGTTGGCAAGGTAGTAGAAAATGGAGACGATAATAAGGTCGTGAATAACGTAATAGAAAGAACTGAGAACTGATCTATTGAAACAATGGGGTGGTATGGCCTTCTTGAGATCGCCCAAGGTGAATGGTGGTTTCGAGATTGGTTGACGTTCGAGGACATTTACGCTCTCAGCGGTATATGTCGTAGCCATTCGACCACCTGCACCCATGGCTGCAGTGGATTGTTGTTTTGAGTAAGAAAGAGATGGAAGTGTGTTTGATTGAGTTGGGTTTGTTCTTAGTTGGGTTGTCATAGATCCAGGAAAGAGGAGATATTTATAGTTATTTGAGTTATCCGATATTGCAATAATGTTGGTATGGAGGACTGCTAGCCTAAATTGACTTGGGTCCAACTTTCGCTAGTGGCAAATATTCCAATCAACTTTTGTTGAAAGTCCACAATTTCGCCGCACGTGGATATGCACTATGCAGCAGTTTATCAGTTTAACTTAGTGCGAAAATTAAGAAAAAAAATTTGTGAGCATAAAAAGTAAAGTAAAAGAAAAAAGAGTACATTGTGAGTATGGGAAGATTTTGTTGTGAGTATAACAAATGAATTTTATTATTCATTTTAAGTAATAAAATAACTAAAAACCTTAAATTAAATTGAAACAAGTGTGGTTTTTCGATTTATCCGGTGAGCACAATCGTTTACTGAATCTGTGACTTATGTTTGACTTCGCAAAATATTAGTGAAAATTGAAAGTGCACTTAATTTAAGTAGAGATTATACTTTTTTTCCTGTTGTCGTTTTTAATCTTTGAGTTTTTAATCTTTGAGTTGGTCTTATGAAAAACTAGTTTTTTCTTAAGATATGAAAAAACGTGTTTTCAAATTAAGCGGTGGCAATTTTGTAAATACTGGCAACCATGTTCAAAATAAACGGTGGCATTTTTGTAATTACTGATTTCCCCGTTTATGCCGATGTCAGTTTAACAAAGCTGCCAGGTGTGATAAAGTGCCTTGGGTTCATGTATCACAAATTGCCGGTGAAAAAAGTGCCAAGACCAATTTAACAAAGTGCCGGTGTAAACCGACACTCGGCACTTTGTTAAACTCGGCACCGGCACTTTTACACGGCACTTTTATATACATGACCGGCACTCTTCACACCGGCACTCTGTTCAACTAACACCGGCACTTTGTTACACTAATATTTTTGCCGGCTCTCAAAAACACAAGCACCGGCATTCAAAAACATGAACCGGCATTCAAAATCACGTACACCGGCACTCAAATACACGTACACCGGCACTCAAAAACACCGATAATCATTTTTGCCGGCATTCAAAAAATATGGACTTCACTCTATTATACACTAACCGGCACTCCAAAATACATGGACCGGCACTCCAAAACACATAAACCGGCATCTAATTACCTACCCACCAATACATCAAATTCTCAAACCGGTACTCAAATGCTTATAAACCGGCATTAATTTACACTAAAGCTGCACATAAAATCAATCACACGGGCACATAAATAACACGTATAACACGGGAAATCAACTCTCTCTCACTAAACGCAAATCACTCTCTCTCTCTCTAAACTAAATGGCCGAGCTTGACTTCATAATTTGTTGTCGTCTTCATCAACTCCGGCGAGCCTCCAGGGTCATCGTCTCCTACATTCGACTCAACACAAATTCGCAATTTAGGGTTCAATTTGGGGAAAACCTAAAAATTGATGTGAGTTTTGCCGATTGATTGGGATGGAATTGGGTGAAGGTTTGGCCGGAGAAGGGAGGATTGATGTTGGTGAAGGAGGCCGCAGTTGATGAAGGTTAGGTTAGGGAGGAGATCGGCCGGCAATGGAGGGAGCGGTGTCTGTGTGTGAGCCTCCGTCCGTTGAGCCCGTTGAAGGTAAAACACGTTTTTTCATAAGCTTAGAAAAAACGCGTTTTTTATGAGTTTTTCGCTTAATCTTTTCACCAATTTTAATAAAAACAATTATTACTAATAAGGAAACTATTAATTTTTTTTTTCATACATTACTTCACTCAATAAATCAATCAATACAATAATTCAAGTATAAATGGAGGGGTATATTTGGAAATTGATTGTTTTCAACCCAAGAGTGACAATTATTTTGGACAAAAAAATTGGTTAAAAAAAAGAGTTTTTACCAAAAACTATCTAAAAAAATGCTATTTACAAAAAAAAAAACATTTAAGATGTGATATTACAAAAAAATTATTTTTAATCCTTTTCAATTTAAACAACTGATAAATGCATTTATGAATGTAAAATGCATTTATCAATTGTTTATAACTAATAAATTCATTTATCAGTTTTTTAAAGAGTATTTTGTGCTTGATTTTATGATTAAACAACTGTTAAATACATTTATCAGTTGTTTATTACTGATAAATTTACTTATCAATTTTTTAAATAGTATTTTGTGCTTGATTTTTTTGTTAAAACGACTGATAAATTCATTTATCAGTTTTTTAAAGAGTATTTTGTGCTTGATTTTTTGGTTAAACAACTGATAAATGCATTTACATTAATAATTCATTTATCAGTGGTTTGCCAGATAAACGCAAAAAAAAAATAAATAGTTTTTTGTAAAATTTTAAGATTTTTTTTTTTGTAATATCTAACTTGTGTGATTTTTTTTTTTTTTGTAATATCCATTTTTCAAAAATAGTTTTTGGTAAGTGTCCTTTAAAAAAATGACATGTACTTTTTATCGTAGGACTATATATTTAAAACTATTATGAGTGAAAAAATGATTGTTAGTATGATAAGTGAGTGAGACTATTTGCAAATGAGAACTAAAATTTTCATTTAAGTGAGTGAGACACCAAAAAGATTGATATAGTGGGGTTTAAACCTCCGTACTTTCGTAATGAAATGTATATCCGGCTCCAGTTGATATTGATGTATTTGATATTCAGAAAATTTTGAGAGAAATCTGTTTCTCCATAAGTATAAAAAATTCTGTTTTCAAATATATCGACTTGATGTTTTAAAGTCTAAACTCACTGTTTTAAGGACTAAACTCGCTATTTTATTTTCTAGCTTAAACTTACTGTTTTAACGTCTAAACTCATTATTTTATTTTCTAGGTATTTTAAGGCCTAACTCAATGTTTTAAGGTCTAAACTCGATATTTTTAAGAATGAAAGTGGGCTTTTTATAACTTATGGAGAAACAGGTTTCCCCTAAAACTTACTCTTTGATATTTGATATTGATGTATTTGTTATTGTTAAGGTATCAACATGGATCCAAAGCATGTGTAGGCTAAATGAAATTTATAACACCAATCAAAAAATTATACTCCCTCCGTTCCCTAAAACATTACCCCTTTTACTATTTTGGGCGTCCCACTTTAAAGTTTCACTTTCCTAAAAAGGAAATTTTTTAATACTTCTTTATTCATGGGACCCACTTGTCATACTCACAACACTTTTCAAATTTACTATTCTCTCCGCTCATTCTCTCTCCTCCCACTCACAACACCTACTTTAATAACATTATTTCTTATTTTTCGTTCTCAACAGTAAAAGAGTAAAGTTTTATGGGACGGAGGGAGTATACTTAAATTTAAGGAAAAAATGCAAATATATATAGTATCCCAACTATAGGGCTTATTCGATTTTCATAACTAAACTAGTTTTTGTTGCAATCAAAGTACCTCATCTGTTTTGGATGTTCGTTTAAGTTATTTAGGGCAAACGACATTCAATTTTTTCAGTTAAATTGACATGTGAAATGTATGTGACCCATTTATGAAGGGTAAAACAGGAAATTCAATACAAAATAAAGTTAAACAACTATCAAGGTTCTAAGTGTAGATCTGAAAAGTTAAAGGTGGACTAAATTAATTTTTAATAAAAAAATAATTTAAAAAAATCACAACCATTTGTTTAATTAATATTATTATTTTATAAAAAAGTAAAAGGTATACTAAATTAATTTTATCTTTTAATTATAAATTATTGTTTACATTTTCAACTTAATCCATAAGGTGCAATAAAAATAATAATTAATCTTTTAGGTTAAAAAAATCTTATTTCTTTATAACATATATATATATATATATATATATATATATATATATATATATATATATATATATATATATATATATATATATATATATATATATATATATATATATATATATATATATATATATATATATATATATATATATATATATATATATATATATATATATATATATATATATATGAATAAGCCCCATTTCTTTTCTTTTTTCAAATTTCTGTTTTTCTATTTCTCCACTTTTTTTTTTTTTACTTTATCATACTACCTCCGTTCCATCCGAAGTGTCCAATTTGGTCAATTTAAGCTATATTTGACTTAAACATTAATAAAAATCTAATCATCCTAATGACATTTTAAATTTTTTATTGATAAATAATTAAATAATTTATCAGTAACAATTTTTAAAATTTCAATAGGATGATTAGATTTGCATTAATGTTTAAGTCAACTTAACTTGAATTGATCAAATGGGACACTTCGGGTGGGACGGAGGTAGTATTATATAAAATCACCACCACAAATGTCTAACACAACCCATCACCACCATTCACACCGCCAATACCCAGCCACACCAACGTGGCCTTTCATACAAGAAATTCAAAAAACCAACAACCCATTTACAAACAACCCCCCATATCCAAATTATAAACATATCTATAACCAAACATCAATTCAAAAAAAAAAAAAACCCAACAACACACTTCCGGACTCAGAGATTTGAAGAAAAAAAAATTAAAAACCCACCATTTAGGTTACAACGATTTTCAACAGATCCGATTTTAAATTTTTCGGAATCACAACCCCAACAATTCATTCTACAACTCTATTATTCTTAAGAACAAAGTTCAACATGATCTGATCTTGATTAGTGGTTGAGCTTGCCAACCTGTACTATCTCGACGCCATCGTCAACCTCACCACAGCCACCACACAGCTGACCATCATTGCCAAAACCTGATAATTGTTACCCAAAACCATTCCACCATCAGTCAATATACCAACACAAAACCAACTCCATTCTATCAAAAGTCAAAAATTCAAATCAAAATCAGAAAATCAAAAGTCAAAACTCAGAAATGGATCTAGATCTGAAAAGAAAAGAGAAGAAGAGAAAAGGATCTGAAAGGGCAGAGATTTCCAGAGTAAAAGGAGGTCGCCAAAGGAGAGAAGAAGATGAGGGGATAGGTCGGAAAGGGCAGAGATTACCGGAGTAAAAGGAGGTCATCGGAGGAGGCCGCAGGAGAGGCATTCGAGAGAGAGAGAGAGAGAGAGAGAGAGAGAGAGAGAGAGAGAGATGAGGTTAACGGATACCTGGATGGGTGAGGTCGCAGGAGGAGGCGGAGGAAGGAGAGAGACCGTCCGTGAGATTGTGTGTGTGTTTATGCAGATTAATGAGAAAGGAGAGGGGAGGGGAGGAGAAGTGTTTTGTTTATGGGAAGGGGGAGAGTGTAAATATTTTTTTTGAATTTGGCCCTTTAAAATTATTATATTCCACCTTTTGCTATTTAAAACTGTGCTATTTTACTTTGCATTGATCTTCCCATTTTACTCTTATAAATTACTAGTGATTAACGCATCAGTCCCCGATGGGGGATAAAACACTGAGGTAAAAGTTAAATGTAAATACAATTCAAAAAATTAATGAGATAATTTTATGTAATATATTACAACTTGTCAAAAACTTTTTTGTACACAACATTTGTAGTTGTGTCATCTGATTGTTCATGACTATTACATATAAGCACTTTAAGTCTTTTTCTTGTAGTTACTCTAGAAAAAGCAACATATAATTGCCCATTACTAAATACTGGTCTTGAAAGAAAAAGGGCAACATGAGCGAGCGAGTGACCTGACTTTTATTTATCGTCATTGCAAAAGAAACGGTCAGTGAAAATTGTCTCCGTTGAAACCTAACCGGGAATTTTGTTGTATCAGAAGGTGACATAATCATCCTCGGTATCAACTCCTTCTTACCAACATTCTTTTCGGACAACATTACCGCCTTGACAACATGCCTACCTATATATATAATAATAACAGTATGTTTTATGTCAAATAATCAAATAATTAATTGTATAAATGTATAATTATATACTAACAAAATTGATTTGCGTACCTAAATTTGTAACGATCAATCTTGTACCACCGTTACACAATTCTGAAGCTTGATCTATATTTTGTAACAACATGACGATACATCCAATCTTTAGCTTCAGTATGTGATTAGGTATTCCAGAGTACTTGACGGTGTTTAGGAATTCAGTTGAAAATATATCTTCGGCTGATTGGTTAAATTCCTCGTCTTTGCATATGGCGTCAGAACTCATGCATTCCAATTCTTTTCCAGGAAAGAGGACATAACATACTCAGTTGAAAATATTATTATTATTATTATTATTATTATTATTATTATTATTATTATTATTATTATTATTATTATTATTATTATTATTATCATTTATAATTAAAAATAAATACTTCACACTTAATTAATTTTCACTAAAAAGATATTGAAAAATAAAAAAGGATAATTAACACAGGATAATTATGAAATTCATATTTAAAAAAGAGGGTTTTTTTTCTCTGTCCAAATCAAATGAAATAAGTCTTTATTTAAAGAGAAAATAAAATTATGAATTTTGGTGTAATTTTTTTTAAAAAAATTAATTTATTATAAAATAATTGAGATCAAATAAATCGGATTTAAAAAAAATCTTTAAAACTTACTAATTGAATTTCAAATGGATGATTGTGATTGATGGATGAAGGAAAGATTGATCAATGATATTGTGCCACTTCGAGTTTTCTTGGAGTTTGAAAAAGTTTGCTATTATATATAGTAGATTCTTTATTTTTATGATTAGTAAAATTATTATTATTATTATTATTATTATTATTATTATTATTATTATTATTATTATTATTATTATTATTATTATTATTATTATTATTATTATTATTATTAAAATTTATAATTAAAAATAAATATTTCACACTTAATTAATTTTATCTAAAAAGATATTGAAAAATAAAAAAGGAAAATTAACAAAGGATAATTAAGAAATTTATATTTAAAAAAGAGGTTTTTTTTTCTGTCCAAATCAAATTAAAGAAGTCTTTATTTAAAGAGGAAAAAAAATATGAATTTTGGTGTAATTTTTGTTTTTTTTTAAATAATTTATTATAAAATAATTGAGGTCTGATGCTGCAGGAAATGTGCTTATCAATCTTCCTCCACGTGGCAGGACTGATCACCTGGCTTCTTGACCTGAAAACAGAACCCACGACTAGCCGGATGTGTCTCCGGCGAAGACGCTCGGGCGTGAGAGTAAGATAACAGTTGTATAAAGCTCAAAATGTATTGAATAATGAACTCAGAATACAAAATGGCAGTTACCTTTCACCGTTGGGTAGTGATGAAGTATTTATAGACAAGAGCGGTGTATTTTTGGGGAGGCGACATGTGCTCCGAGATTGTAGCGGCAGTTACTTGATTGTGGGAACGTGTCTATAACGGCCCCTGATTTGTAGGGATGTGGTTATGAGAATTGTTCAACCAAATACGCCGGCAAGTGTCAGGTCGTCACTTATTGATTTAGGTTGAGGTCGCCACTCGTGGAATGGTCGACCCGACCGTCTGCAGCATGGTTCGTACCCGAATTGTAATATGGATCATGAGGTCGGACTAAGTTAGGTCGGGACCCGGTAGGTCGGACCGTGAGCTTAGTCGATTGATACTTGAGATGGGCTTTGGGCCTTGTTTTGATTGGACCAAATTTTATTGGAAATGTGGAGACCAAGGTCAGTCCGTAATTGGACTTTAATCGTTTGGCCCAACTCGACACTTTCGGTATGTTCAGTGGCCCCCAACTTTCGAGTTGATTTCGTCGACTTGGAAGTTAAGAAGATTTCTTTGACGAAAATTGCTTTACTCACAGGTCGATGCTAGTCTTTGAAGTAGGTCGACCATGATGACGTGGCAACATCTTGGTCGTTGGCGATGAACGGTTGGAGATGAAGGA
Organism: Adenophora triphylla var. japonica; assembly: GCA_022495995.1. Lineage (NCBI taxonomy): Eukaryota > Viridiplantae > Streptophyta > Magnoliopsida > Asterales > Campanulaceae > Adenophora > Adenophora triphylla. Next base: position 779,029 of record JAFEMH010000393.1, read on the forward strand.
GCGCCGATTCTCGCAATGATTGCAATTCTGACTCTTGGAACTCCTTCTCGGAAACCGCTTCGGTTTTTAATTTTGGAAAATTAATTTCGATTTTCCTTTCCCTTTCCAATTTTAGGAAAATATAAATAGCAAAATCCTCCTTCGTTTAGAACTTTTACCGTTTTCAAGCTCTTGAGAATCTCCGGCGAAAATAGCGAAGAAGCAGTTGAGTTAAATTGGGCTTCCATCTTCGGCAACAGCTTCCTATTCCGACATTTACAAAGGTATTTCTCTCCCATTCTTCCTTTAGAGCTTTAATTTCTGTTCTATTTTTGATTTCTGCCATGGCTAGAACCTTTAGTAGCGAGCCAGAGCTTGGTATGGGTACTGCACCGTTAACCGTAGGGTTTACAAGAATGTGAACGGTGAGTGGAGAGAACCGTCTTTGGATGAATGTGGCTCCATTTTAACCAAGTGGGAATTAAATTTTAGTGAGATAGGTTTGCCCATTGTAGGGGACGTTGAAAACCTGGTAGTTGATGATTCAAATGTCGTCACTTTCCATCTATTCCATGAACTGCTCGACCATATTACTTTGTTCTATGTTAGGGATGTCCTCAAACCCTCCTTCCTTAGGAATAGGATAGGCTTTCCGGGGAGTCTAGGTCGCCCTTAAATAGGTCGATCGAAATTATTCATAGGCCCGACTCCCCGTTTCTCCTTCTTCTTGTACGCATATGGCAACTCAAGGCGGAGCTACGGCATCTACTTCCTCTCGGGCCCGTAATCGTTGATGCATTTGACGATACTGAGCCATGCCAGGAAAGAATGAGAGGGGTTATGTTCCCCAAGGGCCATTACGCGGAAAGAAGAACCTCGCCCTCTAGGTATAGCATGATTTGGGATTTACGTGAGGTAAGTAAGGAAGATTATAGGGTGACCATTTATACTCGAGGGAGTTTATGAAGTTGTTTAGGTCGTCATTTACTAGGGATGCCACTAGGGTAGCCTTCTTCTATGGTCAATTTGTAGCCGGCCTCGGGTTGCCTCTTCGATCCCTTCATAAACGAAGTTTTTAGAATGTGCCAATGCTCTTCCCCTTCAAATCTGAGCCAATACTTGTAGGGTCCTTGTGTGTTTTGCTATGGTGTGCGAATTCTTAGGGTATGAACCTTGTATGAGAGTGTTCAAAGAATTTTTCAAGATAAAGTATAGTGGAGAGGACCTCGAGCATCGGTACCCCCTCTAAACCTAAATCTCCCAAGCTCTTCACCAACCTCCCAAGTAAGCATAGTGGCCGGAACTCGCATGTTGTTGTGGTAGAGAGTAGATTAGGATGGGAATTCCCATTGCCCAATGATGAAACAAGCCATAGATGAGGGGAACTATTGGGAGCCGACCGGCATCTTAACTTGTATAGGGCTTTGTGTCGCTTAGTCGAGAGAAGACCCATTAGCCGGGAGAGTCTCGCTCACCACCGTGTACAACTTCGTCCAGTGGGATGATGTCCGGGAGATGGAGTGGTAGAGCCCCTTGTCCCCGTGTTGAGAGGACAAATATATCCCGACCGGGTTACTTCATTCTCTCGGGAGGTTTGGAAATTTGTGCCGGCGTTGCAAGAAGACGTAAAACTACCGCAAGGATAACGGGGAGCATGCCGGTGGTAAGATCTTGTTCTGCAACCCTTTACTCGTCTATTGCCTGCTTGTCGATCTGACAATATGATAGACCATTTGTATTGTGTCCCTTTCTTAGCTCGTCATTTGTTAGCTTGCGTATAAGATAATTGAGTCGTACATAGTTTGCTCGTACATAGAACTTGTGCTCGTATGTAGAACTTTCATATGTCGATCTAACACTTTGTTGTTTTGATTTTATTGCAGTTCTGACTCCTGAGCAAGAAGCTAACATGGTTCGAATCGTTGGCGTTTCTGACAAGAAGAAAGCGAGGAAGGACCATGGGAAGGCTAATGCTCGTGCTCACAGGCAGAGGGAAGCCGCGTTAAGGACCAGTCAGCTTCCAAAAGACAATATTGGGATGGTGCCAATGGAAGGGGTAGATGAAGAAGATCCTTTGTTGAGCAAAGAGCCATACCATGAGCGTGACTGAGGAGGGTAATGAATCCAACAAATCTGGCAGGCCTGATGTGAGCTCCGACCCAACTACTGATGTCAATGTAGGGACCTCCGATGCTGTCAGAGCAGGAACTAGTCCCTTGGATGTCGTAAACATTGATGACGACGTCATGGAAACTGAAGTTGATGATCAACCTCTGAGGACTAAGAGGTTGCGATCTGAAAAGGGGAATGCTGTTTCGTCGAGCCAACTGCTTCCACCTCCTCCAGCTTCTTCTTATCCCAACCAAGAATCCATTGAAGAAAGGATGCAGAGGCTGAGTGATGTTCCCTCTCTTGAAGGAGTTAATTGCACGAGTCGCAGCCTACCCGCATGAACTTGGGCCAGGTGATTGTGAGAAGAGCGGTGGATGTGGGTCCGCTAGCTCACTTGGCCGATAAGGGCATGACACCCGAGGAATTCTCGGCTCGGTGCTGGCCGGCTCATTGCGAGGTAACTTCTCACTTTCTCTTTTATTTTAGTCGTTCGCTCCTTTACTCGATCCACTTGAATCTCGAGCTAACACTTCTTTGTTTCCTTTGGAATGCGTAATCTTACAATGATTGAGCAAGCCAAGAGCTCTTGGAGGGCCTCCATTGAGAGGGAGAGACAAGCCCTTCGTGATTATTCCAAAAAGGCTCAAGAGCTTGCGGAATGGAAAGAGAAGTATAACAACTTGGACAATTCGTATGAAGCCAACGAAGCGGTGAAGACCAAGGCTCTGTCCGACCTTGAGGCTGCAGAGTCCAAACTCAAGGAAGTGGAGGCTGAGAGGGGTGCTGAGAAGAAAGAACTGGGGAAGGCCAAGACTGAGCTGGCCACTATTAACAAACTTCTAAAGGAGAAGGATGCCTTCTTGCTCGAGTTGCATGAACAGCATCGACTTGAGAGAGAGAAGAGTCAGAAAGACCACAAGGCTGCTATTGAGAAAACCGCTAAGGATGCCTCTGAAGCCACGGTTGAGAAGTTCAAAGCAGGGGACGAGTACTATGATGCCATAGTGTCTAAGGCCCAAGATTTTCTTGAGGTCGGCAAAAGACACATGGCCCGTCGTGCGCTTGTAGATCCAACGGCTATGGTTACCATCGAGCAATTAGCTCGTTGGTTTACTGAGTCCCAATATGATATGACAGCTCGTGGTGGTCACTCGCTCGTTCCTTACCTTGAAAACGATCTAGCTTTCATTGCCCAAGAGGATGAGGAGGATCACTGCGAGAAGTGGGAAGCTCCCCCTGTCCTTGATAGAAATTTTGATGTGGTCTTGGCTGAACTCGACGATACTGAAGCCATGGAGATTGAAACTGAGCAGACATATTCTGAATCGGGTAAGCCCCTTTGTGAGCCTCAAAGAACAAGAAGATGGTGAAGGTCGAGCTTCCATTGACGACAAAGCTGTTGTCGGCCAGGACTCCTAAATTATTTAGTTGAATTTGTAATGAACAAGCTCCAACCAACAATTTTTGCTCTTTTGATTCCTTGAATATTTGAATGCCTTGGCCCTATTTTTTGGGAGGCAAGATACTCTTGTAAATTTATTTTGTCTAAGTCTTAGCCCGTTTTGGGAGGCTTATCTCTATCATAGCTGACTTTTGTTTTCAGAATGTTGTATGTTTTTCATTCCATATTGTATGTCTAGCTAGATGTAGCTAATATAAATGAGTCAACTTGAGCCTAGAGGCGACTTGATCTTGTTGGTTTAGTCGACCTCAGACTTGATTAACTTTTTTGTGAACGAGATTGATCATGAGTCGAACCTGTTCAAACCGACCTGGGTCGAGTTAATTAGGACCAAGTTTATTAGGAATTATACTTGTTGAATAGGCAAAGCTTCGATTAAGAATCGAGCTAAGTAAATCAAGGCGACTAAGAGTCGAGTTTGTTAGGAACTAAGTCGACTAAGAGTCGGACTTGTTAAGTGAACAAAGCTGATTAAGAATCGAGCTTGTTAGAACGAAGCTGACTAAGTGTCGAGCTTGTTAGGGTGAAGCTGACTAAGAGTCGAGCTAAGATGAACTGACTAAGAGTCGAGCTCGTTAGAACAAAGTCGACTAAGAGTCGGACTTGTTAAATAAACAAAGCTGATTAAGAATCGAGCTTGTTAGAACGAAGCTGACTAAGAGTCGAGCTTGTTGATATTAATGTAACACTATGTTTGATCGAATAAACTGCTCTTTTCATTGAAGTAGGAATCATGCTTACATCGATTTGAAACTAGCTTTAACACAAACTTGAACTTTGAAATTGAAAAACTAGAAGTAGTATTTGATGAGGTGAGTAGCATGCCAAGGATGTTTCAACTCGTCACCTCCAGGATGAGCTATCATGTAGGTTCCTTCCTTGACGACTCGAGTGACTATATAGGGACCTTCCCAGTTAGGAGATAGCTTGTTCTTTGGGTCCTTCTACCCGTTGCCTCAATCTTTCTCAATACATAATCTCCAACTTGGAAAGACCTTGCCTCGACCTTCTGTCGTGATAACTTTTAGTCCGCTTGTAATTGACCATTCGGAGGTAAGGCCGTTTCTCGCTTCTCGTCGATCGTGTCCAAGTCGATCAACCTGTTGGTGTCATTCGCTCTTGATCAAAGAAGGTCACTCTAGCGAGGGAATGCTGAGCTCGGCCCGGGTGCCGTGGCCTCCGACCCATATGTGAGAGCAAAGGGGTTTCCCGTAGGCCCCCGAGTGGTCGTACGAACCGCCCAAAGAGCAAGGGGGAGTTCGTCCGGCCAATTGTTTCGTCGACCTACGAGCCCAGTCTTGAGCGAAGATAGAACAAGTTTATTTCTTTGCTTCGCCTTGCCCATTTCCTTGAGGATAGGCGACGAAGATTTCCAATGTTTGATTCCAACTCGCTTCATCTACGCTTCGAAAGTCCTGGGAGAAGCGTAAACCATTGTCGGACACTATAGCTCGAGGAAAACCAAACCGGCACCAAATGAAGTCATGAATAAAGTTGATAGCATTTTCCTCTGTGATGCGAGCTAATGGTTTGGCCTCAACCCATTTAGTGAAGTAATCTATGGCGACGATCACATACTTGCAGTTTCCTCGGGCGGGAGGGAAGGGTCCAATCAGGTCAACACCCCACATGTCAAATGGCCAAGCTGCGATCACAGAGTCTCGCTTCCGTTGTAGGCATATGGGGAAGGTTGGCAAACCTTTGGCATTGATCACATTCTTTGGCCGAACAAAGTTGTGAGTGTCAGCTCTCATGTGTGGCCAGTAGTATCCCAACGTGATTAACTTGTCGGCGAGAGTCCTGGCCCCCGGGTGTCCACCACAGATTCCACTATGCACTTCGTGTATCAATAGGGCGACCTCTTGAGGGTGGATGCACTTTAGTAATGGTCGAGTATAAGATCTTCTGAATAGGTCGCCTCCTTGAATGACATACCTTGGAGCTTTCTTTTTGATAGCTCGAGCCTTCTTCTCGTCATCTGGCAGCTCTCCATTTTCTAAGTATGCTTTCATTTCCTCGATCCAACACTTCTCCTGAGCCCAATTTCTTGAGGGATCATCTATGCAATGAATTTTTACTCTTTCATAGGCTGGACTTTCGAGGAAGGAGATAGGTTCATCATGTGGCTCATCTGAGGTAGCTAATTTTGAGAGGAGATCGGCTAGCTCGTTGTCCTCTCTTCCAATCCTTTGAATCTCCCAGAATTCCAAATCCTTTATCAGCTCCTTCACCAGGTCGCAGTATTTAATCAACGTGGAGCTAAGTACCTCGTACTCGCCTCTGACTTGGTTAACTATCAGTTGTGAATCACAGTAGGCCATGATCTTAGTGGCTCCAAAACACTTGGCGTACTCAATAGCTGCGATTAAAGCCTCATATTCGGCTTGGTTGTTGGAAGCATCAAATTTGAACCTTAGTGATTCTTCATACACGGTTCCAGACTCTGGCTCGATTAGCACTATCCCAGCTCCACTGCTATTCTTGGTCGCTGATCCGTCTGAATAGACCTTCCAACAATCGTCGGGTAGACTGATGGCAACCTGGGACTCTGACTCCTTTCCTTTAGCCTTTTCTTTTGGAGCTCGCTGCTCGTCGTCTTCCTTGGTGAACGTAAGCTCGACCAAGAAGTCAGCTAGAGCTTGAGCCTTCAACGCCTTTCGAGGTCGATACTCAATGTCAAATTCAGTAAGGGCAATTGACCAATTGAGAAGTCGACCGAACTCTCCGGCTTGTGAAGAATTTTTCTAAGGGGGGCATTTGTAAGAACCACAATTGGATGAGCCAGAAAATAAGCTCGCAGCTTCCTTGAAGCCACGACTAGGGCATAAGCGACCTTCTCAGCATTGTAATATCTGCTCTCCACATCTGATAAGGCCTTACTGATGTAATATACTGGTTTTTGAAGCCCTTCATCCTCTCTAATCAACACCGCTGCAACCGACTTGTCTCCCACAGACAGATATACAAATAAGGTTTCACCGGTGGTTGGGCTACTTAGTAAAGGTGGAGTAGCGAGGTAATCCTTCAATTGTTGAAACGACGAATGACATTCGGTCGTCCATTCAAAATTTTTCGTCCCCCTCAATGCTTTGAAGAAAGGGAGAGACCTCTCTGCTGACTTTGATATGAAGCGACCAAGAGCTGCTACCCTTCCGTTAAGTCGCTGCATCTCTTTGACACTGGTGGGAGCTTTCATGTCGACTAACGCCTTGATTTTTTACGGATTGGCTTCTATGCCTCTTTGAGATACCATGAATCCCAAGAACTTTCCAGCGGCTACACCAAATACACACTTCTTTGGGGTTGAGCTTCATGTCGTTTGCTCTCAAATTGGCGAATGTCTCCTTCAGGTCGACTACGTGACCCCCGGTCTTAGTTTTAATGACCATGTCGTCAACGTAAGCCTCCATATTTCGACCAATTTGTGAGGCAAAGACCTTGTTCACCATTCTTTGATAGGTAGCTCCTGCATTTTTTAAGCCAAATGGCATCATGTTGTAGCAGTAAATGCCTCCAGCTGCTTGAAATGCCGTTTTCACAATGTCATCCTTGTGCATCTTTATCTGGTGGTATCCCGAGTAAGCATCCAGGAAACTGAGAGTAGAGTGGCCAGCGATGGAATCAACAAGCTTGTCAATTCTAGGAAGAGGATAGCTATCCTTTGGGCAAGCTAGATTGAGAGTAGTGAAGTCGACACACATCCGCCACTTGCCATTCGATTTCTTCACCATGACCACGTTGGCCAACCACGTTATATGAGTGGCCTCTTTGATTATCCCTGCACTCAAAAGTTTTTGTACCTCAGTTTTTATGGCCTCTTCCTTGTCGCGAGCAAAGCTTCTCAATTTTTGGGGTCTAGGCTTTATGGTCGGGTTGACTTCCAGTCTGTGAACAGCGACCTCCTCCTTGATTCCCCTCATGTCTTCTACCCTCCATGCAAAGACATCATTACTTTCTTTGAGTAGCTCGATGATTTCTGCTCGCTCCTCGGCCCTGGGATATGCTTCCCAATCTGAATTTTTTGGTCGGGGTAAGAAGGGTTGGTGATTGCGACTCTAGCTCATCCACGGCTTCTAGCTCACGGTCCATCTACGAATTGTAGAGTCTCCACTATGATTTCCCTGACCTTTTGTCTTTCCTCAGCTCCCAAGTGTGGAGCCTCCTCAGCTATCATATCATCAAGCTTGCGCTGACCTTGCTGGTAGTGGCCCCAGAGTTATTGTCTATCCTGGAGGCATAGGTCGCCTATGAGGACTTGATCGACCATAACTACATCTGGATCGACCATTGTGTTGTCGTGAGCGACGTGTCGACTCATGCATGACCTCGTCATTTGACCGATAGGTCGACTCTTCCACCATGGTGAGCGTTGACAATCGGGTAGTTTTGGTGACTGACTGGGACAGCTTCAAGTAACCATCAGCAGTCTCAATCTCTAGCTCCCTTTTCTTTCTTTCTCTTAGAACATGATCCGAGATAAGCACGAGCCGTGCCTTGTACGCAACCTACTCCGGCGGGTGTGGGGAACTTTACTCGGCGGTGAGGAATTGATGCTACCATTCCAAGAGCGACTGTCCGGGAATTCCAAGTATGGCGGCATAGTCACTATTTACATCAATTACGATAAATTGTACCTTCGAGACAACCCCGAGGGGTCTTTGGCCTAGGTCGACATCGAGCACTATCTGGCCTTTAGCATCAACTCGGTGGTTGGTGAAGCCCTCCAACCCGCCATCATATCTCTCCAACCGGTTCATCATTAAGACCCATCTCCTTGAAAGTTTTGTAAAACAAAATATCCTTGCGAGCCCGTGTCGACTAAGAGTCCGCTCGTCGTACATCCATCAATGAGACCTGGGATGACGAGAACTTGCTCCTCTAGCCGCCATATTAGTTGCCAATTCATGGGGGTAGAAGGCGATCGCTTCATCTCTTACTTCTCTCCTTGGAGGCACATGTGGGGCCTTATTGAGCCGGAATATCTTGTGCTTGATGGCCGTGTTGCTCGCTTGTTCGCTGATGACCCCGAGCCCGCCTAGGCTGCCTAGGTCCTTCTTGCCCACCCGCCGGCTGCTCACCTCCTCCAGCAGGTCTCTTCACATAAGCTTCGAGTCTCCCCGGTCGACCATTCTCTGGATGATACGCTTTAATCCCAAGCAATCCTCCGTGAGATGACCAGTGTCTTTGTGGTAGTCGCAGCATTTGCTGTTGTCCCTCCTAAACTTGTTGCCCGGATTCATTGGGACCGGAGGAGCCAGTTCGACAAAGCATTCAAAATCTCGGCTCGACTCACCGTGAGGGGAGGAAAGCTTCGGCACCTTCTCTCGTTGCCCTAGTTCTCGTTTCTTTCCATTTTTATTGTTCCCCCCGTTCTTGTTGGAGTCCTTTTTATCATCAGTGACTTCAACCTTGGGGCTCTTTCCCTTCTTCTTTTCTTTCCTTTCCTCGCAGCGACATTATACACCTTTTCAAACAACTCCCCGTCGAGTTGTGACCGTTCGGACTGTGAGCTCCTAGTCCATGTCTTCTGAGGAAATACCACTTCGGAAGCAATTGATTACCTCCCTGTCTGTGATGTCCTCTTCAATCTTGTCGACCATTTCTTTGAACTTGGTGAAGTAGCTCATGGAGCTTTCGTTTTGGCCTGCACCAAGTTGTTTAAATCGCCACCGTCACTTTCCGAGCTCCAAATCGAGAAGCGATCTAGGAACTTGGTCCTCAAGCATGTCCAAGTGGTTATGCTACCACCGCCAAACCATTAAACCATGTCAAAGCTGCTCCTGTGAGGGTACTTACGAGGGCTTTGCACATATTATCGTCTTCATTGGCGACAAAACACATCGTGGCCTCCAAGTGTGCTATGTGGCTTCTTGCATTGGTGGAACCAGAATACTTCTCTAGAAGGGGCAACCCAAACTAGGGAGGTCGACTATCTCTCAATTCCTTGGAAAGTGGTCGAAGAGCAAAGTCAATTCGTTCGACCTTTCCAGCATCCTTTTTCTTCTCCTCCTCCCATTGCTCAAACTTCTTTTTCATCAACAACCATTCTCTGGCATCAGGTCTTTCATCTCCTGGAGGGGGGGGGCAGCATTTGACCTCTGGCCCTCACTTCTGGGGGGAGTCATCTGTCTACTCCTCCCGTCTTTATGGGAATTGGTCCTTTCGATCTTATTGGAGATCTATGCACATTACTTCTTTGAGGCGACCCGCGCCTCTCAAGGCCGAACAGCGACTCCGCGCCTGTCATCTCCATGTGGCGACCTGCGCCTCTCCTGTCTTATAGGCGACCTGCGCCCGTTCCTGTCTCTATGGGACCCTGATCTCTGTGTCCGTGCCGAGAAACATGCCCGTTTCGTTGGCCGTTAACCGAGTCCTCAAATCGATTGAGCCTCCCGCTCCTCGCTTCTGCTGAGGCTAGCCCTTAGGTCGTTACTGGGCACATGAACGACCGTAGGAGCTCGTTGAATTATCCTTTTCACCATTCTCGCCCCACACCTTCGTTTGGCCTCAAACTCCCTGCTTGCCGCCCATTAGAAACCCGAGTAGGTGCCACTCTCTCGCAGCGTATGTCGGCCCGTGCTCGCCTCCTCCATGGCTATCAAGTCGGCTGAATCTGGGCTCGTTCCAACATCATCTCCTTCTTGCTCATGGGGTTGGTGGAGGGACCCGCCCGTTTCCAACATTCACCCGAGCATTTGGACGCTTTGGAGGAGGTGGAACTTCTTGCCCATCCATATGCCTTTTCCCTCTCCTTGTGTCGGGCAATCCCCGCCGTCAACGACACTAGTAGAGCGTGTGGCTCTACCATGAGGACGATTTGGTGGGGGAGGAGGCAAGTTCAAGTTTCGGCATTTGCGTTCATATTGTTGTTGTTGTTTACTTCGTCATGCCCAAGTGAAGCCTCGGATACGTGTCCTTCCCAAGTCACCATTGTTGCAGTTGATGGAGTTTTCGAGGTCAAGTTTAAAGCACGTTCCCGCAATGGAACCAAACCGATGCCGCAGAAATGTGCTTATCAATCTTCCTCCACGTGGCAGACTGATCACCGCTTCGACTCGAAACAACCCACGACTAGCCGGATGTGTCTCCGGCGAAGACGCTCGGCGTGAGAGTAAGATAACAGCTTGTATAAAGCTCAAAATGTATTGAATAATGAACTCGAGAATACAAAATGGCGCTTACCTTTCACCGTTTGGTAGTGATGAAGTATTTATAGACAAGAGCGGTGTATTTTTGGGGAGGCGACATGTGCTTCGAGATTGTAGCGGCAGTTACTTGATTGTGGGAACGTGTCTATAACGGCCCCTGATTTGTAGGGATGTGGTTATGAGAATTGTTCAACCAAATACGCCGGCAAGTGTCAGGTCGTCACTTGTTGATTTAGGTCGAGGTCGCCACTCGTGGAATGGTCGACCTGACTGTCGGGTAGAGCATGGTTCGTACCCGAATTGTAATATGGATCATGAGGTCGGACTAAGTTAGGTCGGGAAGATTAGCCAAAGATATTGTGCCACTTGGAGATTTCTTGAAGCTTGAGAAACTTTTGCTATTATATATAGTAGATTATTATTATTATTATTATTAGTATTAGTATTATTATCATTTATAATTAAAAATAAACACTTCACACTTAATTAATTTTCACTAAAAGGATATTGAAAAATATAAAAGGAAAATTAACAAAGAATAATTAAGAAATTTATATTAAAATAAGAGGGTTTTTTTTCTCTGTCCAAATCAAATGAATGAAGTCTCTATTTAAAGAGAAAAAAATTATGAATTTTGGTGTAAATTTTTTTAAAAAAATTAATTTATTATAAAATAATTGAGGTAAATAAATTGAATTTAAAAAAAAAAATCTTTAAAATTTACTAATTGAATTTTAAATGGATGATTGTGATTGATGGATAATGGAAAGATTGGTTAATAATATTGTGTCACTTGGAGTTTTCTTGGAGCTTGAAAAACTTTTGCTATTATATATAGTAGATTATTATTATTATTATTATATTAGTATTATTATTATTATCATTTATAATTGAAAATAAATACTTCACACTTAATTAATTTTCACTAAAAAGATATTGAAAAATATAAAAGGAAAATTAACAAAGGATAATTAAGAAATTTATATTTTAAAAAGAGGGTTTTTTTTTTCTCCTTCCAAATCAAATGAAAGAAGTCTCTAAAGAGAAAAAAATTATGAATTTTGGTGTAATTTTTTTTTAAATGAATTTATTATAAAATAATTGAGGTCAAATAAATCAGATTTAAAAAAAAATCTTTAAAAGTTACTAATTGAATTTTAAATGCATGAATGTGATTGGTGGATAATGAAAAGATTGGTCAATAATATTGTGCCACTTGGAGTTTGAAAAACTTTTGCTATTATATATAGTAGATCATTATTATTATTAGCATTATTATTATTATCATTTATAATTAAAAATAAATACTTCACACTTAATTAATTTTTACTAAAAAGATATTGAAAATATAAAAGGATAATTAACAAAGGATAATTAAGAAATTTATATTTAAAAAAGCGGGTTTTTTTTCTCTGTCCAAATCAATTGAAAGAAGTCTCTATTTAAAGAGAAAAAAATTATGAATTTTGATGTAATTTTTTTTAAAATTAATTTATTATAAAATAATTGAGGTCAAATAAATCGGATTTAAAAAATCTTTAAAAGTTACTAATTGAATTTTAAAAGGATGATTGTGATTGGTGGATAATGAAAATATTGGTCAATAATATTGTGCCACTTGGACTTTTTTTGAAGCTTGCTATTATATATAGTAGATTATTATTATTATTATTATTATTATTATTATTATTATTATTATTATTATTATTATTATTATTATCATTTATAATTAAAAATAAACACTTCACACTTAATTATTTTTCACTAAAAAATTATTGAAAAATATAAAAAAAATATTAACAAAGGATAATTAAGAAATTATATTTAAAAAAGAGGGTTTTTTTTATCTTTGTCCAAATGAATTTTTATTTTTAATAAATTTAGGGGGCATTGCCCTTTTCGCCTAAAAAAAAAATATCTCTGTCCAAATCAAATGAAAGAAATCTCTATTTAAAGAGAAAAATTATGAATTTTGGTGTATTTTTTTATTTGCAAAAAAATAATTTATTATAAAATAATTGAAGTCAAATAAATCGGAACTAAAAAAAATCTTTAAAAGTTACTAATTGAATTTCAAATGGATGATTGTGATTGATGAATGATGGAAAAATTGGCTAATGATATTGTGCCAGTTGGAGATTTCTTGGAGCTTAAAAAACTTTTGCTATTATATATAGTAGATTATTATTATTATTAGTATTATTATTTGTATTATTATTATTATTATCATTTATAATTAAAAATAAATACTTCACACTTAAATAATTTTCACTAAAAAGATATTGAAAAATATAAAAGGAAAATTAACAAAGGATAATTAAGAAATTTATATCTAAAAAAAGAGGGTTTTTTTTTCTCTGTCCAAATCAAATGAAAGAAATCTCTATTTAAAGAGAATAAAATTATGAATTTTGGTGTAATTTTTTTTTAAAAATTAATTATTATAAAATAATTGAGGTCAAATAAATCGGATTTAAAAAAAAATCTTTAAAAGTTACTAATTGAATTTTAAATGGATGATTGTGATTGGTGGATAATGGAAAGATTGGTCAATAATATTGTGCCACTTGAAGTTTTCTTGAAGCTTGAAAAACTTTTGCTATTATATATAGTAGATTATTATTATTATCATTTATAATTAAAAATAAATACTTCACACTTAATTCATTTTCACTAAAAAGATATTGAAAAATAAAAAAAAAATTAACAAAGGATAATTAAGAAATTTATATTTAAAAAAGAGGGTTTTTTTTCTCTGTCCAAATCAAATAAAAGAACCCTTGTGTTTAGCGCTTGCCATTCATGAATACTTGCCTAATCTCAGCGGATAATTTCTTCAAGAGTTCACTAGCGATGAACCCTAGGAATCAATAAACTGGAATCCACCGTAAAAGGAGTAAAACCCTTTGAAATTAAATCATAAAAACTCCGTAAAATCTAAGGAGAAATGCGTTTCTCCTTAATGTATGGAGAAACGGGATTTTTTAATATCCGTAAACCTTCAAAATGAATATCCGTAAAATCAAGGTCAAGTGCCAAAGCCAATAAGCAATTTCGGATATGCACCTAACACATTTCCGGATATACATTCACATACTTACGGATATGCACCTAACACATTTACGGATTGCCAGCTTTAAAGTTTCGATATTCAATTTGGTACTTTCTCGGATATACATTTTATTGTTTCGGACATGGTCAATTGTGTGTTTCTCGGATATTCAATTTGGTAGTTACGGATATTCATTTCTGAAGGTTTCGATACTCATTTTGAATGTTTCTAGATATTCACTTGATGGTTTCTGAATATACATTTGAAGGTTTCTGGATACTCATTTTATAGTTTCTGGATATGGTCAATTGTGTGTTTCCGGATATTCAATTTGGTAGTTCTGGATATTCATTTATTAGTTTCTGGATATTCATTTTGAAGGTTTCTGGATATTCATTTTGAAGGTTTCTGGATATTAAAAAACCCGTTTCTCCATACAAGTATTGAGAAACGCGTTTTCGCTTGACCAACTCTAAAAACTCTGATTTTCGAATTACAACTCTAGGCCTATTTGTAGTGCCCATAAAACTTGAAAATCAAGAAAAAACATCCTAAAATAACTCCTAACCTAATAGGTAACCTATTAGGACTATAAAACTGATAAATCTACTCAAAATCTTCTCTAAAATCACCTATAATTGACCTATTAAAATTAATGACGAAAATAAGAAATAAAATATAAACTAAAACAAATTAAATTCTAAAATACTAATTAAAATTCAAAAATAATTACTATATTTGACTTCATCAAATATCCTTCCAACATCAATATTATATTTAATTCTTTTGGCTATATTGTGAATACCCCGTCCCGATGCAACGCGCATTCGGAAGTTTGAAATAAATAATCATATAAATGTCGGATCGAAATGGGATATTCATTTAGTGACACTCGCTTTAAACCATATTAAAATATTAGTTTAACTTTTGAGAGTCGCCACGCCACTTTGATATAGCCCAAAGCTTTGAAAAAAGGCTAAACATATAATTGGGTTCGGGGGTCAAGTTACAAGTAAGAAGAAACGCTTATCACTCCTATTGCCCGACGGATCGGTCTTTCTAGCATGTGGGGTGTTGGTTGTGTGCGGTGTTTACAGGAATAGATAGAATAAACGGGATCATGCATAAGGAGGAAGGGAGAGAAAGAATTAATTAATGATCACACCCTTGAACCTTTGAGTTAGGCCCTCGGAAGGTGCACTAATCAACGTTCATCCTTGGGGGATTGTTGATCATGGGATAATTATAACTAAGGTGGAAGGTAAGAAATAGTTTCTAGATCCATTGGGTTCCTTGGGCGAAACCTTAGATCATCCTCGGCTATTGCATATTTAAATATATTAAAACAAATTCTAAATCTAGCATAAAGGAACAATTAAAATATAATAAGCATGCAAATATAATAAGACAATAATAATAATAGGGAACAAAAATATTAAAAAAGAGTCTTACCAATTGTAGCAAGACTTTGGGGTCGAATCTAGTGGCGATTCGAAGAGAGTAGGAAGAACCGGGTAAAACAAGAGTAGTCTCGTTTCTCCCGAGTGAATTGTGTGTTTAGAATGGGAGCCGGACACACTTATTTATAGTGCTTCTACACTGGCCGGGCTGAAGGGTCGATCGGTCTTAAAGTAAAGGGTCGATCGGCGCAAAGGGTCGATCGGCACAAGGATGCTATGTTCGATCGGCACAATAATAAAGGGTCGATCGACCCTTCAATAGGGAAAGGGCCGATCGGCACTTTGATTTGGCGTACTTTCCACGCAGGCAATGACGGCGGAGGTACGGATTGGTTTAAGGGATTTTAGGGTTTCTGTTTAATTACACCGGGCCAGGTATTTAGAATACCTTTTTTCGGACCGGGTACTAACAGTAGCCCCTCGGCGACGCTTCTTGTAAGACAAGTGGGGTCGACGATAGAAAAATAGGATCCGTCCCGAAAAAGGGATTTGTGAGGTAAGAGAATGATTTTTGCGGATGCAAGGGTTGGACTCGAGCTGAGTCACAAAAAAGATGACCAGGTAGGTCAAGCGGCTGGACCCACGTCGGGCTACCTACGTACCCCAAAAGGAATCAAGCCAAGTCGTAGTTCGAAAGAGTGGGCGTTTAGTACCCGAGAATGGCGGACGTGCAACGTCTCAAACCAAAGATGCGATTTGTGTGGGAATCACCCGGAAATATGTGACTGTACGAGTCAGCGGAATGTAACCGTGCGGAATCACCCAAAATTTTGATTTGAATCACCCAAAATTGTGATTTTGACTTTGCGGAGTCACCCCAAAAATTGTGATTTTGACTTCAAGGGAGTCACCCCAAAAATTGTGATTTTGACTTGCGGAGTCACCCCAAAAATTGTGATTTTGACTTCAAGGGAGTCACCCCAAAAATTATTATAAATGATAAAGTAAAAGGAAGGAATTATTTTTTGAAAAGGGTTCATTTTTGGAAAATGGGGAAGTTATTTTTTTTTGAAAAAGGGATTTTTAAAAACGAGGGAGGAATTAATAATCTGGTCAACCGATGTGACCGAGGCGGACACGCGCTGCGGAGAGGTGAAGGGCCGATCGGACCTTCCCTCCGATTGGCCGAGAGACAATGGACGCGGATCCGCATCGGCTGGATTAAATCCTGGCCGTTCGATGGCCCCCGAAGAAACACAACCGATGGGCCGATCGGCCCTTCGCTCCTACTGTCGAAAACACTACTGATCGGCTTTTTAAGGTCTGACGGTCTCTTTGCTTTTCACGCCTTCTTCTTCTTCTCCGTTTCGAATTTCGAAACTTCTCCTCGCCGGAAAATTTCTTTTGTGCTTCCTTTGATTTGTGCCGAGTTTCGCTAAAGTCTTGCTTGCCATGGATCCCGATGTTGCTGCTTTGGAGCTCTTGCTCAGCCGATCGGAGAAGCCTTCGTTGGGCGCGTACGGTGGTGATTTTCATGGCTATGGCGGAGGAGTTTCGCTAGTGGTTATGGTGGAGGAGGGAGCCATGGTTCTGGTAGTGTTAGGGGCGGTTATGGCCAAATGGGTGGAGGCTTTGATGGTGGTTATGGGGGTTATGGAGGTGGTGATGATGGTGGTTATGGGGGCGGTTTTGATGGTGGACACGGTGGTGGATAGGGCGGCAATGGTGGCAGCGGCCATGGTGGAAATGGCGGCGATGGTGATAGTGGTGATGATGATGAAGGGGAAGGCGATCCTAACGCCGGGGAGAGCGATAGGAGTGATGTTGGTGGGGGCGTTGAGGCTCGGAGGCGGCGGGCTTCGCGCAATTATCGGCCCTCGAGATTGCACTTTATGTTGTACAACCAGTCCGATTTCTATGCGGGCTTGACTTATCACGGATCCACCGGTCTTCGTTCCCGCGTCGGGATGAAGGTAAAAAACTTTTATTTTAACAACAGAATATTTTATGCATGTACAAAATATTTATTATTTTAAAAATGCGAGTAATGACACGTACCTTTGCTGTGTTTACCTGTTAGGGGAAGAAGATGAAGGGACGGAGCTCCCTTAGAGCGGTTGGTGAGTTGTGGGCACTTCGCCACAAGTGGTGAGGGTAGTCCTCGTGAGAGGGCACGGAGCTTGGGGTTGGGCCCCTTCTTTGACATGGTCTCGCCGACGGGCCATACTAGGAAGTGTACGGCGGTGGTGAAGGTGTGTCGGGAGTTTTGGTGGGACACGACGCACACTTTTCATTTGAGTCAAGGTGAGGCCACGATCACTCCCACTGAACTTCGCCGTACTTACCGGATTGAGATTTACGGACATAGCACCGCCACTTTCATGAGACCCTTCATTCCGATAAGGCTCGCCGATTCACTGCTTGGCGCTAGCGTAGGCTCGAGCGTAAATTTCGGTGTAGACGCGGGAGGTTGTATAAGCTTGTCATGGCCGCCATTGATCGCACAGAGTTGGCCGCATGGGCCGGACGCGCTCGTCCGAGGATTTCTTTGGTACGGTCTTTCGTTGGCCCTTTTTCCCAACTCGGGCCCAAGATGCAGATTCTCCTTGTTGGGTGCTTTGTCTGACTTGAGCTTAGTGCGGGACATCTCTTGGGAGGGGCCTGGCTTGGGTGAGCCGTGCCGGCTCTTGATACCGTTTCGAGGTCCAACACCTCTTCTTTTGATGCCTTTCGCCTTGTTACGAGGTATGCCTACTTTCATCACTTTTACCGTCTTTTTACTTGTTACTTGTCTTTCGTCTTTGTAAATATCCGTCCTTCGTGTCTTTTGCAGCTCCGGGTTTATGAGATTTTCGGCGTTGCGCCGTTCACTTTACGGGACCAGACTCGGGATGTGCCCGTTTTGCGCTACTGGAGGAAGGAAAATCGGATTGAGGGGTATCCGAAGACGGTTCGTGAATCCTATTTGAGGGCCGTTCTTGATGGTCCTAGTAGGCCCGAGTTCTTGCTCTACCTCGACACCCGAGGCCTTCCGAGACAGTTGGCGCTGTTCGGGATGTGGATCGCTTCCCGCGAGACACTCGGGCCGTTTGCCACGATGAGATGTATTTGGGCGAGCGGGTGTCGAGGCAGCACGATGCGTGGGCTCCGCTTTATGCGCCCCAACATCCTCCGAGGAATATGTGGTATCCGAACCGGTTGCCTAGGAGGGAGGAGTATTTGTTTGGGGTCCCTGCTCATCAGTTCCGTCTTGATATGGCCTACATGGACTTTGTGGCGCTTTCGAGATCACCGCGCAGTGGTGCGGCGAGCTAGCCGAGGAGCTGCTGGGTTCTCCTGTGATGGGGAGCAGTGGTCCTGGTTATCCCCGAGCCGACGGGCGCCGGACATCCCGAGATAGTAGATATGCCTCCATTTCCGATCATTTCTGTGCATATGGCCGACGGGGAGGTGAGGGTAGACTTGACACCTACAGAGGCCGATGAGGTGGAGGGTGCTCAGCTTCCTCCAGGCGGTGCCGGCGGGATATGCCTCTTACTTTTTTCTCTTCATGCACTGCTTATTATGTTTTTAGCTATGGTGTAACTCTCGCGTCTGATTTTGTAGGTTACCCGGGAGTCTTACGTGCGGGCCGTGAGGCGTCAATACCGAATTCCGTCTCGCCGAGAGTGCGGCCGACACTTTCCCGCCAATCTCTGAGATCAGCCGGACGTGGATCCGGCGCAGCTGGAGACAGCGCTCCTACGGTGAGGGTAGCTTTGACGTCCCGAATTTTCACGTGGTGGTGCCTCGACCTCCCGCCGGGGTCATTAGGACTTTTTTATTTTGTTTATTTTGTAGTACCTGTTAGGAAAAAGGAGCATACAGACTCTATATTTTATGCTGACTCACTCATGTATGCAACTGATTTATGTACTAGTCTATGGATTTAATATATAAAAGTTAGCACTTTCTATTTATGAACACTTTCTATTTTTGGACATTATCTATTTTTGTACACTGCATTGAACAATTAAGGGGAGTATTTGTAACAAAGCAACATAAAATACACAGCCTGAGAATCTTTGTGAAGCTGCGCCGTCTTTTGGGGAAGCCGAGGTTCGATCGCCCAAATTTAAAGGTCCGATCGCCCAAAATTAAAGGTCCGATCGGCCTTATGCCGAAAGGCGGCGGTTGTTTTCGAGCACGGGCCGATCGGCCCAACACTCTCCTTTTCCCGCACGGATTCCTTCGCCGTCCTTTCCCCCGTACGGAATCCCATACCAAAACCTATATAACACCTCAGAATTTACTGAACTTGTATACGCACACTTTTCTTCTTTTCTTTGTCTCTTTCGCCGCTATTGCTCTCTTCCCTTGCCGTGAATCAACAACACAATGAATTCCCACCCTTCGTTTTGATGGAGAAGCAAAGCAATTTTGAGAGTGATTTGGCCGTTGGGTATCTAAGGTGCCTCGCTCCGTTCGTCATGCCTTTGACAAACGCTTGGAGTAAAGTGTATTTGGTCCCTTTTGCCCATGCATCCCAACCGGAATCTCCTACATGCCGCGGCCGTTTTTTGGGACGAATCTAATCAACGTCTTCAACTTTTCTTACAACGAGATTACACCCACCTATGAGGATTTTCTTGCTTTGTGCGGAGGGAAGATGTCGCTTGATAGCAGCTCAGATCGAGTTCCGTTGGTGACTGGGGTGGCTAAATTTCCCGCGCATCCCTACTACCGTGGCTAGAGGCTTGGTTGAGGGTGTAGACATAGATATCTCGTGATTTGCCGGGAGGTTCGCTCATGGTGATGACTTTGACTCGGATTTTCGCTTTGGATTGCTTGGCCCTCTCGCTTGTTTTCCAAGGTTCTCGTTTTCTCCTTATGTGGGGGTAGCTACCTGGATGCCTGGATACGGTTGATCAAGCCCGTTCGGGAGGAGCATCGCTCCGGTTCTCTTGGGTGAGACACTTCATGGTATATCTCGTATAGCTAGGGGTGCTCCACTCATGACTAGGGCAAGGGCCAAATTACCGACCACACGGCTTCGAGGATCGGCTTTTTGTTCTGTGAGATTCCTCCTTCGAGTGTTAAGCCTTGGTTTCACGGTTGCAGGTGAGGAAGATTGATCCGCTTCTGCTTATCGTAGCGAGAGTGGAAGATGTATCTTGGCGGAGGTGGATACCGACAGGATTCATCGGCGAGTACAAAGATTGGGGTCTCTTTCATTCGAGCCTTCACTGGGGCAATGCTTCGATTCGTGTACCTGCTTTCGAGACCACCACTTTTACTATGCCGAGCGGGTACTTCGGCACATGGCATGGAGCAGTCCGTCCTCCAACTTGGGGAACTTCGAGTTTGATGATTTCGCCAAATTTCTTCCAATGGACGTTGGTGTTTTGGGCCTTGATGGTAAGCTTATGGAGTTCTCATGGAATGCCACGAGTTTATCTTGCGCAATGACCCTTAGCACTCATCTCACATGCTTATTTGACATGGTATGAGGAAAACTTGGGACCGATGAGGAGATCTTATATGACTTGAGACGGAGATTGATTCCTAACATATCTTCGAGCCGTTTTCTCGTAGACAGGAAGCTTGGGATTTCTTTAGACACGTAGAGGAGCATCCTCCCAAGAAGATTGAGCGGAAGTTGAAGGGTAAGGCGATCGAGGAGGTTCCCCATTGAAGAAGAAGTATTCGCCTTACTTTAAGAGAGAGAGCAAGAAGAAACCGACTCGACGAGCCGCCAAGAAGAAGAAGGACGGAGATGAGGGGCCTAAAGTGCCAAGGAGTAGACCTATACGTCCGAGTATCCACCCACGCTCATACGCACACATTAGTTATTTACTTTGTCTTTTAATTTTTTAGCTTCTTCTTGCAAAAGTTATGTAGTCATTAGTATAGTCGAGCTTAGACTCATCAAATAAGTGTAATCATGCATTGATTGTGGGAATGAAAAAGTTTATTGTTTTAGTAAAAACGGA
>JAFEMH010000394.1:600000-799500 GCA_022495995.1 Adenophora triphylla var. japonica
GAGCGGAAGAGTCATGGTTCGAGAACAGAGTCTCAGAAAGAGCAAACCACAAAAAATAGCGTGCCAACTGTTCAGCCATCACCAATCCAGTGCCCCGGCTGTAAGCCCCGATGTTGGCCGTGATCTGCGCCTCCACATCGCTATACAACGTGCCCAAGCCCTTACGCGGGTAGGGCACAAGTTCCAGCAACTCAGCCAACACCCCATCGGACATCCTGTCCCGCCATCTCATCGGCCCTCCCTTGAAGGAAAGCCCAGTGATCGCCGCAAAATCTGTGGGAGTCACCGTCACCTCTCCCCAGCTAAGATGGAAGGTATACGTGGTGTTCCACCAATACTCAGACAAAGCCAAGATGACGCCCTTGTTCTTTTATGTCTCCGCTATCCCGGCCAAGTTCTCAACGAACACGCCCAAACCAGAATAAGAGACCAGCCTCTTGGGACTAGGTCTACCCTCCCTTGAGATCTTCGGCAAGTGCTGCCACAACTCAATCACGGCCTCGAGCAACCCCCGAGACTTCATCTTTTTTTGCCTTTCCAGACGAAGGCACCTCATCCTGCAGGCAAACACAGCAAAGGTACGTTAATAACTGTACTTAAGCAAATATACAAAAGAAACGAAAGCATGAAAAGTCCATCCCAATACGGCAAAAGCATAAAAAGTCCGTCCCAACACGGCAAAAAGCGTAAAAGGCCCGTCACAAAAAACACGGCACGCACTACATGACACATTTTCAAAAGCCCGTCACAAAAAACACGGCACACAGTGCACTTAAATGCCCCCACAGAGTCCATCATAAAAATACGGCACGCATTACATGACACATTTTTAAAAGTCCGTCCCTACACGGCACCCACCTTTTACACAAGAGCCTGTCACAAAACATGGCACGCACTATACAATTTCCTCAAAAGAGGGATCCGTCCCTACTTGACACACATGTTTTTCAAACAAAAAGTCCGTCCCTACACGGCACACACACATAGACAAAGCCCGTCACAAAAACACGGCACACGTCACACTTTTCACACAAAGTCCGTCCCTACACGGCAATTTTTTCACAATGTACATACGAAAATAGCATAAGGTACAAATCACCGAAGCATGCATTTCAAAGAGAGGCACTTTATTTTTACAAATAAGATCTAATCTCCACATTTTTGCACAAAATTCACATACCCACAATTCTTACGCGTCAATTTCAACAAATCAACATCAATTTCAGAAATTGATCATGGCAACAACAAAAGCCCCAAATATGCGAAAATTAAAACCTAGTTCTAGTATACAACAATTCAAGCAAGAATCAAAGCAAAATAGATTTCTTACCTCCCTTACGGTCCTCCCTCGCAAGTTGTGCACCTCTGGATTCGGATACAACACATCCGGATTCCTCGACGAAGGAACAAAGGAAGTGCAATTCCTTTGGAAGTCCAACCTCCTCTCAATAGCACCTTGGATCCCCTGACGACGACCACGTCTAGCTCTTTCCGCCATTACAAGCAATTCAAGCAACTAGGAAGAGTTCCTTAAGAAATTTTTGGCCCAAAACCAAAATTTTTTCTCCCTCTCTCTCTTTCACTCAACTGAAGATGGAAAAATGGAGGAAGGCGTCGCTGCTGCAACCTGATCTGATTTGGGGAAAATCAATTTTCACAGATCATCCGTGCGGACCACTTTGTATCTCCTAGCGAGATTACCCTTTTGCCCTTACAATCTTTGCCCCTGGCTGTCCAAAGGCTTCTTTCAGCAAATTCAAAGCAGTTTGGTCCCTAACCCAACCAAACTAACCCCGGCCGTCATCGTAAGTCTGGATTTCGCCCACTAAACGGCAAAACAAACCCGGGCCGTCATCGTAAGCCCGAACCTCACCCACTAAACGGTAAAACAAACAAAAAAGGCGCAAATGCCTCCAAATACAAATCCCAAGGCACAAAATGCCTCCAAAACATTAAACACAAAACAAATACCGGCCATCAAAGTAAGCCCAAAATCCCTTCCTCAGCGAACAAAAACTCAAACGGGAATTCTTGAAAACCCATACAAAACCACGCATCCCCAGCAGATGAACACGGGCGGTCATCGTAAGTCCAACCTTTCCCCACCGGACAAAACAAGAAGCAATCACGCCTCCCAAAGTCAAACACGAGGCAATCACGCCTCCCAAAGTCAAACACGAAGCAATCATGCCTCCCAAAGTCAAACACAAGGCAATCACGCCTCCCAAAATCAAGCACTAGGTTCATGCTCATGAACCAAAGAGCAAACACTTTCAACCTCAGTCAGAGGACACAACACATCCTCATGCACGACACAACCTTAGTCAGAGGACACGACACATCCTCATGCACGACACAACCTCAGTCAGAGGACAAGTCACGTCCTCATGCATGACACAACCTCAGTTAGAGGACACAACACATCCTCATGAACGACACAACCTCAGTCAGAGGACACAACACATCCTCATGCACGACACAACCTCAGTCAGAGGAAAAGTCACGTCCTCATGCATGGCACAACCCCAGTCAGAGGACATAACACGTCCTCATCATCATCCCTAGCCCGGAAGGCTTTAAATTACTCGGTTCGGAAGACCGCAAAAACCTCCCAAATCACTATCCAAAGCCCGAAAGGCTTTAAATTACCCAGTTCGGAAGACCATAAAATTTCCATTTTAGGACACCGACACATCCGCTCACCACATCACCTCAGGGCACCACCACACCCGCATACACTCATTAAAACTTCACGACCTCGGAACTACGATCAGGCTTGATTCCCGATAGGGATACGTAGGAATCCTATCACAGGGTCTAGCCAACCAACCTATACGGTCACACAGGATGCCACCACATCCTCACAATCGACCTTAGTGGTCACACCCCACAGGACGCCACCACGTCCACACGCAGAGTCTCAGTCAGAGGACAACACACGTCCTCATGCACGACAATACTCATCCTACACACGAACTACGATCAGGCTTGATTCCCGCTAGGGATATGTAGGAATCCTATCACAGGGTCCAGCCAGTCGACCTAAACGGTCACACCTTAGGACACCACCACGTCCTCACAAACTGACCTACACGGTCACATCCTCTCCCATCACGCAATCCAGATCAGGACCCTTATCTTATCGACGATCCCACTTCCTCCGTAAGTGACGTCGTTGAGGGGCTTCTGTAAGTACCCCAATCTGGATCACTCTCTTTCGAATGCACGGGAAATACCGCAGACTCACACAAACGTGATCTCGAACACCCGTAGCCTTCAAAAACCTCAAAAACCACCAACCAAACCAGGGGGCATTCTGGAATTAAAAAGTATAAAAGGACTTTTTAGGAATTTTGGGAAAATTGGAAAAATGATGTTGGTTCGTGCGAACCACTTTGCATCCCGACATCATAATTACAAAATCCTCTTAAAGTCCACAATATTCCCTTAAATCTGGGAAAACCAAAAATTTGGATAACCCCCCATGGTCCGTGCGGACCACTTTGCCATTTTTCTTTGGCTATAAATAGAGGGCTCCTCCTCTCATTTTTCACACACAATCCTCTTCTCCTCTCTCCCCCAGCCTTCAGGCACCCCTCTAAGACACTTCGAGGCAATCTCGGTCCCTTTCGGTTCCCTCCGGGGCCTTCCGAGCTCCCTCGCAGTGCTCCGAAGGCCTGTCGAGCACTATCGAGCGCTCTCGAGATGCTCCTGAGCTGCCCCGAGGCACTCTCGAAGCATTCCAAAGCCTTGCTGATCCATCTCGAAGCCCTGCCAATCCATCTCGAGGCATTCCGAGCCATCCTGAGGTGTCCCGACCCTTTCCGAGCACAATCGACAATCCCGACGCACGCTGAAACTCTACCCGAGCACAACTGACGATCCCGATGCACGCCGGAACTCTACCCGAGCGCAACCGACGATCGCGACGCATGCCAGAACTCTGCTCGAGCGCAGCCGACGATCCCAACCCACACTGAAACTCTGCCCGAGCGCAACCAACGATCCCAACGCACGTCAAAACTCTGCCCGAGTACACGCTTGACAATCCCGAGGCATGCTGAAGCTCTGTCCACAGACACCGGCACTTTCCGACGCCACCCCGATCCGTCCCGAAACACTATTCAACCCTCAGATACTATTCCCCAAAGGAAGACAGACACGAACCAACATTGGTAAGGCTTCCTTCCTACACTATTTCAATACATTTCAATACGTAGTGTACAATGTAGACATCAGATACCGCATGCATTTTTAAAAGCACATGCACACACACAACTTTTAAAGAAAGAAGGGGTACCGAAAGACTCGTTTTTACGAGGCGACTCGAGTGAGCTCTAACATTCTCTTCCTGAGGCGTAACCTGACCTCCGAACTCAAAAATCTCATCACACAACAACAGTTTTGAAACTGATACCTTTTTTTTTTAATGTTTTGGGCTAAATCAAAATGGTGTGGCAACACTACAAAGCAACGAAACGCAGTAAACAACGCGGTCCCGACTGACCGAATGCCAGATGCCGAGGCGCCTCGCGCGCCTCTCGGATTCGGGTAATTTCACCAACGCGTTGGGGAATTGTCAAGGTAAGGGGAGACCAGCAAACAACAAAGGAATGTTACAAGGTGTCAATGAAGGCAACAAGCACCCCTCGGCAAGCATAGCAATTAAAGAAAAAGGCATGAGATGTTCTAGAGGTTGCGAAGCATGATATTAAGGAAATTCAGCTTGATCCCTTCGACCCCGATGTCAAGGTTCTGGTCGAAACACATATTCCTCACGAATTTGAGAAAGACATAGTAGGATTCTTGAGGTGTAGAGCCAACTGTTTTGCCTGGAAATGATGACATGACCTGAATTAGCAAAGGCATCATCACCCACAAGTTGAACGTTGATCCTAGCATAAAACATGTCCATCAGAAAAGAAGGAAGTTTGCACATGAACGCAACCAGATCATAAGGGAAGAAGTTAAACGATTACTGAAGTCCAAGATGATCAGACAAGTTGATTACCCAAGGTGGTTGGCCAATGTAGTAGTCGTGGACAAGAATGGCAAATGGCGTATATGCATGAATTTCAAAGATTTGAACAGAGCATGCCCAAAAGACCCATTTCCTCTACCCCACATTGATTCCTTGGTGGACGCAACGACTGGTCATGACATCCTGACTTTCATGGATGCTTCTTCAGGTTATCAACAAATTCAAATGGAGCCTTCAAACCAAGAAGACACTACTTTTATTACCCCTGAAGGTATTTATTGTTATATTGCTATGCCATTTGGACTAAAGAATGCAGGTGCAACTTACCAAAGGTTGGTAAACAAGATGTTCAAAGATTAGCTTGGAGAAACTATGGAAGTCTACATTGACGACATGGTGGTAAAGTCGAAGCACATTGAAGATCATGTTGAACATCTTAAAGAGGCATTTAACATCTTGGAAGCCTTCAACATGAAGCTAAACCCCTCAAAATGCAATTTTGGAGTTAGGGATGGAAAATTCCTTGGTTATATGGTGACCAAGAGGGGCATAGAGGCAAGTCCTGAGCAGATCAAGGCTATCACCAACTTGGAGTCACCCAGAACCGTTAAGGACGTACAGAGACTTACAGGCTGGTGGCAGGTCTTAATTGTCAACACTTTCGGTAACACAGTGATACTGAAAAAAATTAAAATTTATATATACATATACTTTTCTTTTGTTTAACCTTTATGGGGACACATGCTGACCTTTTTGTTCTAGTAGGTTAAAATCTTAGGTTAACATGTTTAGTCAAAATGCCCTTCAATCTCAAAAGTGACAAAGACACTAATCTTTTGATAAAAGGCAAAAAAGCACATGTATTATTCCTTTAGTAATTCGGGGCACGGTGTTCGCTACGACGATGTTCTCTTGCCAAACGGGAATAATCTCTAGTGGAATTGTACTAAGTATTAGGAACATGGAGTTCGCTACTACAATGTATCCTACTTAAAAGGTACAATTTACTAAAGTTTTTACTTTAAAATAACTCAGGGCACGGAGCTCGTTACTACGATGCTTCCTTGTTTAAGAAGTAATAAAAACTTGAAGACATGTGTATGTTGAAAAGTGCTTAATATGAGGCTTGTTATGTCTCAAGTGCTTAAAAATGAAGGTTGTTATGTCTCAAGTGCTTGAAAATGAGACTTGTTATGCCTCAAGTGCTTGAAAATGAAAAATATTTTCAAAGGGTTATTTTGATACATATGTTTATTTTTGGATTACCATTATTACTAGTAACACATTTGTATGTGCCACATTAATTTTTTATTCTTTATTTTCGAATTTAGTTATTTAAATCTTGAAAATCCAAAATTTGTAATGCTTTTGAATTTAAAAAAGTTTTTAACTAATTATTTTTATCTTGATAAATCAAAGTGGGTAACTTATATTCCTAAAAATTTGGATGACTTATTTAAATTCGAATTTTAAGGAGATAATTACCGAACTTTATTTTTATCTCTTTTTCTTATATTTAATTTTTTTTTTGAATTTATTAAAAAAATGAAGCAACAGCTGGTTTTGGATTTAATTTGGGGTAGTTGTGTATTTAATTTGGGAGTCTTGACTAGAAAATAGGGAGTTAGGTTCAAAATTGTTTTGATCAACCCCCTAATTTGGATAATTATCCCATTTTCTTGTTATTTTCCCTTTTTAATCTCTCTCTCTCTCATCTGTTTCTCTCTCTCTACTCCCAAATCCTTCAAAACCCTCTTCTCCGATCACTTCGTCTTCTCCAAAATTTCAACAATGTCGTCACCTACCAAAAGTTCAACGCCCGTGGAGATTTCACCTCTCGTACTACCTCAAGGGTTACCTCGCCTATGGAGGTTTCACCTAGGGTCACCCTTGTTTCTTCTCCAAACCTTTCCCAAGACATTGTCCGGCCATTTTCGTTCCCTTTAGCCTCTCTATCTCCGGAAGTGTCTCCTCCTCAACCCAGTGTACCCGTTTCAAGGAAAATAAGAAGAAAAGGAAAGCTCCAATGCCTCCCCAAAGACCACCAAAATGAAGCTCCAACAAACTAAGGGCTGGATTTAGCAAAGGGAAGTCGAACACCTCCTTTGATCCCATAGAAGTTTCTGAAGAATCTCTCAGTCTCTCTTCAACTCACATATCTGATGAAGCCTACAAAGAAGAAAAGGAGCCTTCAGAAGGCAGCCTTGAGGATGAAGGTGAAACCCTAGTTGCAGCAAGAGTAAAGCTCTTCAGGAAGAAAGAAAGACAGAGTACTGTCAAAAGTGTACCAAACCTGGAGCAACACCTCAGGCAACACCTTTCTCTGTTCAGCCCAACATACCACTTCATGAGGTACATTCTCAATTTCCTGAATATTCTAATTCCCCAAGTGATAAGTTTACTGTGAATGCTGATATTAATGATGATGAGGCCTTCCCTAATCCACATTTAACTCTAGAATTTCAAAGGGAAGAAAATATGTCATTTTGGTTAGCTCATAGCAAGAAGCCACTTTTGGTGGAAAAGAATATAGATGTTGAGGATCTGAAACTGAATGGTGTGTTTGAGTTCCTTTCTGATAGGATGTTTTTGGTTCCCAATACCCATCCTTGTCCATTTGTTGAGAGCATTGTTCAAAACTTTTATGCCAACCTCAATCCCAACCTTGATAATGAGGGTTCACCTCGTTTTGGTAAAGTTTTTGTTAGGGGCAGAATCTATAGTTTTACTCAAGCCATGATCAACAAGGCTTTAGGTTTAGGGTTACCAAACTTGGATGATGAAATTGTGTGCCAATAGGGATGTGATGGCTAAGTTTTTGACAAACAACAAGGTTTCTAAGTGGCCCGTCGATCCCAAGATTAAGTTCCCAGCCTCTAGACTTACTTCACTCTATTCCATGTTGCACAAGTTGTGCATTTTTAACTGACTCCCAACCAAGAATGAACAATATCAACCAATGGAGCAAGCTAGAGTGTTGTATAAACTAGGAAAGAGGGAGAGAATTAACTTGAAAATTAACTTTGGAAGATTAGTGTTTAAACATCTTGCTTCCTGGCCAAAGAAAAATGACCCTTCCTATGGTATTTCAGTTCCTTCACAAGTGTATGCCTGTTGTTGAAAGCAATATTAATGGCTGGCTTCAGGTTCATACAAATATTCTGGAATTTATTTCTTAAATTTCTTCACAAACAGGGGGAGTTGATGGCGGTGCTGCTGCAAGTGCTGTCGATGGTGCTGGGGCTGATCATACTCAAGAAATCCAAGCTGAGGAAGAAGGGGAAGAAACAGAGGAAGAGGAAGAAGAAGTCTAATGTGGTATTGCAGGTGGAATCATTTTTTGGTGGATGGTGTATCTTAAAAATAATCTTTTTTATGGTGGCATAAAAAACAATTTAATTTGTGTTTTAAATTTGGTATGTGGTTGTTAACTTTGACAATGCTTTGGATTGTTTTTATGGTTTGTTTAAACTTGGGATTTTGTTTGGTAGTTTAGATTAAACTTTTTAAAACAAGTTGTTTAAATTTGATTTTGTTCAAATTTTGGTTTGCATGGTTAAGTTTTAAAGTTTGATCTTTTGTAGTTAGCTTCCTTATTATGGGGGAGTTAATTATTGACATGTGTTTGGAATGGTTATTCAGCTAACAAATTGTTGCAGGTACAAGCACCTTGGTGTTTATAAATAAATACAAGAAATGTACAACTATGGGGGAGTTTGTAAGTGCAGCTTGATGGTGTTACCACAAGTGCTGCCAACACTCTCTAAGTGTTATCAGACGTAGGTGTTAACACAAGTTGTGATAGCACTTTTAAGGTATTACCAAACACTTTTGAGTTTATTCGTTGGACATTTCTTACATAGGTTATAATGAATATTTGTATAATCTATACTTGCAAAATATATGTGTGGTTAGTCCAATGTACAGGTAAATGTTCATGAGAAGTTAGAGCTACAAAAGTGGTGTAACGAGTCAAGAGGAGAATTATGCATAAATGGAGATTTATGCATAACTCGTAACAGCTGAAGGAGAACACGTAGGAAGACTTGTTCAATGCTGAGATTGATGGACAAACAAGAGAGTACAATATAGGAGAGCTCATGGGTACAAGGAGTTAATAATAAGGACTTGGGCACTAAGCAATACAGTTGCTACATTCAAGGGAATTGACTAAGTCTTTAGCTCAACAAACCCAATAACATCTCCACTCCATCCGATCCATTTCAAGGCTGTTAAATCAAGAGTAGCCTCCAAGTATTTGAAGGCTATAAATAGCAAGGGTGTAGATAAGCACAATATGTCGAGCATCACACACACACTTGCTTAAAAAAGATCAATTACTCCTCGACTCTTTATGTTCTTCCTCCCACAAATTATTTCCACCTTCAACGTCTTGGGACTTGATTGTGTCTTGGCTAGGATAGAACTTTGTGATTGATCTTAGTTCCTAGTTCTTACATTGATATATAGATAGGGAACAACTTCGGCTTCGTAATCATCTCATGTAGTGAATATAAAGTCTTTGCCATTTAGGCATTCTCAAGTTATATATTTATATAACTTGGGAAAAATTATTTTTTGTGATTATTCATATATTCCGCTGCAAAACTATTGTGTTTTACAAGCTGATTGCTTTGTTTTACATACTGTTTTTATACTCTGTTGTGTGTGTTACCGTAAGTGTTATCAGTTGTGCTATCAACCATTTTGATAACACTTGCAAACTGGCTATAGACAATTTCAAAGCTAATGCTAAATTAATACGAGCATCTCTGATGGGGATTATGCTATAGTAATAGAAGAGTCTGCAAAACAGTCGAGTGCGTGGATTCTTGATTCTGGGGATTTTTATCATATTAGCCCATGGAGAGAGTGTCTTACAACCTATGAGCAGGTAGATGGTGGTAATATTCATATGGCCTACTTGTAGGGTGGTTGGTGTTATGGGTATTTTTCAGCATGGTGACATCTTCAGTTGCTCCTGCATGTCAAGATGATATTCCACTGTAAGTATTACTTAATATTTACTAATTCGTTTTTTATAATATTTTCCATTATTAATTTACAGAAGAGACAAATGCGGGATACTTTCAAGCACGTTCAACCTCTCTTCAACGGCAAAGTGGACTTGGTCTTGTGAACATTGAGGAGATAAGCACGGAATGCCGAGATTGTAGGAGCTAACATTTATCCATTTTAGTTATTATTATTTAAGGGGATTTGGAGACAGAAAAATACACTCTCTACACACACTACACCGGCGATATTTGTAATCCTCTCCATTGTCTTCCACAGTTGTAATCTCAATTTTTATAGTGAAACATTTAAGGTTGGAGACCTAACTCCTGGGGTTTTTTCCGAAGAGGTTATCATCTCTAAGGTTTTCCTCGTTAACAAATCCTTGTGTCACTCTTTACTTTCATGTTTTTGTTCCATTTAATTGAATTCCAAAGTCCCCTCCTTGTTGTTTAAATCCATACACTTGTCAAGTTAAGATTCTACCTTATTGTTTTTTCTACCAAAATAGTTGGTATTGGCTCTATCAAGCTGCAGAGTTATGATGGTAAGTTCTGCACTTTGAACGATCTGAGGCATGTTCCATAGATGACAAAAACCTGATATCCCTTAGTCAGCTAGACAACATAGGGTACAGTTTCAAAGATAAAGGTGGAGCAGTTCAGGTCTACAAAGGGTATGAAGCTATTCATAGCGGCCTTAAGCGGGGCTTCATATATTTCCTCCAAGGAAGGATGCTTTCTGGGTCAATATTGGTTGCATCATCTGAAGTGTTCAAGAAGGATTTGACCAAGTTGTGGCATATTAGGCTTGGACATATTAGGATTAGAGGGATGTAGATATTGGCTAACTATGGGTCTTCTGAGTAGACATAAGGTCAAGGACCTTAAGTTGTGCAATCATTATGTACTTGGGAAGATGAAGTGAAACAAGTTTCCTAAGGGGGTTCACAAAACGAAGGGCAGTTTAGATTACATTCACTTGGATTGTTGGGGACCTCACGTCAGGTGTCATTGAGGGGTTATAGGTATTTCTTATCTATGATTGATGACTACTCAAGGAAGACTTGGGTAATTATTATGAAGCACAAGAGTGAGGATCTCACAAATTTCAGACAGTGGAAGACATTAGTGGAGAATTAGACAGGGAAGAAGATCAAGCGACTCCAGACAGATCAAGCGACTCCAGACAGATAATGGGTTGGAGTTATGTATTGCTGAGTTCGATGAGTTTTGTAAGCAAGTGGGGATTTCTAAGCATCTCACTATCAGAGGTACACTATAAGAAAATGGTGTAGCAAAGTGCATGAATCAAACATTGTTGGCTAGGGAAAGGTGCATGCTCTCTAGTGCAGGGTTGTATAAGCAGTTCTGGGAAGAAGCGGTTAGTAAAACATGTTACTTGATAAATCGCGGACCACATACATGTATCAGTCTCAAAGTTTCCAATGAGGTATGGTCATGTAAACACGTTGATTATTCTAATTTAAGTGCTTTTCTGGTTGTACTACTTATTATCATGTGGATGATGGGAAGTTAGAGCCGCGGGCTAGAAAAGGAGTATTCAGGGGTTATAGGTGTTTTGGACAAATTTCAACAAGTAAATTTATCTAATCAAGGATGTTTGGGAACAAATGGAATATAATTCTCAAAGCAAGATGAACGCGAGGATGTAACGAGGAAACCCTTTGAACAATCGTTCGAGGGAAAAACCTCGGGAGGCTTTTGGCAAGCCTACCTAAACTAAAGAAATATTATTGAGTATTAGAGTCTTTGAGTACAAGTGCAGAGTGAGAGTAAGCAAAATTGTGTAACGTGCATACAGGTGCGTTCTAAGTATAATATATAGGCGTGAATGTAACCGAAAAACAACATCTTGAATATCATGCTGAAATCTCGCCTAGAATCTTGCCTATAATCCCGCCATTTGTTGATGGAGATCAGCCGTTATCCCTTGGTTGAAGGATAGGACCGTTGTGTTGTTGCTTGACCAAGTCCATGCAGTCATTTAAATGAGCTATTTTTATTTTTATTTTTGTTCCTGAAAAATAGGAAAATACAACAAACAGTTTCAAGGCGTTAGTCCAAGATGTTAGTTAAGACGTTACCTCAAGATGGATGTCCAAGACGTAGAACATGTTAAGTGGATTTTTAAGGTGAAACAATTACCCCCAAAATATTGAGGCTTTCCAAGCTAAATACGGAAGGTCTTAATGTTTTGACAAGTGTATCTTCACGCGAGGGTTGAAAGGGAAGTTATAGAGTCATGAAAGGAATTATTAACCGTCATTCTCGAATGGCTCTATTATCAACAAATCTTTTTAAATCCCCTCCATACATGTGTCTCTTCCTATATTATGGCAAGATCATCCTGGACGGTGCAATCTTCATCCATATTCGTTAAGCTCAAAGCCACAATATTTCTTCAAAAAGTAGGTTTGATTCATCATACCTCAGATCCATTTTCTTGATAGATCCAAACTAATGTATATTGTTTATTTGCAGTGACTCGATCCGGCTTTATGACGAATGTCATTGTGGCCAAGTATAAAGGAAAGAAGAAAATAGCAGAAAATATACTTAAGGTGGACGATAAAGCTATTTTGAAGAGAAAAAGAGTGGACCAAGATACCAATGCAGAGAAGCAGACGCGGAGTGAGGAGGTACTAGAGAGTCAGGTAATTGGTTTATGTGAACTTTTATCTAGATACTCCTTCATTCTGGTCGATATCATTCGTTTTGTTGATAACAGGCTGTTTCGATTGCTATGTTGATGTCTAAAGAAATCAGAATGTGGAAGGTAAAATGTGACACCTTAGACATGGATAGGGCCGAATATGAGAAGGATCTGAAGGATGCTGCCAAGATAATAAATGAGAAGAATTTAGAAGTCAGGGCGAAGGGTGAAGAGATTTTAAAATGGAGGTCCAGGCTTGCCAGTGTTGACGTGAGACATGAGAGGGAGATGAGAATACTAGGTGATGATATGGCGAATGAAACTGCGAAGGCAGTTTTTGAAGCAAGAATCCAAATGATCATGGAATTTCTAGAAGGAGAGCACGTGAACTGGGACTTGGATGAGGAGAATGCAGCTTTGTAGAGGATTATTGATGAGAAAGCGGGTGAGGTTACCTCTACGAAGGTTGAGCAAGTGATGATGTTCAAGACAGTAACACTGAATGACTACATGACGTTTCATCTCTTTTTCTTAAAAACAATTTGATGAGGGTTTATACTCAGGAAAATTTTTTAATTTGTAAGGACTCATAAGAGTCAATATACTTAGAATTTTTAGAGATGTTGGGTTGGTTCAACATCTTAACCTAGTGGGGTGTTTTGCCCTTTTTCTTGGATTTTACATTGAGACTGTTTTGTTGGTTATGGAATCTTTGTTGTTCATTGGTAACATATAAATGTTACAACCACTTGATGGGGATAACATGTTAATGTTATTACCTAGTTGAAAAGACAACATGTAACAATGTTTTAACCAAGTTGAAAAGACAACAAGTAACAATGTTGTAACCATTGGTCCCTAAGTGAGAAAATGTGCGCTCAGGCAAGGTTATGGTAACCAATAGACATAGAAAAGATGTAAAATCATTTAAACTGTAGAAGGTAAATACCTTAACGTGCGCCAAGGCGAAGTTATTGCAACTAACAGACTTTAGGAAAAATGTATAATGTTTTAAGCCGTAGCGGGTGTTACCTTACAACTTAGAAATGTTGACGGGATGCATCACTGCACACGTTGACCTTTCAGGTGGATGCTTTGGACTGTCTCATTGTTTAATGACATATTGCAAAATAGTAATCCATTAGAGTTGGGTGTTAGCTCTAGCTAACACCCCTACGATGCTTAAGTCAGTAGAGGCTTGATTTAAGAAAAAAGGAAAGAAAATTAAAAGAGACTAGTTGAGATGAAGCTCATACCTGGGTGTGGAAATCGCAATAAATTTCAACTTACTTGTAATAATGCTTCAGGTGTAGGGTGTTCCAGCTTCTAGGTATTCGGATGCCGTCCGGGGTATACAATCAGTATGCACCCTTTCCTGCTTCAGCATCAACAAGATAGGGACCTTCCCATTTCGGAGCTAATTTTCTTGCGTGCAATTCCCGGGTATTTTGGAATACTTTTCTTATGTCTCCAACCTGAAAGCATCTTATTCTTACGTTCTTGTTGTACGACCTGGCAATTCTTTGTTGGTAGGCGGCCATCCTTATCTTGGCTATGTCCCTAAGTTCATCCACAATATCTAAATCCTGAGCCAGAAGGTAGTTACTGTCTTCAGGAGTTAGCAACCCATATCTTGTGGTTGGAATTGTTGCTTCTGTGGGGAGTACAACTTCTGTGCCAAATACTAAAGAGTACGGTGTATGTCCTGTAGCGTTCTTAGACGTTGTCCTGTTAGCCCTTAGTACAAGTGGTAATTCATCGACCCATCTTCCCATTTTCCGATCCAAACGTTTTTTCAGATTGCTGATGATCAACTTGTTGCTCGACTCAGCATGTCCGTTGGCTTGAGGATGTACAGGGGTTGATGTTATTAGTTTGATTCCCCATCTTGAATAGAAATCCCTTGTCTTTTTGCTGATAAACTGAGAACTATTGTCACAAATGATTTCCGAAGGAATTCCAAATCTTCACAAGATGTTCTTCTTAAAAAGGATATGACCTCCTTGTCTCGTATTTGAACATATGCTTCTGCTTCAATCCATTTGGAGAAGTAATCTATCATGGCTAACATGAACACTCTTCCCCCTGGAGCTTTTGGTAACTTGCTGACTATGTCCATGCCCCATTGCATGAAAGGCCAAGATAAAAGTATGGGGTGAAGAGGTTCGGCGGGTTGATGCAAGATGTTGCTATGTCGTTGACAAGCATCGCACTTTAAAGCAAAATTCATTGGGTCTTGTCTCATAGTGGGCCAGTAGTATCCCGTTTTAAGGGATTTGGAAGATAACGTCTTCCCCCTTGAGTGATTTCCACATTCCCCCGTATATAGATCATTTAGGACCTCTTCAACTTCTCTGGGCTCTAAACACCTCATGTAAAGACCTGTCGCAAACCTTCGAAACAATTTGTTATTAATTAAGGTGAACCGGTACATCTTCATCCTGAACGACCTTTGATTCTTGACATCTAGTGGAATGGTTCGGTCTTGCAAATACTGCAGAATAAGTTGGACCCATGTCGACTCCGCACCATGGCCTGGAGAAGATGCTTCCGAAAGATCTAGGACTGCACATTCTTCAGTTTGATCAATGGTTGGATATTGGACATATATAATTGGGATGTTGGTATTTATCATCGCTCCACATGTTGACCCTAAGTTGGCCAAAGCTTCGACTTCAGCATTCTCTTCGCGTGGTACCTGTTCCAAGGAAAAACTAACAAACACGCGGCTAGCGCTTTAACATGCCGGAGGTAAAGTGTCATCCTGGTGATCTTAGCTACATAAGATCCGTTAAAATTATTAACTAGTAACAAACAATCAATAAATACGTTAAGATGAGTAACTTCTAAACTAAGAGCAGTAGATAAACCCATGATCAAAGCTTCATATTCGGCTTCGTTATTGGTTGCCTGGAATTCAAAAGAAACCTCCTGGGGGATTAACTCGCCTTATGGCGATTTTACTAAGATGCCCAGTCCTGCGCCTCTTGAGTTGGATGCTCCATCTGTGAACAATGTCCAATACCTGGGAGTATTATTACCTTCGAGGTGCTGGACTTCTAGCGTCACCTCAGGTTGCAAGGCAGCACTGAAATTGGCTACAAAATCTGCAAGGGCATGTGACTTAATGGCACTTCTGGGTTCGTAAGAAATTTCATATGTGCTGAGCTTGACTGACCACTTGGCCATTCTTCCTGACATCTCAGGAGTTCTCATAACAGTCCTGATAGGATAGTTAGTTTTTACAATAATAGGATGCGTTTCAAAGTAATGACGTAATTTAGTAGATGCGGTGATTAATGCGAGGATAAGTTTTTCTAGATGGGAGTACCTGGTTTCCGCTTCTAGAAGAGATTTACTTACATAGTAAATGGGACATTGACTGCCTTGATCTTCCTTTATCGGACAGCACTTACGGCACTCTCAGATACGGCTAAATATATATAGAGGGGTTCACCAGGTTCTGGTTTAGCGAGGAGAGGTGAAGACGTGAGGTACTTTTTGAGGTTCAAGATGGCTTCTTCGTGTTGCTCGGTCCACTGAAACAGCTTGTTCTTCCTTAAGACGTCATAAAACAACTTGCACTTTTTGGAAGATTTGGAGATGAACCGATTTAAGGCCGCTACTGGCCCTGTCAATCTTTGTACATCTTTGATGTTTCTAGGGGACTGTAGGTTGAGGATAGCTTTGATCTGTTCTGGGCTGGCCTCGATTCCCCTCTTGGTCACCATGTATCCCCAAAACTTCCCAACTCTAACCCCAAAGTTGCATTTGGAAGGGTTCAGCTTCATATTGAAGGCTTCTAAGATGTCAAAGGCCTCTGCCAAGTGTTGCACGTGATCTTCCATATTCTTGGACTTTACCACCATGTCATCTATGTATACTTCCATTGTTTTGCCGAGATGGTCCTTGAACATCTTGTTTACATGTCTTTGATAGGTTACCCCTGCATTTTTTAACCCAAATGGCAAGGCACTATAACAATATATACCTTCAGGAGTTATGAAGGCGGTATCTTCTTGATCAGAAGGCTCCATTTGGATTTGCTGATAACCTGAAGAAGCGTCTATGAAGGTCTGTACGTCGTGGCTAGCTGTTTCATCTACCAGGGAATCAATATGGGGTAATGGGAATGGATCCTTAGGACATGCTCTGTTCAAGTCCGTAAAGTCTACACGTACACGCCATTTCCCATTTTTCTTCTCGACAACCACCACATTGACGAGCCACCTAGGATACTGCACCCCTCTGATCATCTTTGATTTGAGCAGTCTCTCTACTTCCTTCTTAATGATTTGATTCTGTTCTTGGGCAAACTTCCTCCTCTTCTGATGGACCGGCTTGATGGTAGGGTCGATATTCAACTTGTGAGTTATGATGCTTTTATCTATCCAGTCATATCTTCATGTTTCCAAGCGAAACACAACCTTCTACTCTTTAGAAAGTCAATCAACTCTTTCTCAATTTCAGGGGGTAAGTCAGCTCCAACTAGCACATGGGCATCAAGGTTAGAGGCATCTACGGGCACTTTTCACACGTCATACTCAGCAGCCTCCAAGATGTCCTTGACGCCTTTCTGTAATTGCTATGCTGGACGGGAAGTAGAACATGCTTTCATGTCTGTTTTATAACATTCCTTAGCGGCTTGTTGGTGCCCTTTTACCTGGATCACCTCGTGTTGGCATCTTGAGGCACTAGTGGTATGTGGATGGAACGGCTTTCATACTATGGATCCATGGTCTTCCCAAGATGAAATTATAGGCTGATGGGCAATCAATCACACAAAACCTTTCCATGGAGTTCAATCCTTCAACATAGACTGGCAATTTGATTTCTCAAATTGTTTGCTTGGTCTCTCCACTGAACTCGACTAGAATGGAAGAATTCTTCACAACTTCGGTTAAGGGAATTGACATTTCTTCTAATGTGCTCTTTATAACCAAGTTTACTGAACTCCCGTTATCGACCAAGATACGCTTGACCTAACAATTGGCAATCTGCAAGGTGATGACTAACCCGTCATGATGGGGATCCAAAATATTTTCCTTATCATCTTGATCAAAAATGATCTGCTGGCCCATAGAAACATCAATACGTCGTGCTGGTAACTCCATCTTGTCTTCCTTGGAATCTTTGGCATGACGTTTTGCTGCAGAGTACGTGGTGCCACAAATTTCTGACCCGCCTGTAATAAAGTTGATCACCTTAGTTGCAGAAGAAGGTGAAGATGGAGCATCGGTGACGGCTTCCTTTGCTTCATCCCGTCCGTTCCTTTTTCAAGGTAGATCTTTGAGGAGGCCTTTAGAGAGTAAGTGGCTGCTTTCTCCTCAAGGCAATGCAATTTTTTGTAGTATGGCCAAAATCTTCATGGTAGGCGCACCATCTAGATTGATCCTTCCAAGGTGCTGTTCTATCAGCTGCCTTTGGCCATCTCGCCTTGCTTCCTAAGTTGTCCATCGCATGTAGGAGCCCTGAAACGTCAACAGAAAAATAATAATCACTAATCTTAAGATAAGCTGTTTCATCCTCAACACTATCATCTTCTACAACATTAATTTTAGGAGAGTCAGTTTAGAATAGGGTTTTCCCCTGTTAGATCG
This sequence comes from Adenophora triphylla var. japonica, assembly GCA_022495995.1. Classification (NCBI taxonomy): domain Eukaryota; kingdom Viridiplantae; phylum Streptophyta; class Magnoliopsida; order Asterales; family Campanulaceae; genus Adenophora; species Adenophora triphylla. The sequence continues at coordinate 618,274 of JAFEMH010000394.1, forward strand.
ATAGTGAGAGGATTCTGCTTTTCTATCGGGATTTTCATATGTTGACGTCTTCTTTGACATCTTGCCATGAATCATTTCGTCTTCTTCTAGCCTGATGAAATGAACGGACCTCGTCCTGACTTCTTCTAGGCTCCTAGATAGGAACATGACAAGATCTTGGTAGAAGGGTGATTCCCTCTTCAGGCCCATCCTGAAAGCTTCTATCGCAGTCGACACGTCAATGTGAGGAATGCTTACGGCCTCCTTGTTGAACCTAAACACGTAATCTTTTAAAGTCTCGTCATGTTGTTGCACAATCCTGTAAAGGTCACTTGTTAATTTTTCAAAGACACAATTGCAAGAAAATTGGTTAAGAAACATGTTAATTAATTGAGAATAAGATGAGATGGAATTCATAGGTTGATTGGTCAGCCACATCAAGGCGGGACCAGATAAGGTGGACCCAAAACCCCTGCATAAACAAACTTCTTTAAGATGGGGAGGAATGCTGATGATGTCCATCTTTTCTTGGTACAAGGCTATATGCTCGGCAGGATCTGTCGTGCCATCATATTGCTTCATGGGAGGTACTTGGAATCTCTTAGGGATCTCCACCCCGGCTATAGCAGGAACAAAGAGTGAGTCATGTTGGCTGGTTGGAGATGCCTGGTTAAAGGGCAAGGTGACTCCAGGAACCATTATGAGGATTTCCTTGGGTTGTTGTACTTCTCTTGCAAGGGCGGTATCTGCAACAGGGTTAGTGGCAACTACAGGATTGAAAGGAGTACTGAACAGGTTAAAACTCCCTGTTTGCCCCACAGGAGGTGGGGTCGCAAAAGTGAAACATGATGACAGCGGTATCGAGTTGGATGTGACGGTAGGGCTTTCAGTCTGAACGATACTGAACATGGACGTGCTGCCTTGTCCACCTTGTGCACTCATCCCGACACCTGGAAAAAGAGTCCTGGACTGCAAAGGAGAAATCTCACGCGTGCTGACAACTAGAATGCTGCGCCCTGAAACCGAAAAGTCACGTCGCAATTTGTCGAGGTGAGTGAAGAACGTCGATTGGTCTGCTGCTGTCCATCGAGCTGATCTTTTAGCTGTTGCATCATACTTGTCATAGCAGTTATAACTTCTAACGAGATTCTAGGTAGCGTCATGGATGAAGATCCGCCTAGGCTGAGCCCTTGTCTTTGGGACGTGATAGCGCCAGAACCCATAGGTGGATGCAAACTAGATGTTACAGGCTAGCTTGACGCGCTGGTTCCTGCCTCAGTTGTGATGATGGGGGTTGACATGGCCGAAGTCAGATTGCTTATCTTGATTGGAATCTAAAAAACCAAAGTTCCCACAGACGGCGCCAAATTGTTTTGGACAAATTTCAATAAGTAAATTTATCTAATCAAGGATGTTTGGGCACAAATGGAATATAATTCTCAAAGCAAGATGAACGCGAGGATGTAACGAGAAAACCCTTTGAACAATCGTTCGAGGGAAAAACCTCGGGAGGCTTTTGGCAAGTCTACCTAAACCAAAGAAATATTATTGAGTATTAGAGTCTTTGAGTACAAGTGCAGAGTGAGAGTAAGCAAAATTGTGTAACGTGTATACAAGTGTGTTCTAAGTATAATATATAGGCGTGAATGTAACTGAAAAACAACATCTTGAATATCATGCTGAAAACTTGCCTAGAATCTTGCCATTTGTTGATGGAGATCAGTCGTTATCCCTTGGTTGAAGGATGGGACCGTTGTGTTGTTGCTTGACCAAGACCATGAAGTCATTTAAATGATCTATTTTTATTTATATTTTTGTTCCTGAAAAATAGGAAAATAAAACAAAAAGTTTCAAGGCGTTAGTCCAAGATGTATGTTTAGACGTTACCTCAAGATGGATGTCCAAGACGTAGAACATGTTAAGTGGATTTTTTAGGGTGAAACAATAGGGATGGTGTCAAGGGATATTGGATTTGGTCTCCATCAGAGGGTAGGGTAATAATAAGCAGGAATGTTGTTTTTGATGAAAACTCTTTGCTTAACCCTATTATGAGATCCGTGGTTGTATCAAGTGTTGGTAGTATTGATAAACAGGTGGAGCTACAAGATACTTCAGAGTCGAGCAGTCTACTGTTAGATGCTCATCAGGATCAACCGTCAGAAATAGAAGCAACAAAAAGTTCATCACTAGTTTCCGAGTAACATGGGTTAGCTCAAGAGAGGTCTAGATAGGCTAATTTCGGGAAGCCTACAGTGAGGTATGGTTTTGAAGAAATGGTGTCTTATGCACTCCTGGTTGATGAGGAGCTGGAGCCCGATTCTTCGGAGCCAACTAATTTCAAGTAAGCGGTTATGTTTCACCCTAAAATTTTCATTCAACATGTTCTACATCTTGGTCATCCACCTTGAGGTAACGTCTTGACTTACACCTTGGACTAACGCCTTGAAATTGCTTGTTGTATATTTCCTATTTTCAGGAACGGAATTATGAATACATAACTCACTCATACGACCGTTTGGACATGGTTAAACGATGACATAACAACTCCATTTATCAACCAAAGGGATAACGGCTGATCCTCATCAACGAATGGCGAGATTCTAGGTAAAATATCAGCATGGCATTCAAGTTGTTATTTTCGGTTACAATCATGTATATATATATTTTCCTTAGAACGCATTGTAAGTACCCAAATCTGGCTCATGCCTTCCGGTTAATTTTCCCGGCAATTCCGCTAAATTTTCCGATAATTCCCCAGACTTTCCTAGAGCTTCGGAGCAATTCCGGAACTGTTCCAAACCTCTTAAGGGCTGAAGGGAATGATTAGTAATTAAGAAACACTTTTTTCTTAATTACAAAAAGCTTCTAGAATTGCCACCTTGCATGATTCTAGAAACATGCTGAGTCATTGTGGATAATGCCGCACGGCTGCATTAGGAAAAGACTCCTAGCCGCACGGCTTCATTAGCCTTATCCAGACTGCCTATAAATAGAGCCCTCCTTGAATGAACCCTCGCCCAAAAAAATTAAAATCGTTGTATCATTTCCCCCCTTTTTTGAAAAGAGTATCTTTTGTATTGAAAATGATACGACAAGTTTTTGAAAACTTCAGTTTTGGGAGTCGCCACGCCGTTTTTAGAGGAAAACATTGAAAAACCTATTTTTAGAGATTTTGAGTCCGGGAGTCTGGTTACGTGTTTGGGAAGAACTAGAGAGTTCACCCAACACACCTCTTTCGAGACTTTCAATCAACATTGGACAATTTTTGGACATTCAAAGTGTGTGTGCAATATGTGTCGATGTGTGAAAAATGCAATTTTGACATTTTCATTGATAATTTGGAAGCTGAGTACAACTTGTGAGCCATAAGAGGGGGCCACACCCTTTTACATATTATGATTATCATAACAAGGCAGAAGGTAAGACAATCTGCCCAGAGACTTCCCATGTCGTCCGACACAGGACCTCCTAGGCAGAGGTTGTCGCACGACATGATGTCTCTTGGTTAGATTGTCCTATTACAAAGACCAAGCAGTTTCTGTAAATGAAATGACATTTATTCAACTCAGTAAAGACACTATTTGAAGGTCTAAAACTCAGTTTGGGATTGACGGGAGTGAACAAAGTCACGATAGACTTTGTCGACACGGATGTTATATGACATAGAGCCTTTGATGTCATCTATGTCATACGGCGATCCTCTTCCATCAAATAGGTTGCACCCAAACTGAGTTTAGGCACCCAAATAGTGGCTTATGAGCCAGAAGATGCTTAGGTAGGCTTTGAGTCACAAAGGGGATAAACCTAGCAGATCTAAAGTCCAAGAATGGCATTGCGGCCTTCTGGGAGTCCCATGTCGTATGACACAGGATCTCCATGGAGACCTATGTCGCACGACATGGGGAGCCTGTTTCAGTGCCCTTCAGTCTGTTTGGTTCCTCCTTTGTTCCCCAAGCAAACCAAGCATATTTATTGATTATAAACAGTAATATAATACTATAATATGGGTATTATGGGAAGATCACATGGCTTTAGTGACCAAATGTGATAAATCACACGTTTTATGGCCACTTTGAAGTAGCCATCACTTCCTAACCCGATGTAGCTAGGCAAAGATTGAAACTTTATTGGTGTGTGTACCACCAAATGTCCAGATCTGAGGTGGGGAGAAGTGAATATTGAAGATTCACTCCTCCACCACCTTTATCATGCAAAATCCCAATTTTTACATGGTATGAGAGCAAGTATGCATGCAAGGTATATTTAAAGACTTTATTAAAAGAGGGAGAAAGGTTTAGTGGCTACCTATTGTAGTCCACAAGGTAGAATCACCAATAGTATGGTGTCTACCCCTTCAATCACCAACAAAGGAAGCTTCTTGGAGTCTTGACCTTGAAGTGTGTGTGTGAGGAGGGAGGTGAGTGTGTGTGTATGAGAGAGAGAGAGAAAGAGACTCTATTTGGCAAGAGTTTCCCCCTATTTTGCTCTCAGAATTTTATCCTCTCTTTGGCTCTCTTCCTTCGCCCCCCCTAAAATGATCAGCCATGCCTTGTATTTATAGGCATCCTGATGGGGCGTCTTATGTCGCACGACATAGGCAGTTAAACCGCCTTAGTGGCCCTTGTCGGACGACAGCGTACTCTTTTTGGCCATATTGGGCCGAAAGCTTGGCAGGCCCAATGGACTGATGGGCTGCTGGGATTTTTGGACTAGATATTGCCTTTTAGCAATTATATTAGCCCAAAATATAATCAAAGTGGATCCAAATCATGGGTTCGGATCGGGGTACTCACAGAGCCCCTCGGCGACGTCACTTCCACGGGAAGTGGGGTCGTCGACACAATGAGAATCCCGAGCCGGACACGAACGGCGGGGAAAGAGGTGACCAAGATGGTCAAGTGGCTGGACCTCTTATGAAGAGGATTCCTACGTATCCCGTGGGGGAATCAAGCCGAATCGTAGTTCGTTGAAGATGGGGTGCCAAATGAAAGGCTACGGGCTTTGTACCCGAAAGTGACTGTTCCAAGGGGAGTCACCCCGAAAAAATGTGACTTTTTTCTTTGGGAGTCACCCGCGAATTTGACTGTTTTTTCTTTGGGGAGTCACCCCGCGAACTTGACTGTTTTTTCTTTGGGAAGTCACCCCGCGAACTTGACTCTTTTTTCTTTGGGAAGTCACCCCACGAACTGAACTTGACTGTTTTTTCTTTGGGAAGTCACCCCGCGAACTTGACTTTTTCCTTTGGGAGTCACCCGCGAATATGACTGTTTTTGGTGGGGAGTCATCCCGATGATTTGACTTTTTTCTTTGGGAGTCACCCGCGAATATGACTGTTTTTGGTGGGGAGTCATCCCGATGATTTGACTTTTTTCTTTGGGAGTCACCCGTGAATATGACTGTTTTTGGTGGGGAGTCACCCGCGAATATGACTGTTTTGATGGGGAGTCACCCTGAAGATGTGACTTTTTTCTTTGGGAGTCACCCGCTGGAAACGTTGACTTTTTTCTTTGGGAGTCACCCGCTGACTGGACTGTGGAAATCTGTACGGTCTTTCCGGACCGGGTAGTTTAAGGCCGTTCCGGGCCAATGTGTGCTGTGTTGGAAATCTGTACGGTCTTTCCGGACCGGGTAGTTTAAGGCCGTTCCGGGCCAATTTGTATTGGAAATCTGTACGGTCTTTCCGGACCGGGTAGTTTAAGGCCGTTCCGGGCCAATGTGTGGATTGGAAATCTGTACGGTCTTTCCGGATCGAGTAGTTTAAGGCCGTTCCGGGCCATTGTGTATTGGAAATCTGTACGGTCTTTCCGGACCGGGTAGTTTAAGGCCGTTTCGGGCCAATGTGTGCTGTGTTGGAAATCTGTACGGTCTTTCCGGACCGGGAAGTTTAAGGCCGTTCCGGGCCAATGTGAATTGGAAATCTGTTCGGTCTTTTCGGACCGGGTAGTTTAAGGCCGTTCCGGGCCAGATGTGAATTGGAAATTTGTACGGTCTTTCCGGAAAGGGTAGTTTAAGGCCGTTCCGGGCCAAGGATCTTCGTAATGATATTTGTGAATGACTGAGAGAGGTGGGTTTTTGAACCCAAATGAATTATAGGGACGAGCCTAAAGGGGTGTAGGAACAAGCCTAAAAGGATATAGGAACAAACCTAAAGGTATAGGCACAAGCCTAAAGAAGCATAGGAACAAGCCTGAAGATTTGTAGGAACAAGCCTAGCGAGGTATAGGAACGAGCCTATAGAAGTGTAGGAACGAGCCTACGCATAGGAACAAGCCTAGCGAGATATAGGAACGAGCCCATAGAGATGTAGGAACAAGCCTACGCATAGGAACAAGCCTACGCATAGGAACAAGCCTAGCGAGGTATAGGAACGAGCCTATAGAAGTGTAGGAACAAGCCTACGGGTAGGAACGAGCCTAAAGAGGTATGGGAATAAACCCAAAGGGTATAGGCACAAGCCTAAAGAAGCATAGGAACAAGCCTGAAGAGTTGTAGGAACAAGCCTACGCATAGGAACAAGCCTAGCGAGATATAGGAACGAGCCTTTAGAGGTGTAGGAACAAGCCTACGCATAGGAACAAGCCTAGCGAGGTATGGGAACAAGCCCAAAATAGGTGTAGGAACAAGCCTACGGATAGGAACGAGCTTAAAGAGGTATGGGAACAAGCCCAAAATAGGTGTAGGAACAAGCCTACGGATAGGAACGAGCCTAAAGAGGTATGGGAACAAGCCCAAATGGGTGTAGGAACAAGCCTACAATAAGTGTAGGAACAAGCATGCGGATAGGAACGAGCCTAAAGAGGTATGGGAACAAGCCCAAATGGGTGTAGGAACAAGCCTACAATAGGTGTTCGAGATTAACTAAAAAGGATCGCGAGATGAACTCTATGACTTGAAATGACTTTATCTGAGAAAGTAATGATGATTTGCAGGTGAATGAGATATGCTTTCATACCTGTGCTGTGCTTACCTGCGAGGGTTGTGCACATGAAGATCACTTGAAGTGATTGGCTGACTTTGGAAACATTCGTCAGGTAGAACACGAACTTTGCATTTGATATTACCGTTTCAAGACGGGCTCTTCTATTAATTTGCCGTTGCGAGACGGGTATTGCTGATGAATTGCCGTTGCAAGACGGGCTGTTGAGGACTTGCCCATTGCCAGACTGGCTGCATGATGAACATTGTCGTTGCAAGATAGACTTTTGACGATGATTTGCCACTTCAAGATGGACTTTTGATTCATTTGTCATTGCAAGACGGGCCTTTGATGATGATGGTGAGGATGATCCTTTCCAGCCCCCCGCTTGCCACAGTGCCTGAGTGGCATGTATATTATGGCGAGCCCCGACCTTGGGCCCAGTACGAGGATGATGATGATTCGGATGGCGAGATCCATGAGGTATAGGAGGGTGGCGGCGATGGCCAGGAGCATATCGGCTCTGAGGAGGAGGTAGGCAGCGTCCAAGACGACAGCGGCTCCGAGGAGGATGAGGAGGATGATCCCGAGTCGGAGTGATCGTGGAAATCCCCTTTTGTCATGCTTTGGACTCTTAGATAGAGAGAAGGAACAATGCATGCACTAATCTATTGCTTCTCACTTTGTAAAATAAAATCTTTGTATTGTGCAACTAATGCATTCCATTGATAGCATCTAGGCTTATTTGTTTATATGTATTAGTCCGTCCCAAGAAATGGCAAGAAGGATGGCATTTGTTGGGGGTTGGTGATGTATTTGGGTGCAAAGTGTGCCAAATCCTCTCCCATGCGGCTGGTGAGTAGGGAGAATGGATATAGAGTTTTGGGCTGCTTTGGACAGGTTTCGAGCAAGTATCGGATCGCCGATGGGGTGCTGCAGATGCAGCCAGTTCTGACGTCTGATGGATGGTCACGTTTACTGACTTTCTTGGGAAACTAGCCCCCAGCATTTGTAAAAGGACAGCTTTGCAAAATGCGACTTCCAGCAGCCCCAAAATTCATCTTCAACCTTGGCATCATCCCCTAGGTCCAACATTTGGCTCAAAATGGAACGTTATGAAGAGATGTCCAATGCAATCCTGCTGCAGGCATAATCATCACGCGACCCAGGAGGCACCCATCTTTCCAGACCTTAGTCAATCACACGCGTACTTGGAAATATATACGTGCAGGGGCACATTTTTTGAAAAGTGGGAATGAATCCCGAATTTGTGTATGACACACTTGCTTTGGGTTTGACTCTTTTGAGAGAGTATAAACACGACAAGGTGTGAAAAAGTGTTTGGAAGCCCCTGCTGACAGAAAGACAGTGTTTGGCTCTATTTCCCTATGACGGAGAGAGAGAAGACTTGTCGAGACACTTGAAAACTTGTCTTACTCATGATGATCACAAAGCTGCTTAAAACCCTTTATTGATGTTCGGGTTATTCAAACACTAAGTCTGATATGAACAAATATTTTGATTAATCACAAGGAGAAAACTAACTGATATCGAGATCAAATCCGGAAGGATGGAAAGTGTATAGGGACGGTCCTTGATGAGACCGGATTTTTGAGATTTATTTGTGATTTCGACCGGACCAATTATGGTTGCCTACGTTCTCCTCCATGATGAGGAGCTCAGGTCGCCGTAGTTCGGGCTTATCCCGAATGAAGAGAATGAATGTGAAAATTCAAGATTTCGAGGCCCTTGAGGATTTTGAGAATTGGGGGATTGAAGATCATGTCCCCTTGGAGTGTCCATGAAAGACACGGACGCGAAGCCCTAGTGGGATATTCGCGGCAAGTGTTTGCGGAGGAGAAATGAAATATGCTCACATGAAGTGTCGAAGGGAAGGATTGAATTTACACAATCTTTGATTGATGATCTTTGGAGCCGAGATGGATTTGGCTCCGATTTAAGCAAGCAACGAAGCATTAATGTGATTTAGATCTCGAGGACATTTGAATGAAATTACTATCCGGTAGGGACTGTAGCTGGATTTCCGGGCTTCGATCGGCCATCGGGTGATTTGGAATGTCATGACCTCTTAAGATGAGAGGTCGGCTAGGCCTTTTACTGACTGAACCTCTTAAAATGAGAGGTTGGCTTGCGGGGATGTGTTTGGGAAATCTACGGCGAGGAAGATTGATTTCAAATTTTGACTTTGGCCAAAGGCAAGGGTAATGGTAAAGGGAATATCCTCTAAAATTGAGAGGATGGCTTGGGATTGATTTAAGATAATGGTGAGAGGAAGTCCAAGCTATCGAGAGCGGGCTTCTTTTTGATCATGGGAGAGCTTCTCGAGAAGTCGAGAATTTTTTGCTGGATTGTGAGAATTTAAAATCCTTCTTTTTTAGAATTTGGAAGGCCTCCTTGAGGACTTGAGGATTATTTCTGAGATGTGGGGATTTAAAGTCCTTCTTTTAAGGATCGGAAGGCTTCCTGAGGAGCTTAGGATTTTATCTAAGATCGTGAGGATTTAAAATCCCTTTTTTTTTTTCGAGAATTTGAAAGACTTCCTGAGGAGCTGAGGATTTTATTTGTCCTTTCTGCATGACTTGAACATTTTGCTCGCCGCCAACTCTCGAAGCTAACTTCTTGGCATTACTTGGACTTCTCTCAGCAAGGAGGAAAGGTGATGGCTAGATGGGGTTTCAAAACACGCCGATCTTGAAATGAAAGGGTATTGTTTGGTGAGGGTGAGGTAATGACTTTCCTATGGGTGAAAGGCTTCAACCGCAACCCCTACTGGATGACCTAAACGAAATTAAGTCTTCGTTGCTTGCTTAAGCTTTAAATGAGAAAGATTCATGCAAATTCTTGGTCAACGAAATGATGAGAGATGTGAGCATATGAGATGGAAGATGGGGAGTTGGTAAGCCCCAATTTGAGAAGGATATTAATTGATTTTCTCACTCCGATTAATTTAAACATGAGTTATTTCAAAGCATTAGCGATTGAGCAGCAAAGGTGATCATCTAGGATAAGACTATTTCAATTAATTGTAACGTGGGTGGGCAAGTGATGTCTCAAGTCTAGCAGGAAAAGAAACAAAGACTTTTATTATTAGAAGAAAAAACTAGTCCAACGTGGACTTGACAGACTCTTGTCCGATAAAGGACATTCATCAAAGAAACAAACAGACAATCTAGATCCTACAAAGACTGATTGACTGTATTAATATTGGATGGGAGGGCCCTGGGTTCTGGTGAAGATCACGGAAGTGGATTGGTAATCACATTGGGGCGAGGAGCCTTCTCGATCTTCCCCTCATCAATAAGCCTTTGGATGAGCTGCTTTAAAGGGACACAGTCATTGGTAACATGTCCAGGGTACTGATGGTAGAGGCAAAACTTGCTAGTATCCAGATTGGGATTTGCCTTAACCGGGTTGTATTTATCCAAAGGCTTTATCAGCCCAGCCTTTACCAAACCATTAAATGCCTCCTCAGTTGGCATCCCCAAATCATCGAATTTCTGCCGCTGAGGCCTTCCTCCACCACGGCCAGATAACTGACCCTTCTCCCCTTGAATGTAGTTGACGGAGTTAGAGAAAACAGTTTCTTTACCCTTTGGAGCGACAGGGGTAGAGCTTGGAACAATGGAATAGGTAGCATTCTCGCTTTCAGCCCCTGCACTCACCATTTCTCGCAGATTCGGGTAGTACCCCCGGCCAATGGCTTCCCTGACAGATGGTTTGACACATGAGAGGAAGATGGACTTTTCGTCAGAGAGGGGGATCGGGTGAACCAGCTCGTTAAGCTTCTTGTTCCACCTTTTATAAAAGTCTGTCACGGACTCATCGTGCCTCTGAATGGTGCCGATCAAGTCACTACGAGTGGTGTACCACTCGACGCTTCCTTTGTATTTGTCCAAAAAAGCATCACTGATCTGGGACCACGTAGCCCTTGCTTCTGGTTTAAGGCCTAGGAACCATCTCAAAGGAGAGTCATCGAGGGATAAATGAAAGTAAAGGGCCAGCATCTCTTCGGTGGCCCCTTTGGCACCCATCGACATGATGTAGCTGTTCATGTGAGTTTTAGGGCATGTGGAGCCTTCAAACTTGGTTATGGGGGGCATTTTGAAGTTCTTCGGGAGGGCTTTAGAGTCCTTGAGTTCTACGGAGCTGACCATGTTGGACCCGAAAGTCATTCTGTGCAATTGTTCTTTCACATATTTTAGTTCTTCCTTCAAGTTTGAAACTTCGGAAGACGGGGTTTGCCCTACGGCTGGAGCTACTGTTGAGGATGGCATTGGAAACTCTGGCGCGGGTCTGATTGGTAAGGCAGCCGGAGGAAGACCGAGAGTGCTGGGTATGCTGTCATTGCTGTTCACTAAGCCAACTGGGCTGGGGATCCTGTTTCCGTACATGTCGTAACCATTGAATTGGACATCGGGATTCCGGGGCCCGAACTGTACTGATCGACTGCCGAACTGACCATGGGCAGGGGACCCGATACCGGTGCATGGAGCTGAATACGGGGTGGAACCGTACAGATGTTGGGTGAGAGGGGAACAAACCGCCGGCTGAGGGATGTTGTTTTGGAATTGGGGTTGTGGATATTGCGGGATCTGATCCTGGCAAATTTGGCTTCCTGACATGCGGTAACCGCTCTGTTGATGATTGGACTGATCATGAGGAGCCATAAGTTGACCACCAAAAGTTGGGTTGGACGGCTGATCCGTGCTGTTATACGGACTTTGACCCCGAGTCCCAAACTGATTCTGAGTATACCCAAACGGCCCTTGATTGACACCACTGGGTTGCTGACCCTGCCCGAGCTGGTTCTGGGGATAAAACATAAACTGGTCCTGAGCACCGACCTTTGGTAAGGAGCTTGATTCGCCCCTCGACCCGTATTGCATACCATGAGTAGATACTGGGATAGGGGGAGGTCTTGGTATACCCCCGTGAGTTGGCATCGAGAGGGAGCCAGGCACACCATAGGAGACTGGTGGGGGCATATTGTGGAGGCTTTGCCCAGGTGAGGATGGTGGAACAAAGCCAGTGCCGGTGATAGTAACATCGGGTTCCTCCCTGATTTCTTTGTACGACCCATCGGGGTGACGGATTAAGGCAACGCCTTGCATGCGCATTACTTCGACATAGCGAGCCCAACCGGCTTCCTCCCGGGCACGAGAGGCTTCGAGGGCAGCGCGGAGAGAAGCTTCTTGAGAGAAGTTGAAACCTGGGTGAGGGTTTACAAACGGACTTCCCGAGGGTGTCATGTGAGGACCCGTGCCGTAACCACTGCTAGGAGAGGCATTTAGAGCTGTGTTCGGCCCCGTGTTCTGACCTTAATCTGGCCCTACACCCTGACTGACATTCTGATTCTGAGCTGGATCAACACTTGCATTCGGACCCAAACCCGCTGAGACTTGCGAATCTGCCATTTCTAAGACCGCTGGAAATGAATTCCTGACTGGAGAGAAACTGATTAACCGACCACCCGGAACTCTAACCCAATACTTGCTCGTGGAAAGGGGGAGAGAATGGATTTAGGTGGGGGAGAGAATAGGCTTAGGACGGACTCATGCATATGCTCTCTTTTTATGTTTTTATATTTTTATATATTTTTTGTTTTTTATAAAAATGATTTTTATTGATCCTAGGAATGGTTGGAAAAGGGGGAAACCTTCTTTTTCGCATTCTACGCTATTCCTGGATCAGTGGGTTCCATCACTACGTCTATAGACCCCCTGTATTCCACCTGTATTGCACCTCCGGGACGGACAATCCCGGCAGAGGTCCTATAGGGCATGTGGAACCCACCAACCGAAAGGGAGAACGAACCTATGGGTATACGAGCCAAAACAAGTCAAACTCGGGGTTTTCAAAACGAATTCCAAGTCAACGTCTAAACTCGGGAGGAGAGAGGGTCGAACGTACGTTTGAACGTATGAGACCGCAGTTTGAAGGTAAAACCCTCGAGGAATTGGGCATGACCTCCCCTCTTTTCGAGTTGGAAATCTGGCATGGCCTCTCGTCACTTGGTGGTGAAATTTCGGCATAACTCTTGTTAGTATGCGTTAAGAAGTCGACATGGTCCCGTTGTTGACACATGTCGAGAACGCGTCATGACTTCTCACGAAGCCAAGCCGAGAAATCGATATGTACCTACGTCGAGACATGTAAAGATCTTAACGTGTACTTACGTTTGAATTATGTCGTGATTCCGACACGAAGAGGGAAAGTATGCCAAGATTTTTGGAGACGGTGTATGACTCGGACTTTGTGAGAAAATTTTGAAAACCGAGTTTAAAATGTTTTGAAAAGTATTGGCCAAAAACCAACCGGTCACGGTAGAAAGTGTGTCACGGACAAGTGTTGGCTGACTCACAGGCTAGGAGGACTTTAGGCGCTCAAGCGTAAGCGAAACACGTCACTGTCCGCGATGCCGTCCGTACACTCCCGGGTTCTAACTCTATGTGCAGGTAGAGTGCGAGTAGTGTGAAGGTAACTTCTAGAAATATATATATTTTTTGCTTTTTGTAAAAGATTTTTGTTTTTTTGTTTATGCAGTATGCAAAGAAAAAGCAAGAGAATGAGTCAAAGCATGACAAAAGGGGACTGCCCCAAATGTCAGAATTTACCAGTAGCTGTAGTCCAGCATCATCCTGCCCTTTTCTAATCAACGGGAAGAGCAAATTGCAAAAGGGGAAGCCCCGGCTTCCAATAGTGTCACATACCAAAGCATGGCAAGGTGCATTTAAGCACACAAAATGACACAAATGTACACACAAGGTGAATGTCGAAATTGTCCAAGTTGATTTTGAAGAAAGTTAGACTCTCTTAAGAAAAACTTTTCTCTTTTTTCAGAAAATAGAAGAATGATACTGGTACGTGGGATTGTTAGACCACCATTTATCCCAAGCCCCGGGTTAGGGAGAAATACAGGAAGGTTAGTGGTTTCCACCTATATACCAAGTATCGTCTCCATTCTTTTAGAACAAAAAGTTTTTCAATGTCCCCAGTAGAGTCGCCACTGAATGAATGCTCGCCCGAAAAAATTAAAATCGTTGTATCATTTCCCCCCTTTTTTGAAAAGAGTATCTTTTGTATTGAAAATGATACGACAAGTTTTTGAAAACTTCGGTTTTGGGAGTCGACACGCCGTTTTTAGAGGAAAACATTGAAAAACCTATTTTTAGAGATTTTGAGTCCGGGAGTCTGGTTACGTGTTTGGGAAGAACTAGAGAGTTCACCCAACACGCCTCTTTCGAGACTTTCAATCAACATTGGACAATTTTTGGACATTCAAAGTGTGTGTGCAATATGTGTCGATGTGTGAAAAATGCAATTTTGACATTTTCATTGATAATTTGGAAGCTGAGTACAACTTGTGAGCCATAAGAGGGGGGCACACCCTTTTACATATTATGATTATCATAACAAGGCAGAAGGTAAGACAATCCGCCTGCAGACTTCCCATGTCGTCCGACACAGGACCTCCTAGGCAGAGGTTGTCGCACGACATGATGTCTCTTGGTCAGATTGTCCTATTACAAAGACCAAGCAGTTTCTGTAAATGAAATGACATTTATTCAACTCAGTAAAGACACTATTTGAAGGTCTAAAACTCAGTTTGGGATTGACGGGAGTGAACAAAGTCACGATAGACTTTGTCGACACGGATGTTATATGACATAGAGCCTTTGATGTCATCTATGTCATACGGCGATCCTCTTCCATCAAATAGGTTGCACCCAAACTGAGTTTAGGCACCCAAATAGTGGCTTATGAGCCAGAAGATGCTTAGGTAGGCTTTGAGTCACAAAGGGGATAAACCTAGCAGATCTGAAGTCCAAGAATGGCATTGCAGCCTTCTGGGAGTCCCATGTAATATGACACAGGATCTCCATGGAGACCTATGTCGCACGACATGGGGAGCCTGTTTCAGTGCCCTTCAGTCTGTTTGGTTCCTCCTTTGTTCCCCAAGCAAACCAAGCATATTTATTGATTATAAATAGTAATATAATACTATAATATGGGTATTATGGGAAGATCACATGGCTTTAGTGACCAAATGTGATAAATCACACGTTTTATGGCCACTTTGAAGTAGCCATCACTTCCTAACCCGATGTAGCTAGGCAAAGATTGAAACTTTATTGGTGTGTGTACCACCAAATGTCCAGATCTGAGGTGGGGAGAAGTGAATATTGAAGATTCACTCCTCCACCACCATTATCATGCAAAATCCCAATTTTTACATGGTATAAGAGCAAGTATGCATGCAAGGTATATTTAAAGACTTTATTAAAAGAGGGAGAAAGGTTTAGTGGCTACCTATTGTAGTCCACAAGGTAGAATCACCAATAGTATGGTGTTTACCCCTTCAATCACCAACAAAGGAAGCTTCTTGGAGTCTTGACCTTGAAGTGTGTGTGTAAGGAGGGAGGTGAGTGTGTGTGTATGAGAGAGAGAGAGAGAGAGAGACTCTATTTGGCAAGAGTTTCCCCCTATTTTGCTCTCAGAATTTAATCCTCTCTTTGGCTCTCTTCCTTCGCCCCCCCTAAAATGATCAGCCATGCCTTGTATTTATAGGCATCCTGATGGGGCGTCTTATGTCGCACGACATAGGCAGTTAAACCGCCTTAGTGGCCCTTGTCGGACGACAGCGTACTCTTTTTGGCCATATTGGGCCAAAAACTTGGCAGGCCCAATGGACTGATGGGCTGCTGGGATTTTTGGACTAGATATTGCCTTTTAGCAATTATATTAGCCCAAAATATAATCAAAGTGGATCCAAATCATGGGTTCGGATCGGGGTACTCACACTCCTCTACCCATTTTAAAAAACAACAAGGAGAGCAATACCAGCATAAAAACACTCTCTAAATACTCCACGAAGATCAGGAAGTTGAAGGTGCCAAGAAGCCACCCCTTCCTCCTTGAAGCCTCCAAGAGTTGGTCCTACCGCTAGGCAAAACCCCAAGAAGAAGAGGCAACCACCATTGGTAACCTCTCACTCCCTTACCTTGCATAATGCTTGTCTATATGATTTAATTGCTCATTGCATTTATATATTGTCATTATCTTGCTTGGGACTTGGCATTTATCATTAAAGATCCTATCTTTATCATATCCCTTTCCCCCCTTTGCATCCTTTGCATGAATTAGGCATCATTTGCTCATAAAAATGTGATCTTTAGCATCCTTTGCTCATAAAAAATGTAATCTTTATGTTAAAGGTGCATCCTTTGCACCTAAAAACCCCCCATTTTACATCAAAAATGCATCTTTTGCACATAAAAATCATGTCTTTATCATAAAGGTGCATCCTTTGCATCTAAAACCCATCTTTATGCATCCTTTGCATCAAAGATCATCTTTTAATTATCAAATTAGCATCCCTTGCTTTCAAAAAATGAAATCTTTGTGCATCCTTTGCATATTAAATCCTACTTTTCCTCATAAAAATGTATCCTTTGCATAAAGATCACTTCTTTACATCAAAAAGCATCATTTGCAATCAAAAGTATCTTTTGCAACCCAAAAATGTCATCTTTTCACTAAAAATGTCATTTTTACATGCATTCCCCCATGTCCCCATTAGCAACCTTGGAACGGACCGGTGTAAAGATCCTATCTTTACATCGTTTCTTCCATTAAAGGTGCCACAATCTCTTTAGAAAGGGATAAACCTTGAACCTATATCTCCGATTATCACTTAAGACGAGCATGAAGCATCCATATAAGCTCAATCGTCTTAAGGTGTAGGATTGATGGGCTAAGGTCACTCCTTTCCTAAAGAACCCCATTTTGGACTATAAAAGAGAGTCCTTCTCTCGATCACGCAAGTCCCGAGGTTAAAAAGCGATGATCACAAGTCCAAGATGAGGACGGGATCAAAATCCCGAATACATAAAATCCAAGAAATCCCGAGCGACAACCAACAAATGGTTTGTACGTCCGGAAGACAACTTGGGACATTCCCTCCCCCTCTTTTCAAACACATGCACACAAGAAAGCACGCAAGCAAGCACGATAAATGGAATCTAGGGAGACTTGCTACGGCAAGGCACCTTGGGTGAACGACGATCCGTTCTTCCCAAGGGGTAACTTAACCTCCGAACCCATAAAAACCTTTTTTCAAAGTTTTGAGGAAATCAAAATGGCGTGGCGACTCCGTTTTTCAAATTAAACCGGATGTCTTCAAACTCGCGTGAATCCACAAAATTTGGGCACACATTCACAGTTTGGCGACTCCGCTGGGGATAACCCAAAGGAGAAAAGCTTTTATTTTTAAAATAAACGATACTCGGTATATAGGTGGAAACCACTTAACCTTACTGTATCGCTCCCTAACCCGGGGCTTGGGATAAACGGTGGTCTAACAATCCCACGTACCGGTATCCCTTTTCGAAAAAAAAGTAAAAGAAAGCCTTTTCCTTTGAGCGGGTTAGACTCCCATCGCGGATTCCATGAATCATGCTTGCTTTCTTTGCCTTGCATTGCATCATTTGCATCTTGGGATTTGTGCATACTTTGAACAGGAAACAACCTGAAATAGCAAAGGAGTGGAACCTGGAAAAATTGATCCATGCAGTCGTACGGCTCAATCCTCCTTGGATTCTGACCGGACGGCCCCAGTGGCAATTCCACCAGAAAAATTGAGGTTAATCTGGCAGCCTTGGCAGCTTGGGGCTATTCAGTTCCAAGACTGACTGGGGCTTCCAGAAAATTTACGTGCCTTATCTGTTGCATTTTCCCCCGTCCCAAAAATCATTCCTTTAAAACACATTTATGAAAATCTCTGTTTTGACTCAAAAAGGAACATTTTTAGGAGACCGCACACTACGCGCACCTTATATATCGTGCACACTTTGCACGCACGTCCCTTTAAACCCGGGATGGTTTTTCAGCTGCAGTCACGGACAGCCTTACGATGCTCCCGAGCGCGCACGGAATCATCCCAAACTCCCCATGGCAGCCAGTGTTGACCAATGCACAGTCCGTGTCACACGTTTCAAAAAACCGTGACTTTTGGCTGGTTTTTGTTCTAGTCCGTGTCATACAGCCCAGTTGCATATCCCCGTAAAAGGTCAAGCCTTAGTTCATAACGGAAGTCAAGATCTTTCGCTCAAGCGAAACTCTGCCGAAATTCCGACAAGGAAAAATCGGTAGAATCTTGACTCCGACATTGACTTTGACCTTGACCCGCACGGAATGCATAAGATTCGAGCCAAGTCCTTGCCAAAAATCCAAAAGATCTTTCGCTCAAGCGAAGCTCTGTCAAAATTCCGACAAGGAAAGATTGGCAAGATCTTGACCCGGCATTGACTTCGATTTTGACTCACGCACGGCGTATGCAACGAAGTTCAATGTGACACTGTGTCATCCGGCTTTTACCGCCCGACCCATGCCTATTATCTTCTCGGACATTACCGAAAAGTCAAAACGTCAATCGCGCAAGCGAAATTCTGCCGAATTTATGTTAAGGCTGAAAGACGTGACTTTCCCGGTATTGCTTTGACTATAATTTGCATCGCTCTTGCGTTAAAAGTTCCTATGACCCGCTAGACCCGTTAGGAGCATTCTTCTCTCTCGGTCGATGGGATCCGCGTGCCCTATAGGACCCTCGCCCGGGGCTGTCTACCCTGGGAGGTCGAAATACAGGTGGAATACGAGGGGCTTATAGACGTAGTGACGGAACCCACTGATCCAGGATCTAGAGTAGTTGCGAAAAAGAAGGGCAAATCCCCTTTTCCAACCAAATAGAAATTAATAAAAGACACTGTTTTAAGTAAACTGGAAGATTCTTAATTTGCATATTGCTTGAGCCTTCAGCCTAAACACCTACCCCGAGTCTAAACCTCTCCTATCCCTTTCCCGCAGTGAGAAAGAATTGGGTGAGAACACCGGTACAGCAGTTTGTCGGCACAAAGATCTCAAGTAACCCGTCAAAATCTTCGAGTCTCAGTTTTCCAGTGTCAAAATGGCCAACATGGTAGTCAACAATGGTAATGACCAAGTAGTCGGAGAGGCCATCCCAGTTCAACCCAAGCCCCATATCTGGTATGATGTATGCGACTGTGAGGATTGTCTGGAATACGAGTATCAAGAATGGATTAATGAAGACGCTCCTTCAAGAAAGAAGAAGAAGAGGAAGTCCACGCAGCAGAAATTAAAGGAAAGGTATGAAGCCGGGGACAAGAGCGTGGGAACTCTAGGGGAGCCTTCAGGCAAGTTTGACTACTACGTCAGTTATGCCAAGGAGCCCGCCAAGGAACCCGTCATTCAAAGCACAGTCCAGCCTGACATCCCTGTGATCAGTGACCCTCTTGAAGCAGAGAATTCCGAATTCATTGCCATCATAAAGTTCAATGAGAAGCTAGCAGATCTAGAAGCAGAATACAGGAAACCCATAGAATACGTATCCAGTCAAGGAAGAATCAAGATCCCTTCTGAAGAAGACTTCATCAGCATCATTCAGGCCAACCCTCTTGTTGGCTATACTGACAAGGTCGTAGTGTCCAAGATCAGTAAAGAGAAAATGAGTTATCAGCAGTGCTTGATAAGATGAGTCAGACTTTTCAGTCAATAAGTCCAGTTGCCACGGACGAGCTCGCCGAGATATTGCATCAAGCTACTCTACTCCTCTCACCATCATTCCGAGGTACATGCCTACCAATGATTTCCGACAAGTTTTTGATCAATTTGAAGTCTCCAACTTTCTGAAGAATGCTGACAAGACAGCTACTTCCCAGGGCAACAGCAGGAAGGAGTGAGATCCCGGTCCAACCCTTGTCAAACACCCTCGAGTCAATAAGTAGTATAGGGTCCAGAGTCAGTCAAGTCAGGAATCTTTGAATTCCAGTCCTCTGAGTCATTCGAAGGCCTCACGCCTGAGGATTATGAATATGTAATCGATGTCATCTTTCCTCTTGCTTTGAATGAAATGACAGATCTTTTTGATTATCCCCTTATTGCCAACTTAACAAATGATAAATTAACTCAAAACTTAACAACAGTTAATAATGAATCATTTGAACAAGATGCAAACATACTAAAAGAACAATACATTAAAGAAATCTTTAAGCAGGTCACAGAAAAAGAGAAAAACCGGGCCCAAGCTACCGAGGAGGTTTTGACAAGTGTGAACTTGGGTACTATCGAGGAACCTAAAGAGACACAGATTGGAAGCTTCTTCCAGGGGGTTGAAAGGGACAGACTGATCGATCTGCTCAGAGAGTACATGGACGTCTTTGCGTGGTCGTACAAGGATATGCCGGGGCTAGACAGTTCAATAGTGGAGCACAGAATCCCTCTAGCACCAGATGCTAAGCCAGTAAAGCAGAAACTGAGAAAAATCAAGCCAGAGTGGTCTCTACAGGTCAAAGAAGAAATTGAGAAGCTACTGCGAGTAGGATTCATCAGAGTCATCGAATATCCGACATGGTTATCCAATATTGTGACCGTCACCAAGGCCAATGGGAAGGTGCGCTGCTGTGTAGATTTCCGGGATCTGAACAAGGCCAGCCCCAAAGACGATTACCCCTTGCCAAATATAGACATCCTGGTGGACTCCACTGCCAACTACGAAGTCAAATCCTTCGTTGATGGTTTTGCAGGTTACAACCAGATCAAGATGGCCGAAGAAGACCAAGAAAAGACAGCCTTCACCACACCATGGGGAACTTACTGCTATACAGTAATGCCATTTGGGCTCAAGAACGCCGGGGCTACTTATCAAAGGGCAGCGACCGCGCTTTTTCATGACATGATCCACAAGGAGATTGAGGTCTACGTCGAAGACATAATAATCCACTCCAAAGGCGAGGATGGGCATCACTTTGTTGACCTGCGAAAGTTCATTGAGAGGCTGAGACAACATTCCATGAGATTAAACCCTGCTAAATGCACCTTCGGAGTGACAAGGGGAAAAGTGCTTGGGTATATGGTCACTGAGTGAGGTATCGAAGTCGACCCCCGAAAGATCAAAGCCATTATGGACATGAGGCCACCTCAAACTCAGACAGAAGTCAAGAGCTTTATGGGCAAACTGCAGTACATCAGCCGTTTCGTCAACCAGTTGACCACTATGTGCGAGCCCATCTTCAAGCTCATGAAGAAGAATGTAGATACAGAGTGGACCGAAGAGTGCCAGGATGCCTTTGACCAGATCAAAGCATACTTAGTACATCCTCCAGTACTATGCCCCCCACATAGACAGAAACCTCTTCTGCTCTATCTCACTGTCACTGATACGGCAGTTGGGGCTATGCTTGCTTAGAAGAAGAAAGACTCTCGGGTAGAGAATGCCATTTACTTTGTCAGCCGGAAGCTGCAGGGAAGTGAGCTCAATTACTCAGCATGTGAAAAGACCTGTGCAGGACTGGTCTGGGTAGTCGGCAAGTTGAAGCATTATATGCAAGCCCACCCTGTGAATTTGGTCTCAAAAATGGACCCCATCAAGTATATCTTCGATAAGCCTTCTCTCTCGATGCGTCTAGCAAAGTGGTCCTTCTTCTTAGCAGAGTACGACATCAGCTATGTGACCAGAAAGGCCATCAAGGGCCAAGCATTGTCAGACCATCTGGCGAACTTCCCCAGTAATGAGGACCGTGGGCCTGAACCCCAATTCCCAGATGAAGGGATCTTTGTAGTCGAGCCTGAGAACCGATGGCAGCTATTCTTTGATGGAGCTGCTAACAAAAGAGGAAATGGCGTAGGGATGCTACTGGTCGATCCGAAAGATGAGCACACACCCATAGCCCTCAAGCTGAACTTCCCTGCCACGAACAATGTCGCCGAGTACGAAGCTTGCATTGCTGGTTTAGAAGCTGCCCTAGAAAGGAATGTCAAGGAGCTCGAAGTTTATGGAGACTCAGCCCTGATCATCAACCAGGTCTCCAACAAATGGAAGACTGTCGACCCTAATCTTCAGCGGTATCATGCCCATATGGAGGAGTTGACTGGACAGTTCAGAGAAGTGACTTTCCACTACTTGCCAAGGGAAAAGAACAGATTCGCAGATGCCCTTGCTACTTTAGCCTCACTGGTAGAGATCCCCGAGGGAAAAGCCATAAAACCCTTCAGAGTGGGTAGAAGAGAAGCCCCGACCATCTGTTGTGAAGTAGACTTGGGACCCGAGCCTATCAAGGAACCGTGGTACAATCAAATTTACCAGTTCCTCAAAGATGGAGAGTCAGCTTTCAGAGACGAAGAAGGTCGGCCAAAAGAAGGTGTCAAAGCCAAGAGCTTGCAAGCCCTGAAAAGGTTGGCCTCCCATTATGTCATTCTAGGAGGCAACCTGTACAAGAAGCGGTATCAAGGACCACTCCTCTTGTGCGTCACTCAAGAAAGGGCCAAAGAGTTGATGACCGAAGTCCACAATGGTCCCTGCGGTCCTCATATGAATGCTAGAGCCCTGATGCAAGTAATCCTCAGAATGGGTTACTACTGGATTTCTATGGAGACAGACTGTGTCCAGCATGTCCGAGCGTGCGACAAGTGCCAGCGGTTTGCCAACCTCAACCATCTCCCGCCTCATGACCTGTACTGCATGACGACTCCCTGGCCGTTTGCAACTTGGGGTATTGACGTGATAGGGAAGATAGCCCCGGCAGGAAGCAATGGGCATGAATTCGTGTTAGTGGCAGTCGACTATTTCACCAAGTGGGTAGAGGCCAAGTCCTACAAGGTCCTCACTTCCAAGAAGGTGGCCCAGTTTATCAAAGAAAACATAATGTGTAGATATGGGGTGCCCAATGAGATCATTTCTGATAATGGGTCACACTTTGAAGGGGACTGCGGTAGATTGCTATCAGAGTTCAGGATCACTCGCCACAAGTCATCCCCATACAGACCTCAGACTAATGGAGCCGTGGAAGCTGCTAATAAGACGCTCGAATGGATCATCCGGAAAATGGCCACCCGTGGTCGTGATTGGCCCGAAAAGCTGCACCTGGCACTCTGGGGCTACAGAACGTCTGTCAGAACAGCCACAGGAGAAACTCCTTTTGCCCTAACTTACGGGATGGAAGCAGTGTTACCAGTGGAGTTGGAAATCCCGTCATTAAGGGTCCTCCTGGAAAACAGTGTCAACGAAGTAGAATGGTTGCGTAGCCGGCATGATGAGTTGGCCCTGCTCGACGAAAGAAGGCTTAAAGCCATGGAGCATACCCAAGCCTATCAGAGGAGAATGGCCAGAGCATTTGACAAAAAGGTCAAGGCCAGGGACATCAAAGAGGGTGACTTAGTGCTGAAAGTGAAGCCCCCTACCAGAGACAACCCCCTGGGAAAATGGGAACCCGTTTGGATCGGCCCGTATGTGGTGCAGAAGATACTATCGGGAGGAGCCATGAAACTTGCAGACCTGGACGGCAATCCCTTTGTCCACCCAGTCAACGGTGATAAGCTCCGAAGGTACTATGTCTAAAATAAAAAAAGAGAAAATAGAAAAAAAAATATAAAAAGGAAAAAATATTAGTGCAAAAAGAGTAATACCCAGCTAGGCTGAAAACCAAAAAAGGGCGGTCTAGGCAAAAAACAGGGTTGCACATAAAAAATATTAGTGCAAAAAGAGTAATGCCCAGCTAGGCTGAAAACCCAAAAAGGGCGGTCTAGGCAAAAAACAGGGCTGCACATAAAAAAAAAAAAGAGAAAAGTTCACCAGAATGAACTACGAAGACCTGAGCCCCTTAGTCTTTCTTGTAAAAGGGGAACGTAGGCAGCCATTTATGGTTCGGTCTAAATAATAAAAAGGGCGATTAAGTTTCCATGAGATGCGTCCTAAACAATAATAAAGGATATTCAAGTTTTCATAAAACGGGTCCTGAGCAAATCAATAAAACATTTGAGTTTTCATAAAATGTGTCTTGATTAATTTCTAAGATAATATCTCTTGTTCATTACAAGTTAAAAACTTCTTGATGAGTTCAAGCACGGTCTACTCTTGACTCTGCTAACCTGCTACAAAGATCTAAAATACAATAAAATGCCTAATAAAACTACTGTGTTTGCAAAATGGCAATAAGGGAATCCTAAGAAAAGATCTGTCAGTCGTCATTCACTGATGTCTTCTTTGGTCTTCTTCCCTTTACCTCAACCCCGTCTAGTTTTCTTTCTCTTCTTCTCCAAGATATCAGTCTCCCTCATCCCGATCTTTGGTATCCTCACTGGAGCCTCCATCAAACCCGTGTCAATAAGTGCCCTCTCTACCCGAGCACGAGTCCGCACTTCCTCCCTCTGAGCCTCAGTCAAAGGAGCGACCTCGGACAATCTCTTGTATCGAGCCTCCATATCTCTAATCAGGTCACCCGACTGGTTATGGCGACTCGCCTTAGCCTCAGTCTTCCTCAGAGTCCTACTCGAGTCGCAGTCAGCTCCCAATAAAGCCTAACGTCTCTCCCCCAATATGACCTGAGTCGCTCCCATCTCCCTCTCATACCAATCCATGTAGACTGTAGTCAAGATGGTACTCTTTCTGCTCTTGAGAATGGCCCTGGGTGGGAAAGCAGCGTATGTCCAAGCCCTTGAGAAGAATGAAAAGCTGGCTGGATCTCTCATATCAAATGGCACCACCTCCATGGTACGGATGTCCTCCCAATCGCCCAACGGCTCCTGTAAGGCCCCGAACTGCCTGGATACCAAGCAGGGTATGTAGAAGGATGACCAGCAGAACCCTGGAACCCTCACTATATAGGACTCCTGAAATATCCTCCTGGTCTGCAACCTCCAGTGAGGTACCCACCAGCGGATGTCCGAAGTGGATAACCTAGCCATCATCAGCTCCCAGCTACCCTGGTCCTGCTGCCGAGGTGCACCTCTCCGAGAAATCACCCAAGGGCACTGCGTCGGCAAAGCCCCTGGCAAAGCCCGAAGCCTCTCCTGCAGCCATAAATTCAGTACAGCTGAGCTCCCAGACCTCATGAAATGGTCTCCCCTAGCCATCCTATCGATGCCATGAAGGGTCTCACCCAAAACCAGTGGGACAATGTCCTTCCCAGCCCTGCAATCTCTGACCATGTCTAAGAGACCACCATGACAGATCCCCACGGACTCAGCGGTGAACAGAGAAGAGAATATACAGAGGATAAAGGCATCCATAGCCACCGTGGGCGCAGCCATAGCTGGAGACCCAAATCTGCCCGGGATGTCAGAAAGGTCAATCCTGTCTGGAGCTATCATCATCTCCTCAGCCTCTCCCAGAGAAATCTGAAGAAAAGATGCAAGCTTTGCCGCCACCGGCACGTCTTCGATCAGCGGAATTGATATAGCCTCAATTTCTGGACCCCCAATCAAGGCTCGGAAGTCTTCATGCGTTGGGACAATCTCATTGTAAGAAAAGCAGTAAACGTGTCTCCGGACGTCCCAAAACTTTGCTGCTGCTCTCAAAAGGTCCCAATCGGGCGGGAAATCCCTCAAATGCCATAAAGACTTGATCTTGAAGGTAGAATCAAGCAACCCCTTGTGAGATTGAAAGTTGTATCTCACCCAAGACTGAAGATCGGACAGAAAGCGGTCTCTTTTCCCCCTTTGCAATCTAACGGGCTTCTCCATTGCAAAATGATCAAAGGTGGTGTCTTTAGGTCCAATATGTGCTCTGGGAACAGTTGGGACAAGTCTAGGTTGAAAATGAAATGAAATGGCAAAGCCTTGGTTTTATTCTAAAAATAACCAGTCCAGACAGAACTGTGAGCCGCACGGCCTTATTTGCTCCAGAGACCATGCCGCACGGCCTCATTTACCTGATATAAGAGACAATCTGCAGCAACCAAGTTGCTGCCCAAAGGGAGTTTTCACCCCACTTTTCCAACCAAAACCTGTACAAAAACATGTTCAAAGACCATCCAAGCATTTATATATCATTACATATCATTTTGGCCCAGTTTCAGCCCCAATTCCAAGCAAAAAACCGCCCCGAGGCTCAAATAATATGCAAATTACTAAAGCATAAATTTAAAAAAGCAAATAAAACAGTAGTACATTATTTTCGCCCCATCGGCGCCCAAATAAAGCAAAAAATAAACAAAATGTGCATAAAACTTGTTCGTTGTTTGTTTTCTTCCTAAATCAATTCTAGAGACCTCCTAGGCCTCCGATCCTTCCTCTTCATCGCTGCTCAGCTCATAAACACTTGCCTCTCTCATCAAGTCCTCTGTGTCACTCACATCAGAAAGATGGACATTATCGTGCTCGTACTCAGCGAGCTGCTCCAAGATGTCAGCATTGGGTCCCCGTCCCCGAGGCATGGCACTGGAAGAGTACTCTGAGGCTGAAGAGGTGGATGTCGTGCTCCCGACATGCCTTCTCTTGCGCCCAGGCTCCTGCACGTTTGCTGCGGCCTTTGAAGTGCAGGCTAGCTTCCTCAGAAGGGACCGACACATGTCCTTCCAGCCCCTATTCTGCCTGACCAACCTGTCGTAAGTGCGAGCTGGAACCTGAGAAAAAGAGAAGAACATCTCAGAAAAATCTCAGAATTGCAAAAAAGAAAAGAAATCTGAAAAAGGGAAAAGACCCTAGAAGTGTACTTATAGTGTTGTCCAGCGGCAAGGTATACTGGTGTAAGTACCCAAATCCGGATCGTCCAAATCCGTCAGAAAGTTAACCGAAATCCGTTAACTGGCCCGCTCCAGGTTAACCGGAACTCGTTAAACTCCCGATTCGCGTGCCAACGAGACGTCCGGGGCTGCCGTGCATCCCGACGTCGAAGCATCCTTAACACGTGTCATCTCACGTAAAAGTATGGCTTTCCCTGAAAATGCATTTTCTGCACTTTCGGGGGCATTTCGGACATTTTTCGGACTGTTATTTTAAAAAACGGACAAAATCGGGACCGGGGAACGAACTCCCATAAGGCTGGTGACTCAGAGGGCACGTGGCAGCCATGCCACCTCCCTCTAGTCACTCTTCAATCACAAATCAAGGCCAAAAGACCAAAATACCCCTGATTTGCAAGCCAAGTCCGGTAGGACTCCTGTGCACATTTTCTGAAATTGCCAGCAAGTCCTTCAAATTCTCAAAATACCACAAAACCCCCTGGATTCAGGCAAAGTCCGTCCGGACTCCTACTGCATTTTTCACCTATAAATAGAAATGGCTGTCAAAGCCATTGAAAAGAGGATTTTTACCCAAAAAAATCACCACCCCCTCGGCCCAAGCCATGGTTTCCACCCTTCCCAGGAGCTCTAGTTTGCCTTGATTCGCGTGAAACCTTCATATTTCGATCAAATACGCACCTTACTACTTCGAAACAACCTTTTGAATCACTTTCTGTGTCCCGTACACACCTCCCGAGCCAAAGGAGTCGACCCTAGCCATAGGTATAACTCCCTCTCTCTAAATCTCTCGTTTCGTCTCGATTTACGCGCCAGTCGCTACTACCGTTTCGAACAACATTATCAAAATGTAGACGCCTCCGTCTAACGGGGTCCGATACGTTTTAGTCCCTCGATCCTCTTCTCTTTCCGTAAGAGAAGTAATCACGGGTTAAAACAGCGTTCCGACCCCGTTCCGTTTACTTTTATTGTCATTTACCAATTCCGGATCGATCGATCCGTTGATCGTCATTTAATTTCTGTCATTTACAATTCCGAACCGATTGGCCTCGTTGATCGTCATTTACGATTCCGGATCGTTTGATTCCGTTGACACTGCTTTAAATACTGTCATTTACAAGTCCGACCCGTTTGGATTGTGATAGTATTTACTTTTCAAAGTCCGAGTCGCAACCCGATTCGTTGATCGCATATCATTTAATACGCATTTTTCCCGTAAAAATCGTTAACAATGTAATGCCCGGTTCAAAACCGGAGTTCGTCCGTCGAACTCTCTTTCAAAAAACGCGCGACATGACGTTTGGCCTCCAAACGCTCATCTTCAAACTAAAAGCCGCCATTTGACACTCAATATCATTTAATACGCATTATTCCCGCAAAAATCGTTAACAATGACTCGCCCGGTTAAAAAAACCGGAGTTCGACCTTCGAACTCCTTTTCAAACTCAAAATCGACGTTTGCCACGCAAACGCTCATTTCAAACTCAAAATCGACGTTTGCCACGCAAACGCTCATTTCAAACTCAAAATCGACGTTTGTCATTCAAACGCTCGTCTTTTCAAACAAAGTCACCTAATCAACGTTTGACATTCAAACCAAGATTAAGCTTGTCATTCAAGCCCCCCATTTCAAAACACACACACACATACACACGATTTCGAGAAAGGTAGAAAGACTCGTCATGCGAGGCATTTCGGGCGATCTCGTAATACTCTACCCGAAACGTAACTTGACCTCCGAACCTAACAATCTCTGGTACTAAAAGCTTTTTACTCGTTTTTGCTGCCAATAAAAATGATCCCCCTTTTCAAAGCTTTTTCCTATGTTTTTGCTACCAATAAAAGCGACACCATTTTCAATAAGCCGTTTCTCAACGTTTGGGCTCAAAATACAAAAACCGCATGGCGACTCCTCATTTTTTCCTTCCCATGAAGCGAGGTCTCAGACACCAACCCCCCGCGAAAGACAACCGCGTTTCGTGCCCTCCGCGCGGAATCCCGGGTAATTTCAGTTGGCGACTCCGCTGGGGACAAGGATACTTTTTTCAAAACTACCGTTATTTTCTAAAAAGCCTTCCGTGGGTCAAACTTTCATTTACCCTTCATCGTTTTCGTGTGTGTGAGTTCCTTTAAACCTCGAACGGTTTTTGTTTCGAAAGGCATTACATTGTCAACTTTTCAAAATCTTACCATGTTTGTGCATCCCCATTCATGTTTGATTTTCATCTTTGTCTTTTGAGCTGTGCATCATAATTCTTTAAGACACATTACTCAAAAATCTCTATTTTACTCGAAAAAAGAATTTTAGTGACCGCACACTACGCGCACTTGCCTCAGAACACCGCACTTCACGTGCACTTGCTGCCTCGGTACACTGCACACTACAACCCCTAACCTGGGATGGCCTTATCAGTTGCACTCCGATTGGTCTGCCATACACCTTTCGGGGGCGCACGGGGTCGTCCCAAACATCCCATCCTAGCCCGTGTAAGCCATGCACTCTTTGTGTCACACTTTGTCCAAGACCCTAGGTTGGTTTTTGGCTTAGCTCGTGTCATAAAGCCTAGTGTATGTTTTACGCCGGGCCCGCTCCGAGTCAAGCTCGAGAGTTTGAGACCAAAGGTCGTTCCCGACCCGAAGTCTTGAGCTTTTCGGCCTTGACTTTGACGCGGAACTCTGTCGAAAAATATACCCGAAGGTTCAATGTGACGCCGTGTCACCAAACCTCGCCGTATGTATCGTGCCGGCCACAACTTGGCCAACGCTAAAAAGCTAAGGTCTCTCGCACAAGCGAGTCGGGAGAGGTCATGCCCAAATTTTGGCACGATCCGCCTTAACTTAAGGACGTTGACTTCGGCCGTGGCCCGTACGTCACACACGTTGAAAGTTTGCGTGATCGGCTAGCCTTAAGTTCACTTTTTCCTTTGTCGGTGGAACTCGCTTGCCTTATCGGACCTCGCTCGGGATAGTCCGTCCTGAGAAAGATGATCTCTGATGGAAACGAGGGGCTTATAAGCGTAGTGACGAGATCCACTGATTAGAGCTCTAGGATTAGTTGCGAAAAAGAAGACTCGCTCTTTTCCAACCGATTAGGACTACGAGAAAACGCGCTTTAAGTAAACATTAATCGGTAGCTTGCACATTGCACAAGCCCGAAAACCTTGAGCCAAATACCCTTTTCCGAAGCCTAAACCCTTCCTTTCGTTCCCTGCCGGTGAGCGAGAAAGTGGTTTAGATTTCCGGGTCGGCGCCTTGCCAGGATCACCGTTACGGCGGCGTCGGAGCGGTTCTTCGGTTCCCTCGGTTCCTCGGCCCGAAATTTTCGAGCATGTCTAGCTCACCTAGAAATCGTGACGGGGACGGACCCGCGCCACCGGTATGAGATATGACATTGGAAGAAGCCATCCGGGCTTGTGAGGTTCACAAGAGGCGAGAAGAAGATCGGCGAGAATTTCGTGGTACGGCTTACGAATGAGCGTGGTATAGCGGCTATCCCCGGTCGAGACGGTACTTTTGTCACAGTCGAGGATGACGATTCCCGAAACCAGTTCACCAAACCTTCAATCGGGTTCCTCCCCCGCCAACTTACGGGATGCCTTCCGACCAAGGAAGCAGCCGACCTAGGCTCTATGTTGCCACCTCTCGGGGCAACCACTGTCATTTTTGCCGGCCCGGTGCTACTCCTATCACTCGATATCACCGGCGCACCGCTAGACCATCTCGGGATGCCAATATTCCTCAATACCCTCCCGGGTTCGTCCGGGTGCCTATACACGAATCACTAAACACGGGGACAAACCCCGATACGGTCCGAAAAGGCTCCCATATATCCACATATATCGAGCCTTCCACCTCCAATCACTACCGCTCACGTGGTAGCACCCGGCGCCGAGCCTCACAGATCCACCTTGGACCCAACCTTAGCCTGGATGGTGAGGCGAGATGAAAGACACAGAAAGCCACCATGAGCGGCTCAAAGCGGGAAACGCTCAAATCTACGAGATCCGGGAATGGTCACGCCTCTCCCGCCAAGTTCGAATGCCGGAGATGGACCGATTTGACGGAACCGAATGTCCCCAAACGCACGTCGATACCTACGTTCTCGGCATGAGAGCAAAAGGAGCAACCCTCCGACAAATGGCCGACCACTTCCGGCATACGCTCAAAAGTTCGGCGTTACGATGGTTTCTGAGGGTCAAGCTGCGGATCGCCACACACAGGAATAGATTAGTAACATCTTCACAGGAACGGTACGAGATCCAACTTAGAGTGGGAAACAGAGTCGTGAGGACTTAATCACCTTTGAGCGAGAAAGCGGATGAAAGTGTTGGGGAATTCTACAAGAGGTGGAGCTGGAAACTCTCTGAGATCATGGAGCCACTCTCCAAAGACGAGCAGATGCGGATCTTCAAGTCACTGCTTAAGACCGTCCATCGAACTCTCATCGGTCACAATTTCTTCCCGAGATCTCGGGCCATGGTCAATGCCGGTTCACGGTTCGAGAAGGATCTCAAGGAAAAGTTGGCTACCGCACGGCCATACGAATACCGCTCATCAGTTGCATTCAATCCCGCAGGCCCCCGGCGAAGGGAAAGATACGTCTGTCGACTACGTCCGTCGGGGACAACGGTCGGGTAACGAAACCCGAGTCCCACAAAGCAACAATTCTACTCGAAAGCGGCACCGTACACTTCGACAAGTTGGACATGCCACGAGCAAGATCTTTGGAAGGGTTAATCAAGGAGGGTCTCCTTAAAGCCCGTTGCCAATTACAAACCCAAGAATCCCGTAGCCAATGCGGACAAGAGCAAATCTTGCGCCTTCCATCGGTATCACGGCCATACCAGCACGACAATTGTTTGGGGTTACGATGCGAAATCCCGAGAACTTGATAGAAGAAGGCAAGTTGGAGCGCCCCGTGGGCCCAATACGGTCGGGAATCCTTTTCGAACAATAACGGCGTGAATTCCATTGAGTGGGTGCCCAAGAAGAGTGCCGCGGAACCGGTTTCTCCGCCTCTTTGTTGGATCCTCCTCTAATGTCCACATCGGCTACGATGTTTGCGGCTACTCTCTGCTGCTGGAGTACGAGTCAGAAAGCGTCAGGAGCAATCCTCAGAAAACAAAGAAGAAATCCTCTCAGCAGGCGAGAGAAAGATACGAAGGCTGGGGATACCGGTGTAGGTACGCTCGGAGAACCTTCCGGGAGGTTCGACTACTCGTCTTGTACTCCGGCCAGGTCCTCCTTGCCTCCAAGCCATGCGGCTTTAGAGCAAACGGGGTGGGAAAGCCGAAAAGTCCCGCTGAAACCAGAGTCGAGACCACAGGACAGGAATACCTCGGATCTTGGTAATCTTCTTGCGCCGGTCGAAGCCTAACCCCGCGGGATCGGCCCAAGATTCAATTTGTCCGGCTTAGAGCTCGGACCGGTAAAGGAAGATCAAAGTCGGCTTGGCTTTCGCACTCGATAAATGTGCTCACCAAGGGCGGCAACGCCACTGGCGGCCTCAACACACTCCAGGAGGGTTCGGCCGGTGAAGGCTTTACCTCGCAAGAGGAAGGCAACGAGGAAACGGATGGGTGGATGACTCTCCTTCTACGGATAGAGGCAGAGATCTACGACTCCCGTCTGTATGGCAGTATGATCACGTTACGTGACGAAGACCTACCGAGAGATGCCTCGGGGCACAACGAAGCTCTGTACATCACTCTCAAACTCAACACCATATCACTCCCGGAGTATTGGTAGATAATGGGTCAGCCGTTAATGTTCTCCCTCTCGGCATGATGCGAGCCCTCCGTATCAATGAAAGCCACTGATTCCGTCGGCTCGGACTATCAAGGCCTACGACGGCTCGTCTCGTCCCATCCACAGGGACGGTGACTGCTGGAACTGCGGTTCGAAACCAAAATGGTGCCGGAAAATTCCACGTGATGGACATTCCATCCGAGTTCACGGCTCTTTTGGGATGCCCTTGGCTACACCACATGAAAGCCATAGCTTCCACTCTCCATCGGTGTGTTAAGTTCATTAACCGGCGGGGAGATCTCGAAGTCATCCGAGGGGATAGTTTCCTCATAGGGAATGAAGCCGAGACGGTGAGCGTGTCCGCGCTCAGGCACCGGGGTTACCTCCTTCGAATCAACCAAGGGACTATCGGGGCAAATCTCGTCGGAATCCCTCGAGTCGGAGATGCTAACTATGTAAACGTACTCGGCCGAGCGAGACCACAGGCGATCCGATACATCAAGTTCAAGCTGTCGTTTCCAACATTTGGAGGCGGGATTGGAAGGAAACGCTAAATATCGCCATGATGCGGGCACATAAACCCCGATCTCCAATCGGAGATTCGTCGGCATTCTCCAAACCAACTCTCTGGCCCCGCCAGGCGAAGAGATCTTTGTGATAAAGGTCAACAAGCACCGTCATTCTCGTTTTGAATGCATGAAAGTCGTATGGGACGTCCTCCACGAGGAACGACCCGCTGTACCCCTCTTCTCCAACGAAGAGCATGATGTTTTCCTAGCTGCTCCAGCAACGCAACCGGACGCAATACGTCCCTACGTTTGGATTGAACCGTCAGATGACGACGAATCAGGACTCTCCGGAGTCGAGGACGCGGCAGGCCGCGGGCGAGACCTCTGCATTCACATGCTCAGGTTTGAGGACGGAACTCCTTCCGATCGGGTCACCTATGACCAAGGTTCCAATACCATGGAAATTGTCAAGCTCAACGTCCGGTCAGACGGCTATCCAGACAATTGGAAGCAGCGGTTGACACGACAAAGAATCCCTCTCGATCAAGTGGCTGACGACTTTGTCAACATCATCTATTCCAGATATCCCGATGATACCAAGGATCCGGTCCTTATCGTCGATTCTGCAATGCCAAGGTCACCCTCGCGGCCCGCTCATGGTAAACGAGGCTTTGGCAGCGAGCTCGAGCTCATCACTACTTCCGAGTACCGGCCCCGGTGGCAACCGGCCCGTGCCGTCGGTCGAAGCTTATACCCTCGAAGTGCCGCCGAGGCCAAGGGCAAGCGAAGGAGACCAAGCTCCTCACCCCGCTATGAGTCGGATCAACCTCGGGAACGCTTCCGGCGGCTACCCCGAAAACATTCGTGAAAGTCTTCCCCGCAAGGCAGAGTCGGCTTCCGACATAGGAAATGACCACCTCGGCATCAACATGCTCCGGTTCGATTCTACTCCCAGCCGTCACGGCCCGGATTCGAGACATCCAGCCAAGCGGCTGGCCACTAGCTCTCGATAGACTTGGCGATCGAGCGAGATCACGAGGCTGTCGACATTGCGAATTCAATACCCCGTGGGGTCAATCAAGAAGATATGGGCAAATTTCTTGGTAATCGAGATCAAGGAAGGCCGCATGGAATGTCCCGATCCGACTTCCTTCGTAAACGTAATCCAAGTGTTTCCGCCATTCGGCGATTTGAATGTAATCACGGTTACGGACACTAGATGGGATGATATTGCGCGCCTACGGACTTGCTTAGCTCTCGCAAGGAAAGCCCTCATGGAACTAGCCGCTCAAGAAAGTCGTCTTTGGGACGAAGACCAAGCTCGAAAGACCTACGGGGACCAAGCCCTTAAAGTGTCACGGGCGGCTTCGGACAGAAGCTAGAGGCCACTCTGGATCGGTTCGACCTCAAGAGTTTTGCTCATGGCAACTTCTCGGACTACCGTCTGTTCTCATCCAGCCCCTCTTGCCACACGAGGGTGGTCAACGGTCCCGATGACCTAGGAGATGGAACGACACGCGAACGAATCCCGGCGCTTACCTTCCCGGGAAAGCAAGTTCTCTGTGAAAGCGACGATGAAGACGATGAAACCATTCTCTTCCAAGTCGGGCATGAAGTCAACAAAACCGGACTCCCGAGGTCACGGGAGGATGGGAACGGATCATTTCCGCACTCAAATTGAAAGGCCAACTCGGGGAGGAAGGTCTATTTAAAAGAAACAAGAGGAGGATGGAAATTCGTCTCGAGCAACTACTCAGGGAAATTCCACGGGAGGCATTCGTTTTACGAAACGATCAAGCGGGGCGGCAACCGGTCACATGGGCGAGATGTTCGGGCAGCCGTGTACTCACCTTCCGACATACCCGCCACTCAGATAAAGCAAAGGAGAAAGCTCTCCTCGATGGAGGTTTACCTAGGCTGCCGCATGCGGTTCAAAGAACAGTGGCCATTCTCACGTGGGAAGAAAGCGCGGCGCTAACTCTCGACAGCGAGCTCCGCTCCAAGAAAGGTTGATCTGGGCCCGGAGCGGAGGAAAACTAGCAAACCACGAGTATCGCCGGACCCAACTCCAGAATGCCACAGTATGCTCGGCAAGAAGGAAAGGAACGCGATATATCGTGAAGAGATCAAGGGAAAGACTGCGTTCGCTTGAGCGAGAACTCTCCAACCTCCCCAGGAGGAGTTCACAGCCTGATTCAGTTCGGGCAACCAGCATTTGTGCAGCGACATTCGAACAACTGCGTCAAAGCGCTAAGCTACCTCCCCGCAGAGGCATCCAAGCCGGTATCACGGGACGAGAATCCGTCAAGCTGCCGAAGCTCCCGGAATTCATCCACAATCAATGAGTTGAGGGAAGACATATGGCCCTATGCTGAGGAATCCTCCTCTAACTATGGCTCAACTCGGGCGGCCTGTTCGAAGGGACCAAACGATGTCGACGTTCTAACCCGATCGGGTCAAATCCATGCATTACCACCTAAGGCCACCAAAAGCCGGCGGAGCCAGAATTGCAATCCGGCCAGCCCGAAGACGTAAATTCCTTGAAAGAGGACCCGATCCTCACTCGGCTCAAGCGGACTCGGGCGAACATTTCCGCTTTGGTCTCTGCTCACCTCCTCTTATCCTCACAAGCTCAAGCTAGAGGAAAGCCTGGCCCGTACCATGGTCCCCGTGGGCGCATGACCCCGGATGAAGTCATTCGGATGATTGGCAACATCCACTATGGCAACATTATCACCTTCACAGATTTGGACCTTCCAAAATTTGGGGCTGATCACAATGAGCCGCTCTACATCACAGTCCAGCTGGACGAGCGTCGCCTTCCCCGCGTGTTGGTAGATGGAGGTTCCGGAATGAATGTCTTGCCCGCCAAGATGATGGACCTGCTTGACATCAAGCCCACAGATCTTAAGCCTTCGGTCCACCGTCGAGGCCTATGAATCTACTTCCCGTACAGTTCTCGGAGTTGCTACTCTTAACATCTGGTTCGGCAAGCGGATGATCCCCACCGAATTCCAAGTATTGGACATTCCAATCACTTTTACAGCCATCATGGGGCGTCCCTGGCTGCATCAAATCAATGGCGTGTCATCCACCCTTCACCAGTGCCTTAAGTTCATGCAAGGCAACGAGCTAACCACGATCTACGGCTGACGGCGTCACCACCGAGGGGACCGGCACCAACGACATTCCCGGTGTTAGAAATCAAGCATAGTGACGACATGCCATTAACTGGATTCACTCAGGAGACCTCCAAGATCCAAATATGCAACGTGGACCTTCCACTGTCTCACGATCAGATTCCTCCCGCCATGAGGATGATGAAACTCATGAACTTCATCCCAGGCGGGCTCGGCAAAAGGCTGCGAGGCCGACACGAGTTATTGAAGTCAAGGACCACACCACGGTCCAGGGCTTGGCTACGTGCCAACACCGGGCCGACATCAAGGAAGACAAAAGGCTCGCCCGCACCCAGGCGGCGGCCCGCAAAAGGGGAACCTCAGACGGCACACCCAATCTCCGAGCCTTACGGCTTTGACCTCGCTCATTACTTCACCAAGGGAACCCAGCGAGAGATGAGGCGAGAGCAGGGAACCGGCAGCGGAGGCAACCGATGAGGGGCCAGAAGCGGCTGACGGCAGCAAGCGAGGCGAGGGGGCCGATGGAAGCTGATGAAGATGAGAAAGAAGCGAGGGATAGTCGGCAGAGACTACGGGAAGAATGGAACAGCTAGCACGGGACCTCAAGCGTTTCGAGAGGACTCAAGCTAATCACGATAAGGGAGCGTTCCTCGACATCACGGCTCTACCTGGACCAGCCCCACCACGGTCCGGCATGAGTACACATTGAGGAATCCCCGGACTTGGAGGAGCAACTCAAGGTACTCTCCATGGGAAACGATTGTTCGGATCGGCCGAGGCCACATTCGAGACAGTAAGTCCAAAGCGAAGGAACCGTAATTCATAGAAGACGCTCTCGATGGACCGGCTCTACGAGTCTGTTTGAAGAAGTCATGGAGTTGCCAAACTTGATCGGCGGGGCTCCGACAACAGCATGATCGCCATGATAGGGACGGCGAAGCCAAGCCTCTCGATCCGCACCCTCATCAAGCATCCAGCAATGCCATGAAGAATTGGGTAACTTTCACTTAGGACCAAGGGCAAGCCGGGCGGAACTGGAAGACAAGCTGGGCCCGCACCCACATCTCCTAAACCCGGTCTCAAACCCTCTGAGTCGAGTCCTTGTAAAAGTCCAGTCCTCTAAGTCATCCAACGGCCTTACGTCGGAGGACTATAATGTTGTAGCCAACCATGTATTCCCGTTCTTGTCTAATGAAAAGTCGACCTTTCGGAGTATCCTCTCATTGCCACTTTAACAAGCGATAAGTTAACAAACAACTTAAAAGACGTTAATAATTCAATTGATAAAGAAGCAGACAAATTAAATGAACAATACATTAAGGAAGTTCTCGAGCGTGTAGTTGACCAAGAGGACAACCGGGCCCAAGCTCCCGAAGAGGTTATGACCAAAGTGAATCTGGGGTCAGTGCAAGAGCCTAAAGAGACACAAGTGGGCAGTTTTTTCGCTGATGCAGAAAAAGAAGCCACTGATAAGCCTCCTCAGGGAGTATGTTGACGTGTTCGCCTGGTCATACCCAGGACATGCCAGGA
Source organism: Adenophora triphylla var. japonica (assembly GCA_022495995.1). Classification (NCBI taxonomy): domain Eukaryota; kingdom Viridiplantae; phylum Streptophyta; class Magnoliopsida; order Asterales; family Campanulaceae; genus Adenophora; species Adenophora triphylla. The sequence continues at coordinate 655,646 of JAFEMH010000394.1, forward strand.
CTCGACCCCTCAATCGTGGAGCATAGAATTCCACTGGATCCCGAATCCAAGCATGTCAAACAGAAGCTGCGCAAGATCAAGCCAGAGTGGTCATTGCAAGTTAAAGAAGAAATTGAGAAAATGCTCCGAGTTGGTTTCATCAGAGTGATTGAGTACCCGACTTGGCTCTCCAACATCGTGACGGTCACCAAGGCCAATGGAAAGGTCGATCTTTGCGTGGATTTAGGGATCTCAACAAGGCCAGCCCTAAATATGATTTCCCAGCCTAACATCGATATGCTTTGGTCGACACCATGACAGAATTTTGAAGTAAAGTCCTTCGTGGACGGAGTTATTTGGATCAACCAGATCAAGATGTCCAAGTGGAGGATCAAGCCAAGGCTTGCCTTCACGACCCTCCGTGGGGGACATACTATTACATGGTCATGCCATCTTAGGTGATCGAAGAACAGGCGGTACTTACACGGCGGGGCTGCGGCAGCCCTCTTCCATGACATGATTCACAGAAGAAATCGAAGTATATGTCGACGACATGATCATCCACTCCAGAGGATCGGACATGCGGCACATGACGGATGCGAGGAAGTTCTTGAGCAGACTCAGAAAGCACTCCATGAGGCTGAACCCGGCAAAGTGCACCTTCGGCGTCAAGCGCGGCAAGGTCTTGGGGTACATGGTTACAGAAAGAGGTATCGAAGCCGATCCCAAGGAAAATCAAGGCCATCATCGACATGAAGCCGCCTCGGACTACGAAAGAAGTGAAGAGCTTCATGGGAAGACTTCGAAGATACATCGGTCGCTTCATCAACCAGTTGACATCTCTCTGCGAGCCCATGTTCAAACTGGTGAAAAAGAATGCCGACATCAAATGGGACTCAGAGTGCCGGACAACTTTGAAGAAAATCAAGACCTACTTAGTGTTAATCCCCCAATTTTGTGCCCGCCACATGAAGACAAGCCACTACTCTGTATCTGATGAATGAGGACACGTCAATCGGAGCAATGGCACAAGAACAGAAAGATTCAATGGTTGAGCATGCAATCTACTTCGTAAGCCGGAAGCTTCAAGGAAGTGAACTCGGCTACTCGGCATCAGAGAAAACTTGTACCGCCTTGGTATGGGTAGTGGGGAAAGCGAAACACTACATGCGGTCGCATTCGGTGTTCACTGGTCTCCAAAATGGACCCCATCCAGATATCTCTTTGACAAGCCATCCCTGTCAATGTGACTAGCCAAGTGGTCATTCTTCTCGGTGAGTTCGACATCAAGTACATGGTCGGAAAATCAACGAAAGGGCGAGTAATGGCGAGATCGGTGGCCGACTTCCCAAGCAGTGAACCTAAGGGTCACGATCCGCAATTTGGATGACGGAATCTTTTCACTTGACGGCGTAAACCGCGGCAACTCTTCTTCGATGGGGCAGCCGACAAGAAGGGGAATGGCATTGGAATGCTCCTTGTCGATCCCAAGGACAAGCATACTCCCATAGCCATCAAGTTGAATTTTGAAACAACCAACAATGCGGCGGAATACGAAGCCTGTGCGGCAGGGTTTGGAAGCCGCCCTCGGCGCAACATCTCGGAGCTGGATGTGTATGGATACTCGACATTGATCATCAATCAAGTATCCAACAAATGGAAGATGGTAGATTCTCGGCCTTCGAAGTACCACACGTACATGGAGGAGCTCATTGCTCGGTTCAAGGACATCTCTTTTCATTACTTGCCAAGAGGCAGGGAGCGCCGCATGCCACGGCAACCCTCGCCTCTCTTGTCGAAATTCCCGATGGGAAAGTAGTAAAACCCCTCGAGAATAGGCGGATGGGAAACACCCGCCTATTCACAGTGAGATCGAAAAAGAAAAGAAACGATCAACGAACCACAGTACAATCAAATTTACTAGTACCTCCAAAACGTATAAGCTTCCTTCACAAATGAAGATGGAAAATACAAAGAAGGGATCAAAGCCAAAAACATGATGGCATTAAAATGCCTGGCATCCCATTTCGTCATTCTGGGGGGCATGTTGTACAAGAAGCGCCACCAAGGGCCACTCCTTCGGTGTGTAAACAAAGAAAAAGCCAGCGAGCTAATGAACGAAGTTCACAACGGAACCTGCGGTCCGCACATGAACGCCCGAGCATTGACACAGATCATTCTCCGTATGGGATACTACTGGATATCAATGGAAACAGACTGCATCCAGTTCGTCCGAAGCTGTGACAAATGTCAACGGTTCTCCAACCTCAATCACATCCCTCCTCATGAACTCTATTGCATGACTACGCCATGGCCTTTCGCCACATGGGGAATCGACGTCATCGGCAAGATCACTCCACCAGGGAGCAATGGTCACGAGTTCATTTTAGTCGCAGTCGACTACTTCACCAAATGGGTAGAAGCCAGATCGTACAAGGTACTGAATTCTAAGAAGGTGGTCGAGTTCATCCGAGAGAACATCATGTGCCGATACGGAGTGCCCAACGAGATTATTTCCGACAATGGGACTCACTTTGAAGGAGATTGTGACCAACTGCTGACCGAATTCAGAGTCACACGTCACAAATCTTCTCCTTACAGACCACAAACCAATGGTGCAGTAGAGGCAGCCAACAAGACTCTCGCCATGATAATCAGGAAGATGACCACCAGAGGTCGGGACTGGCCCGAAAAGCTACATCTAGCCCTGCGGGGATACCGAACATCGCCGAACTGCCACAGGGGAGACTCCGTTCGCACTCACCTACGGAATGGAAGCAATGTTACCCGTGGTATTGGAAATTCCATCCCTCCGAGTCCTCTTGGAAAATGGGACTAATGAAGTCGAATGGCTACAGAGCCGTCACGATGAACTTGCTCTACTCGACGAGCACAGATTGAAATCCGTGGAACACACTCGAGCCTACCAGAGCAGGATGGCCCGAGCATTCGACAAGAAAGTCAAGATCCGAGACATCAGAGAAGGCGACTTGGTGCTAAAGGAAAAGCCTCCTACGCAGACCAATCCCCTCGGAAAGTGGGAGCCTACCTGGATAGGACCGTTCGTGGTACAAAGAATCTTCTCCGGAGGAGCCATGAAGCTAGCAGATTTGGACAAAAACCCTTTCGTTAACCCCGTGAATGGAAGCAAGCTCCGCAGATACTTCATTTGAGGAAGAGCACGAGTCAACTCTCCTTCCCCATACACCGTCCTCTCAGTAAAATTAAAAAGTACTAAAAGAGCAATACCCAACTGGATACATTCCCGCTAATGATCCAGTTAAAAAACAGGGTCGCGCTTCTTTTGTCTTTGTTTTTTCTCAAATTCACCTAAAAGTGTCGAACTACGGTGACCTGAGCCCCTTAGTCCAATTGTAAAAGTGGAACGCAGGCAGCCATCATTGGTTCGGTCTAAAAAAAAATACAATAAGCATCAACTGCTTGTGTTTTGAAAAACTCTTTTCATTTAACCTACAAATTCATTACAGTTAAAACAATCTTTGAAGAGTTCAAGCACGGTCAACTCTTGACTCGCTACACGCTAGCAAAACTACAATAAAACATTAATCAGTTAATGTGTCTGCAATGACAATGGGTGGATACTACGGGCCGGCAAAGGTCAACCTAGTTTCCCGTACTTGGTCCTTCATCCTTCTTCCCCTTCCCTTTCCCCCGACGAGTGTTCTTCACCTTCACAGGAAATATTCCGGTAGTCCTTCTACCTGGCTCAGGGACCCTTCCCGATGCCTCCATCAACCTGTGGCTGATCCAACGCAGCCCTTTCTCTAGCTACTGTCTCGAGCTATCTCGCTTCGAGCCATCATAACGGTGCTACGATTGGCCTCCCAATCGGCATTGGCCCTCATAATTCAGCCATGGCATTCCCAGTACGATTCCCGAGGGTTGGCCCGCTTGATCCTCCTCGAGGTCGAGCATCCGGGTGATCGGCACCCGACGGCTCACTCCGTCTCCACAAGATAGACATACGTGTCTTCCCCTATACACTCTTCATACCGGTTCGAATGCTTTGCGTCGACGAACGGTGCCCCCTTTTCGGTGAAGGAGAACCCTGGCGAGGAAAGGACGTGTATTGCCACCACCGTGTGAGCGGCAATAACGTCGAAGGATCTTCCATCGGCGAGAGATCCCACCTCGAAGGTAGCGGCATGAACCAAGCCCGTCAATAGCACCTACTCCCGGCCCGTCTTGTCGCAAAACCAACGATGGAATGTAGAAAGACGTAAGACGGCCCGGCACTCACGACAACCAACGGACCTTCTGAGTGGTTCGACAAGTCTGTAACTTCCAATGGGGAACCCACCATCGCAAGTGACGCGTGCAAATTCTGGCCATCCAGAGCTCCGGCTCGGCTGATTGCCCCCTATCACCCGAAGGACGTCGAGAGAAGGACCAAGCGTCACAAGACATTGGCACCTCAGGGATCATCTGCAGTCTCTCCCTCAACCACATGGTAAGCATAGCGGGACTCCCTCTCCACATGTATCAGCTACCGGTCGCCATCCGACCTATGCCTAGGAACGTCTCGCCCAAGACCAAGCCACGATGTCTCCACCTGCTCAGCCTTGCCTCACCAAGTCCAGTACACTATGATGGCACACACCCAGAGACGTGAACGTGAACAGAGTAGCGATCGCGCACAAAGCAAATGCGTCCCACGCAAAGACGCTCCCCTCAGCTCCGGCAAATCTTTCGGGCAGCCCCAAAATGTCAACATAATCAGTATCCAGTATCAGCATCCCATATGCTTCTCCAGCCGAGATACCAAGCAAAGACACTAGCTTCTCAACAGTGGCCATGCCACCAGCATACGAAAAAACTAGCTATTCCGTCTCAAGTCCTCCTAGAATGGCCCAAAAATCTTCAAATGTAGGAGTGATTTCGTTGTACGAAAAGCTGTACACGTTCCTCCGTACGTCCCAGAACCGAGACGCGGCTCTCAAAAGATCCAAATCTGGCATGAGCTCCTTCAAAGCCCAAACAGATTTCATCCCGTAGTACCCACGACTGAAAATTGTCCAAGTATCGCTCTTGCATCCGAGACGATAGCTTAGGAAAGGGAGCCACGACAGAAAGTGAAGGAAACCTAAGAAATTTGAGAGAATTCAGCCAACTTATCAAAAGCAATGCGCAGTTTCTTACAAATTGCAAAGCTGAAACTGCAATTTAAAGAATCTGGAAATTCATTTCTAGTCCGGCCGGACTCCCTCTGCAGTTGACTTGGTCAACTCTGCAGCCAGCTGCTCCTGAATTGGAAACAATTCCAAACAACTCCCTATTCATGCCTTTATAAAACCTGCGTGCCCCCTGGTTTTAATTAATCAAAGCCAACACCTTTTCCGCCCCCGGGCTCGTGCAACAGTGCAAATAATTAATAATCAGTGCATATAGGCTTAATTTTTGACCCGTTAAAATTTTAATGCATGTTTCATTTTATTTATTTTTGATTAACCTACTTCCTTATTTGCCGAAAATAAAAGAAGGTAATCATTAAATAGATGCGCGAAATACAAGTTCCGCCCCACGGGCGCCTTTTTCGAATACAGTTCAAATCAAATCGTTCCAGACGATACATATAAAAAATAAGAGAGAAAGAAAGCAGTAAAGGAAGGACTACTCCGAGTCCTGCTCGTCATCCGAGCACTCGACGCACTGCTCCGCTGCTGCCGGATCCATCGCAAACAGGAACTCGCCAAATTCCTCCAGGCGGGAATATGCAAAAGGCCTCCTCGGCGTTCGCGAACTCGAAGACTCTCCCCTCTCGTGCCCCGAGTGCGAAGGAGGATGAGCTCCAAACCCAGCCATTCCGCCCGCGAACTGGCCAAATCCCTGTACAAAGTCCTCCCCACCAGCCGTGGGAGCAGGCGAACCTCTCGGCCTAGACGGCCTCGGCTCACGGACATCCACGCTCCTCCGGGAACTGCACCGCATGAATGCCATGAGCCTCCTAGCGTAGGCGGCCCACCCGTCCACCAGCCTCGCCATAGCGTCGTTGTACGTATGGCCGGACACTGCGAACCCGGGAAGGTCATTAGAAGACGAGCGAAAGTACGAGATGCAACATTTGCGAGAATGCTACTATCAAATGCGAGAAAATCAAAAAGTGCTCACCGAAGCATTGGGGTCAACCACATGTCGTGGAACCGACTCCACCCAGTCAGTGGATCCTCTCGAAGAACTCCCGGTCCGGGGCACAGGACACCTCCTGCGTATGACACCGGAGTACCCACTCTCGACGAGACCGGCTTCTTCGCTCTCTTACGCCAAACCAACATGGCGGGGAACGAGTCGATACGCCTCCCTAATGTCCCACTCCTGCCCAGGTGAATACCTCGTCTCCCGGACGTTAAATTCCCGATTAATTTTCACTAACGCTCGTCTCCAGGCGTTAAATTCCCGATTAGTTTTCACTAACGCTCGTCTCAGGCGTTAAATTCCCAGTTAGTTTTCACTAACACTCGTATCCAGACGTTAAATTCCCAGTTAGTTTTCACTAACTTGCCCGTCTCCAGACGTTAAATTCCCGATTAGTTTTCACTAACGCTCGTCTGAGCGTTAAATTCCCAGATTAGTTTTCACTAACTTGGCTGGTCTCCGAACGTTAAATTCCCGGATTAGTTTTCACTAACGCTCGTCTCGAACGTTAGATTCCCAATTAGTTTTCACTAACGCTCATCTCCAGACGTTAAATTCCCAGTTAGTTTTCACTAACGCTCGTCTCCAGACGTTAAATTCCCAGTTAATTTTCACTAATGCTCATCTTCAGACGTTAAATTCCCAGTTAGACATTTCTAACGCTCGTCTCCAGACGTTAAATTCTCAGTTAGTTTTCACTAACGCTCGTCTCCAGATGTTAAATTCCCAGTTAGTTTTCGCTAGCGCTTGTCCCCCGAGGATAAATTCTCAGTTAGTTTTCGCTAACGTTCGTCTCCAGACATTAAATTCCCAGTTAGTTTTCACTAACGCTCGTCTCCAGACGTTAAATTCCCAGTTAGTTTTCACTAACGCTGGTCTCCAGACGTTAAATTCCTAGTCGACGTTTGACGTTCAAACGCTCGCGCCCGTCTCCAGATGTTAAATTCAATCCCCAGTTGACATTTGACATTCAAACGCTCACTTCAATCCCCAGTTGACGTTTGACATTCAAACGCTCAATCCTGTCTCAGGACATTCCAGGTACAATTCCGTCTCCTGACGTTAAAATTTCTAATGGTTTTCACCATCGTTCATTTCCCCGGTAGCCGCAATAAGCCCGAACCCCAAAGGCACGAATGCCTTGCAACAATCTCCCCGGCCGCCAGTCGTAAGCCCGATCGTCCCACCTCAGCGGCAGCTGCAATAAGCCCGAACCCCAAGGTGTTGGTCCCAAAGGTGGCAACAAGGGTAAAAATACAGCTAGAGGGGGGTGAATAGCTGTTACAAATTTTTCGCCCACAATTTAAAACTAAACCTCTACGCTTACAAAGCCTCTTGCAATGTATAAGAAACTGTAAGTAGAGTTGTAAAATGCACATCGGAATATACTTAAAATAAATGCGGTTTTGAGGAGGCGGTTTTGCAAGGAGGTTTTAGTGCAATTTTCTGAGCAGTTGTAAAACTGAAAGTGTATTTTGACAATGTTAACTCCAAACACAATTTCACAATAAAGGATAACTATATAAAGATCAAACAAAGACAGAGATAAATAATTAGCAAGCACAGAAAATATAAATGCAGTAAAGTATATGAACAAGCTATTTGGAGTGGTTCAATCGATAAACGATCTACGTCCACTACCAAGATGGTTAGTCTTGGATTTCTAAGAGAGATTTTATATTGAGTATTTGAGATTACAAAGTACAATAAAATCTTTTCTATGAAGAACAAATCCTAGACTATAACCAGTGTATCTCAAATGAATAAACTATGTGTTTAAACAAGTGAGGTGTGTGTGTGTGAGAACAAGATCAAGGCTCTTTAAATCTGAGAGATGTAGAGCTCAATGATTCTTGAATGTGTTAAGGCTTGATTTACATTTGGGGAATATTTCTTGAAGTATGAAGATGAAGATTCAAAGGACTTAGAATTTCTGGGCAGAGCTTCAACTTCTTATGATCACAGTAATTTCTCAAGATTCAAGCAATCTTCAAATGGTGAAGATTAGGGGTATTTATACCCAATCATTAAGAAACTAGCCGTTGGATACAGCTGTTGTAAGGATAGTTCTTGATGCAATCCCATTGGTCCACAGCAACCACTTTGTCCTTAGGAACTGTTGATGCAGGTAAAGCTGATCAGACCTCAGCTGCAATCAAGGTGGTTAGGACATCTGTCACCTTTTTAAGATCCTTGCAGATCTTGTCTGAAAAGTAGTCACGTGACAAGATATGGTAGTTGACTTTTGATATTGCTGACGTGGATTCCAACGGTCAAAAGAGTTCACTTCAAGTAGCCAATCATTGGGGGCGGTTACGGGGTCAAGCGGTTTAATGTGGCGGTTCCACCGAAGTAGGATTTCCAAGAGTGCGGTTTGCACTTTGGTAATCAAGCGGTTTCGAGATGAAGGGAATCACAAGGCAAAAAGGCGGTTACGCAGCGGTTCTAGAAGGGCGGTTCTGAAACCCTTGAAACTGTAATCCTAAGATCCAATGATTCTTGAGCCAGTCTTCAAGCCTAAATTTAACCTATTCTATAAAATGGACTTAGCTAAAAAATTGAAGTCTAAGCTTCATTACATAGGGTCCTAAAGTCTTTAAAATAAATAGGAGGTTATGGTATCAATCAAATCTAATACAAAATAGGAGGGTTAAAATATGCGTACCCAACAATCTCCCCCTATTTGATTAATGCCATTACCTACTACAGCAAAAGCAAACATTATACTTGGTAAAAACATGTCCATAAGAATAAACATGGTAAGTCATGTCTCAAGTCAATGCACACACTAGCTTAAGCTATAGATTTCTATACTATTGAAAGATTGGAACTTAAAGCTTGAACAGTATAGAAATGCATTCAGTGCACTTGAAAAGTCTGAGTTTTAAGTTTAAAGTGCGGTTTAAACTGAATGTTTAAACATCAATTCAAAAGAGTGATTTTTAAGTTGAAAAATATTTGAATGAGGTTTAAGACCATAAGCGGTTTCATTGTTCTACAAACAAGCAGTTTGATACGAACAAGGTTTTGGAACCATGATGCAATTTCCATTAATTCCTAAGATGATTACAAGTACAGGAATGAAGGAAAATTACAAGGTTACAAACAAAATAAAGTAAGTTGGACAATGAAAATACAAGGAGAGTGCTGTCCAACTTACACAAGCGGTTAAAAAAAGGAAAAGCGGTTTACTACTGGGGCGGCTTGTTAACTTCATGATCAGCTCCACTAGGCCCAGCTCTAGATTGATCTGGTGCAAACGCTTTCCTTAATCTTCTAACTTCCTCTGCGGTTCTGGTAAGAGTAGCTTCAAGCTTCTTTAGGGCATTGACAGAATGAGCAGAGGTGGAATTGGTAGCACCAACCGCTTTGGTATTTTCCACAAGATTGTCTCTGATAGTATCCAACTGAACATGAAGGGAAGAGTAGAGAGAATTGAAGATGGTGTGCACTTCCTCTGAGCAGCGACGATCGAGCTTGAATGGCTTGTTCCATTGGTTCAAGATCCATAGATACCTTCAGGGAGGTTTTGAAATCATTGACTGTTGAGCCAAGTTTTGAATTGAATCCTTCCCTGAGGTTGTCCAGGCGGTCGTTGAATTCATCTTGTATTTCATTCAGCTTTGCCTTTACTTCTCCAGCAATAGTATCAAGATTGAACTTAGAATCTACTTTGAATATGTCAATCTGTTCCAACACTTCTTCACGCAAATAATCCAGAGCGGTTTGAGTTTCAGCAGTTTGGCTATGCCCTGGTCTTGAGTTCAGAATAGTGAGAAATTTGGAACTAAGTTCTCCAAGATCATTCTCAATGGCTTTACAAATATTTTCACCAAGCTCATTAAGGATCTTGTTCAGCTCAGCAAGAGATGCCTTATCTCCCAAGGCTTTGAGCATTCCATCTTCCAAGGATTTTTGAAAGGCATTAAAACAAGCTTCAGCAGTGGATTTAACCATTGAAGCGGTTTCATCCAAGGAAGCGGTTGACGGAGATGGAGTTGATGTAGATCTCTCCCACTTAATGGCATTAATCAATGAAGATTTAAGAGCAGCCATCTCAAGGGATTGAGAATCTACCTTGGCTTGAAGGGAGGTATTGGAGGCGGTCAGCTTGATGATGTGGCCTTGATTGATGAGGAGTTGGCCTTGAATAAGGTTAAGGGTTTGAAGGATTTGGGAGTAGTCTGTGGGAGGAGTAGTTGAGGATGAGGCGGTTGGAAATATGGGAGGCGGTTGGGTTTGGTTGGTTTCAGGCACGGTTTGGGTTTGGGGAGGTATATTTGGAGGAGGTGAGTTCTGCCTAATGGGTGAGTTGTGAGGAGTTGGGGATTTTGAAGGGGTGTTTGATTTAGAGCGGTTAGGTGTAGGGGAATGGGAGCGGTTTTTATTAGGGGAATTGGTTAGGGTTGGATCATCCCTAACAGATTTGGAGGTGGCATGTCCAGCAGAGGGCTTGGACTGCCATTGTTGATAGGCAAATTGAGTAGGGGTTTAGTTGGAATGTTGGGAATTTATGGAATGGGAATGTTGGGGTGAGTTATATTGGGCTTGAGAAGATAGGGGTGATAGTGATTTTCTGGGGGAAGGTGAAGGGGAATTTTGAGGAGGTGATTGAGGAGGGGAATTTCTGGGAGGTGAAGGAGAGGGTGAGGGTTGGACAGGCTTGGTCTTTTTAGAGGTTCTCTTTTTGGCTGCCATCTTCCTTCTCTTAGGTTTCTCCCCCTGAATTGGAGCGGTTTTGATAGGGGAAGGAGTTATGGATTTGGATTTTGAAGGGGATCTGGCTGGGGATTGGGTAGGTGATTGGACAGGCGAGGTTTGATGGGTTGGAGGCGGTCTCTCTTCTTGAAGCGGTTGGGTCTCAGGTGGTGGCTCCATATGAGACGCGGTTGGTTCAGTTGAAGATTTTCCCTTGGCTTGATATTTTTCAGCTTGCTCCTTGGCCAATTTTTCAATCTTATCTTCCAAAATCTTGATCTGTTCCTCAATAGTTAAACCAGCCATCTCATCTCTCTCTTTCTTGGCTCTAGCCACCAAGTTTGGAATACTTGGGTCTTCTTCCTCTTCTTCATCATCTTCATCCACCAAGTGCAAGGTTTCAGGTTCCTTAAAGGATTTCTTCCTTTTGCTTGTACCAGCTCCATCATCAGCAGTAGGCGGTTTGGATGCTGGAGCGGTCTTGGTCTTCTTTGGAAGCGGTTCAACTCTTGCTTGGGGTTTCCTGGACCGCTTGGCTCCTTTAGTTTGAGGAGCAGTTGTAGGATCTCTGAGCTCATAAGGTTCCTTCAAGGGATAGGTGTCTGCATCATACAAAGATTTGTATAATGCATCTCCATTTGCATATCTGAAGGTGTGGCAAGCAAGCAGTCCTAGGCAATCATCTGAGCAGTCCACCATAAGCTCTGGATTCTTGGTGACCATATCATCTAGATGCTCATAGTCTATCAAAAGAGCGATTATGATCCTGCAGAATGGTCTCCACCTTTGATCTTCACCTTTGACCTTGGACTGATAGGTCTCAATGCTATCCTTAATTTCCATGTTGAGGATTTTAGGCCAATGCAGTTGAATCTCCATAAATATAGCAGAACTATACATCCATTGTTGGGATGTAAAGTTGTTGTGATTTCCTGTCTTCCCACAGATGGATCTCCCCACTAGATGACCTATAAAGTTCATCAGCTCACCAAAATTCTTTCTGGGGATCTTCTTGTACTTCTTAGACAAGGTGTCTACTTTGGCGATTTGGAAAGCAGCATTGTCCTGAATGACTTGATCAACCTCTAAGGGAGCTCCACCAACAGTAAATCTGAAAAGTCTTCTGATGTCAATGTATTCTATGGAGAGCTTCATGCCTTCAACAACAGCAGTCAGGCAGGCAACTCTTTGACCTTGATCTAGAACTCTTGATCTTTTCTTTGCAGTTGGAAAGAACTGGTCCACAAACGAAGGCACAATGAAATCCTGCTTCTTGGTGAAAAGCGGTAGGATGCCAGAAACTCTCAGCTTCCTCAGCAACTCCCTTCCAAGAGCATCAGTTTTGAGCTCTTCCTCATTAACTTCCCATCCAGGTAGGAAGGTAGATGGATCCTACAAGGTAAAACATGAAGTGTTAGATCCATATTTGTATTCATAATTCACAAGCGGTTTGGGCACCAAGCGGTTAAGCAATGGTGCGGTTAGAGAATTTCAAACCCCAAGTGAAATATGAATACACAATGATAATGAGGATTTGAGAATAAGATTACTTAAGTACGTGGCATTGTAATCCAAACTTATCCCACACTGCAAGCAGTGATTAGAGAGGAATTTCTTGGTTTCCAACCTATATACTTAGTAAAATCTCAAAGGCAATGAAGGAAGGAATTTAACCAGCATGCAGTTTCAAAAGATTTGAAAATGCGGTTTAGAACATGCGGTTTAGGTTGAATAGGTGAGGAGCGGTTTGAAACAAAAAATTCCTAAGCGGTTGCATACAAGCGGTTTCAAACCAAAATGAAATCCAAAATTTCTGAAAAAGTTGAAAATTTGAAGTGTTGGAAAAACACTTTCTCATAATCAAGGCATCCAAAATATATGATTTTTCAAGAACAGTTCATGGGTTTTGTGAAGAACACCAAGAACATTCAAGAACACCAAGAACAGAGATACATGAAACTTAACTAAAATGAGCAAATAACATATCAAAATGATCACATTGGGAAGGGGATTAACAATATACCAATAAAATTACAACCTTTACCCAGAATCATTCACAATCACTAAAAATGTAAAGTGGGTGTTCGAAGCTTATTTTCTGAAAATCACAAAATCAGTGCACATAACATGGATGGATCATGAAATAAACCACATATATGTAATCCATGTGCAAAAGCGAGCAAAACCCAACAATTCTTAAGCAAAATGGTCAACAAACAAGATCAAAATCAACCATAATGAAGAACATGAGGGATACGAACAGTTTCTAAGTAATCCATGGCAGATTCTGAGAAATGGAAAGAATTAGAGTTAGAAATTGATTACCATTTCCAGTACTGGTTTTTTTGCCCTAGCAACAGTTGAGGCCCTTTGTCTTTTAGAAGTAGGTTTTGATGTTTTTGCCATTTCAGAAAATGTTTGAAAATGGAGGTTTTGTAAAAAGTTTTAGAGAGAGAGAGAGAGTTGGTGAAGAAGAGAGTACGAATGACAGAGATGGGCAGTGAAAAGTTTTTTGGTTTCACCAAACAGGGTATATATAGGGTGAAGGGGTGGAGGCAGTTGGTCAGAAGGAATGATTGAATTAAACCAACTATTACACCCTTTCACCTCCTGCACCTCTCTCAATGACGGCTGACATGAGGGTTTTTAATGCTCATGTCCCCTTAGCATTAAATGCTCTTAATTTTGAAATAAACGAGGGAAAACATTTGCAAAAATACCCTTATGTCAAAAATAAGGACTAAAAAATAAATAAAGGAATTTGAATTTTTTTTTAAATAAAGATAAGCAATAAAAATAGACAGAGTTTACTTCTTGTTGAAATGCGGTTTTGATCCAAGCGGTCAGACTGCATGAGATCTTGCGGTTGCATGTAGGCGGTTAGATAATCTTGCGGTTTTGGCACAGGCGATTCAACAGAAGCGGTTTGATTCCAAAAGGAATTTCAACCTAGACTCAACAAACAAGTTAGCAAATAAAAAGTATGGAATTTATTTAAGTTCAAGCATACCCATTTCTCCTCTGAGAAAAGAAAATCTCTTGGAGTCAAGAGCCTTTGTGAGGATATCAGCAATCTGATTGTCTGTCCCCACGTACTCTAAATGAATATTCCTCTTCTCCAGATGATCTTTGAGGAAATGATACTTGATATCTATGTGCTTGGTCTTGGAATGCATGACAGGGTTGTTGGAGACTGAAATTGTTGAAGTGTTGTCACACATGATGGGGCAATTCCCTTCATGGATTCCATAGTCCACCAATTGCTGCTTCATCCAGAGGATTTGACAGCAACAACTACCAGCAACAATGTACTCAGCCTCTGTGGTTGACACTTTGACGATGCTTGCTTCTTCTTTGGCCCAAGCAACTAGTCTATTCCCAAGGAAATGACAAGTATCACTAGTGCTTTTCCTATCAATAGTGCAAGCTGCATAATATGCATCTAAATAACCTACAAGATCGAAGTTCGAATCTTTGGAATACCAAAGTCCAAGGTTAATGGTTCCAGATAAATAGCGGATTATACGCTTGACTGCAATAAGATGTGCTTCTCTAGGATCTGCTTGGTAACGAGCACATACACAGACACTAAACATAATATCGGGCCTACTAGCAGTTAAGTAAAGTAATGAGCCGATCATACCTCGATATAAAGTTTGATCGATTTTCTTACCTTTGAGATCCTTATCTAGCTTATTGCCGGTGGCCATAGGAGTATCATACGCTTTAGCATTTTCTAATCCAAACTTCTTTATTAACTCCTTGGTATATATGGCTTGGCTGAGGAAAATACCTTCTTCGCATTGCTTGATTTGAAGCCCGAGGAAGAATGTTAATTCTCCCATCATGCTCATCTCAAACTTGCTTTTCATTAGCTTTTCAAAACGCTTACAAAGCAACTCATTAGTAGAACCAAAAATGATATCATCAACATATATTTGAACAAGTAAAGTATGATCATTGTATTTGGCAATAAAAAGAGTTGTATCAATTTTACCGCGTTTAAATCCTTTTTCTAGTAAAAATTTAGAGAGAGTCTCATACCATGCCCTTGGAGCTTGCTTAAGTCCATACAAAGCTTTCTGGAGTTTGTAGACATGATTGGGAAATTTGGACTCTTCAAATCCAGGCGGTTGGGCAACGTACACGGTCTCTTGCAGTTCGCCGTTGAGGAATGCACTCTTTACGTCCATTTGATACAACTTGAAATGCTTGAAAGAGGCGTAGGCTAAGAAGATTCTGATAGCTTCCAATCTTGCAACTGGAGCAAAGGTTTCATCATAATCAATTCCTTCTTCTTGCCTATATCCTTGTGCAACCAACCTTGCTTTATTCCTAGTGATGCTTCCATTCTCGTCTATCTTATTCCTAAATACCCACTTAGTTCCTATCACTCCTTGATCCTGAGGTCTAGGCACCAAAGTCCAGACCTTGCATCTTTCAAACTGGTTGAGTTCTTCTTGCATAGCTACGACCCAACTGGAATCTTGGAGTGCTTCATCAATCTTCTTAGGTTCAACTTGAGATAAAAGAGAAGTATGCTCGTCATAGTTTGATCTCCTTGTTTGAACACCGGAAAACAGATCACCAATCACATTTGTGAGGGGGTGGCTAGCGACTTCACGAACCTCAGGGGTAAGTGCTGGTTGGGTGAGGTTTCTTTGAAGATCTTCAATTGGAACGTCGTTAGATCCTTCAGCGAAGTCATGGAAGGTAAGTTGACGAAGAGGTTCTATAAGCTGGATAGGGGAATTTTCAACTTCTTCTTCCCTTGGAGTTGCATCTGGAGTAGGAACTTCAGGTGCGGTTTCAAAGGTGCGGTTTGAGGGAATTTCAGTTGAGGGTGCTGGATTTTGCGATTGAGGTTCAGGTGCGGTATGAGATGGTTCACCTGGTTCATTATGCTCAACAAAATCATCAGCAACATTTGGAGCCAAATGTGGCTTAAGGAGAGAATGCTCATCAAAAGTAACATGGACAGACTCAACTATTTTTAAACTAGTTTTATTGAAAACACGAAAAGCTTTTGAATGTTTAGCATACCCAACAAAAATACCTTCGTCGGCTTTAGCTCTGAATTTACCTCTATTTTCTCTTCCGTTGTAGAGGACAAAGCATTTGCAGCCAAAGATCTTGAAGAATGCAATGTTGGGGGTTCTTCCTCGCCAAAGCTCATAGGGAGTCTTGTTATAGGTTTTGTTGATGAGGGAGCGGTTCTGAGTGAAGCATGCGGTATTGATTGCTTCAGCCCAAAAATACTGAGGCAGCTTGGCTTCAGATATCATTATCTTTCCAGCCTCAATCAACGTCCTATTCTTCCTTTCCACAACCCCATTTTGTTGTGGAACACCAGCGGTTGAAAAATTGTGATCAATCCCATGGTCATCACAATACTGAGCAACACCGTTGTTCTTAAATTCTGTTCCATTATCTGATCGAACACTAACAATGTCGTCTTCTTTTTGAGTTTGGAGCCGTCTAAAAAGTGTGGTGAGAATCTCATAACAGTCATCTTTGGAAATCATCATCTCAACCCACGTATATCTTGAGTAATCATCCACCACCACTAAGGTATATCTATTTCCTCCAATCTTTGGCGGTGGTTACGGGTCCAAACAGATCTATGTGACGCAGTTGTAAGCATCTTGAAGTTGATGGAGCGGTCTTGCTTTGGTGAAAGACGACGCGGTGCTTACCAAGCTGGCATGCACTGCATTTCTCTGGATGGTGGTCAGCCACTTTGGGTAAACCACGAACGAGGTTTTCCCTACCAATCTTTGCAAGATACTTGAAGTTCAAGTGGCTCAACCTCTTGTGCCATAGCCAACTATTTTCGCTCACATTCTTAGCTACAAAACAGAGATTAGTAATACTAAATGCAGAATTTAGATCAATGATGTAAATATTACTCTTACGAATCCCTGTGAGTAGGGTGACGCCGGAGATGCTATCTTTGATAAAGCAATTTGATGACGTGAAGTTGCAAAGCATTCCTTTGTCGCAAAATTGAGAAATTGAAAGGAGGTTGTGCTTGAGTCCTTCAACAAGAGAAACCTTCTCAATGGTTAGGTTTCCTCTCCTTATAATACCATATCCAATGGTCTTGCCTTTGTTGTTGTCACCAAAGGTTACAGACGGACCACTTGCTTCAACGACATCTTCAAGTAATGATCTATCTCCAGTCATATGTCTTGAGCAGCCACTGTCAAGATACCATTCATTATCCTTGGAGTGACCAGCCATGAAGCGAGAGGACACGAAATGTAAACATTAAGAACGAGGTCCCCCTTTATTCCTTGGGTCCTGAAGTTAGCAACCCTTTACGACCCACACCTGCTTGACAGAAGGAGGTTTACTCTTCCTGGCATTGGATGTGAACCGCAAAAGGCATTCTGCAGCCTTGTGACCTAAACCATCACACACAGAACATTTATAATAGCTACAAGCTTCATGAGGTTTTACTAACTCCTTACTCTTCTTAGGAGTTGCATGCGGTTTGAGAAAAGCGGTTTCACCCTTAACAAAAGAAACTGGCTTTGGTTTGACCACGTATTTTCTAGGAATGTTATTCCTGCTTTTGAAGGCAGGAGGAGCGGTCGAAGAAGAGGCGCGGTCAGACCTGCGGTTGCCAGCATCTCTAGTTCCACCAGAGGCGGTTTTAGGGATGCGGCCAACTCCATAAGCCATTTCTTCTGACGCTACACTCTCAGAATCCTTTGGCTTCATCTGAGAGTTCTTCCCATATTGCTTCCCTTTAGGGTAGACATAATTTATTTGTTGTCCTTTACCCTTGCCTTTAGCATGCTTCCCCTTAGGAATTTCTTTAGTTAGTTCCAAAATTTCCTCATCCTTTTCACTCGAGGATGCACACTTCTCCTCTTCCTCAGATCCAAAACCTAGACCTTCCTTAATTCCAGGAGGAACTTGGGAGTCCATGATTTTATCCTTGGTGGATTGAGACTTGAGCCACGAATCAATAATCTTTTGGAGATCGTTGATTTGGGTTACCAAGTCATCATTCCGGAGTTGAAGTGCAGCAACCTTAGTTTCAAGGATGCGGTTCTGATCAGCAAGAGGAGTCATACTTCTGATTTGGTCCTTAAAATTTGAAATTTCGGACTTCATCACAGTTTTCTCCGTCTTGTACAGATTAAGTTCATCATGAGCTAAGCTTAAGGCTTTCTTAAGATTAGAGAATTGATGGATCACCGTTTCAGCTTCCTTGAACATCCTTTCATGTTCCATGGGAGAAACCTCTTCCACCACCTTTTTCAAAATTTTCTTCTTTGGAATTGTTTTTGAAGGTGGAGCATTTGTAGGAGGAAAAATGGGACGTGAATACGAGCAATTTCCTATCTTAATGCTAGGAGTAAGTTTGATATTTTCATCCAACGTAAAATTTGGAAGTTTTGTAGAAACCTCTTTTTCTTCCATATCTTGCGACTCGATTGACTCGAGAATCGACTCATCGGAAGCGTGCGCAATTAAGCAGAGATTAACCTCTTCGGTTTCATCATCACTTCCATCATCAGAATCTGTTTCAATCCAAGTAGCCAATTCCTTAGAATTCTCTTCCTCCTCAGCAACCATTCCCTTGCGACGAGAAAATTTCGCAGGAGAGGTTTTCTTTTTCATGTATTCATATTTAGGCTGTGGACACTCAGATGCGAAGTGACCAGGTTTTCTACAATTGTAGCAAACTAGATCACTCTTTTTCTTTGTATCTCCAGCCTTAGAAAACGTTGCAGAAGGTTTGCCTTTTGAAAATGATTTTGTGAAAGGTTTTGAGGATTTTCTAAATTTTTGGAATCTTTTCACAAACATGGCAAAATCATCATCATCCATCTCGATGAGTGATGAGGTTGATATGGAAGGATCTGCAGTTTGATTGGATGTAGATGGTTTCTCCTCATGTTCCACGACGGACATGGATAGCGATTTGGTTTTCCCTTCAATCTCTTCAATATGATTTAATTTTAATTCATAGACTCTAAGATTGGCGTACAAGTTACTTAACGACCAAGTACCCAAAACTTTGGAGTCTTCTAAAGAGGTAGCCTTATTTACCCATTTAGAACCTAAAGCAGATAGGAAAGTCATATTGATTTCCTTATCTGTTAAAGTTTTGCCAAGAGATCTACAAGCATTAACTACCTCAACATATCGGTCGTAGGTTTGACGCAAGGTTTCGTTGGATTTTCTGTTGAAATTGTTGTATGATCTTTCAACAGCATATAATTTGCTTTCCTTGCATTCGTCATCACCTTCGAGGTAGCTCTCAATGGCATCCCACATATACTTTGCGGTTTTGAGGTACATCACTTTCTGTAGAGTTGATATGGCGAGGGTTCCAGAAATGATGTGCCTAGCCTTGCTGTCCAAGGCAACCAATCTCTTCTCTTCATCCGACCACTCATCTTTTGGCTTTTTGACTTCTGGAGTTTCAGCATTGGTGGTTGCATCAGTGTTAGCCTTCATTGGAATTAGAGGGCCATTGATCACGCACTCTACCAGCATTTCATCTATAGTTTCCAAATGAATAAGCATTCGGCACTTCCAGATGTCAAAGTGGTCTTCGTCCAAGATTGGAATGTGTGAATAGTTAACAGTAGTCATTGTCTTTGTATTTGCCATATCGAATCGGCACACAAGCTGTTAAGCTTGAAAAACAGTGGTTTTAAAATGTGTTCGCTCTGATACCACTTGTTGGTCCCAAAGGTGGCAACAAGGGTGAAAATACAGCTAGAGGGGGGGTGAATAGTTGTTACAAATTTTTCGCCCTCAATTTAAAACTAAACCTCTACGCTTACAAAGCCTCTTGCAATGTATAAGAAACTGCAAGTATACTTGTAAAATGCACAGTGGAATATACTTAAAATAAATGCGGTTTTGAGGAGGCGGTTTTGCAAGGCGGTTTTAGTGCAATTTTCTGAGCAGTTGTAAAACTGAAAGTGTATTTTGACAATGTTAACTCCAAACACAATTTCACAATAAAGGATAACTATATAAAGATCAAACAGAGACAGAGATAAATAATTAGCAAGCACAGAAAATATAAATGCAGTAAAGTATATGAACAAGCTATTTGGAGTGGTTCAATCGATAAACGATCTAGTCCACTACCAAGATGGTTAGTCTTGGATTTCTAAGAGAGATTTTATATTGAGTATTTGAGATTACAAAGTACAATAAAATATTTTCTATGAAGAACAAATCCTAGACTATAACCAGTGTATCTCAAATGAATAAACTATGTGTTTAAACAAGTGAGGTGTGTGTGTGTGAGAACAAGATCAAGGCTCTTTAAATCTGAGAGATGTAGAGCTCAATGATTCTTGAATGTGTTAAGGCTTGATTTGGTGGGAATATTTCTTGAAGTATGAAGATGAAGATTCAAAGGACTTAGAATTTCTGGGCAGAGCTTCAACTTCTTATGATCACAGTAATTTCTCAAGATTCAAGCAATCTTCAAATGGTGAAGATTAGGGGTATTTATACCCAAGCATTAAGAAACTAGCCGTTGGATACTGCTGTTGTAAGGACAGTTCTTGATGCAATCCCATTGGTCCACAGCAACCACTTTTGTCCTTAGGAACTGTTGATGCAGGTAAAGCTGATCAGACCTCAGCTGCAATCAAGGTGGTTAGGACATCTGTCACCTTTTTAAGATCCTTGCAGATCTTGTCTGAAAAGTAGTCACGTGACAAGATATGGTAGTTGACTTTTGATATTGCTGACGTGGATTCCAACGGTCAAAAGAGTTCACTTCAAGTAGCCAATCATTGGGGCGGTTCTGGGGTCAAGCGGTTTAATGTGAAAGCGGTTCCACCAGAAGAAGGATTTCCAAGAGTGCGGTTTGCACTTTGGTAATCAAGCGGTTTCAGATGAAGGGAATCACAAGGCAAAAAGGCGGTTCTGCCAAGCGGTTCTAGAAGGGCGGTTCTGAAACCCTTGAAACTGCAATCCTAAGATCCAATGATTCTTGAGCCAGTCTTCAAGCCTAAATTTAACCTATTCTATAAAATGGACTTAGCTAAAAAATTGAAGTCTAAGCTTCATTACATAGGGTCCTAAAGTCCTTAAAATAAATAGGAGGTTATGGTATCAATCAAATCTAATACAAAATAGGAGGGTTAAAATATGCATACCCAACACAAGGCACGAACGCCTTGCAACAATCCCTCTTCGGCCATCAAGGTAAGCCCGAATGTTCATTCCCAGCAGGATTCTAAAGAAGAAACGTCGATCCTTCCGAGTTGTTAATAACGCCAGTTTAACACAACCGTTCCCATCATTGCCGCCCTATCCCCAGCAGGATAAACCTGACCGTCATCGTAAGCCCAGCACACAAGGCACGAACGCCTTCATCTCAGGATAAATGTATCCTCGTTCACTCCGGTTTGAGGCACCACACGCCCTCGTATGTTCAGCAACTCCGGTATGAGGCGACACACGCCCTCGTATGTCCAGCAACTCCGGTTTGAGGCGCCACACGCCCTCGTAGTATCAGCAACTCCTGTTTGAGGCGCCACACGCCCTCGAGGGTTTCAGGAATCCCAAGTTCAGACGCCTCACAATAGTCTCCATTCAGGTCCGGGAACCTCGCAATGGTCTCATTCAGGTTTAGACGTCTCCCAACAGTCTCGCTCAGGTCAAGGTCCCCACGCGCGGCCCTTGCCTCTACGAACTACGATCGGCTTGATTCCCGCTCGGGATACATAGGAATCCTTTCGCTAAGGGTCCAGCCAGCTGACCGCCCAGGTCTTTCAAAGTAAGGCATCCCAATTTGGATCCTTATCTTTTTTCAACGACCCCACCTCCTTCGGAGGAGACGTCGCTGAGGGGCTAACTATAAGTACCCAAATCTGGATCGTCAAAATCTGTCAGAAAGTTAACCGAAATCCGTCAACTGGCCCGCTCCAAGTTAACCGGAACTCATTAAGCTCCCCGTTGCCAAGCCAACGAGACGTCCCGAGACTGCCCCATGCATCCCGATGTTAAAACGTACTTAACACGTGTCATCGCACGTAAAAGTACGGCTTTCCCTGAAAAACGCACTTTCCGGCACTTTCCGGGGGCGTTTCAGGCATTTTTCGGACTGTTATTTTAAAAAACGGACAAAATCGGGACCCGGGAACGAACTCCCACACATTTGGTGAGTCATGGGACACGTGGCAGCCATGCCACAGCCCTCCCATCACCCTTCAATCAGAAATCAAAGGGAAAAGACTAAAATACCCCTGGTAAACAGTCTAAGTCCGGCCGGACTCCCTGTGCAAACTTTCTGAAATTGCCAGCAAGCCCCTCAAAGTTCCAAAATACCACAAAACCCTGGAAATCAGTCTAAGTCCGTCCGGACTCTTACTGCATTTTTCACCCTATAAATAGGAGGGCTGTCAAAGCCAAAACAACAACATTTTTCACTCCAAAAGTCACTTCACCCACGGCCCAAACTGAGTTTCACCCCTCCCGAGCTCCCGTTTTGTCTCGATTCGCGTGAAACTTCCGTATTTCGATCAAATACGCCCCTCACCACTCCGAAACACCTTTCCAAACTACTTTCCGTGTCCCGTACACACCCCCGAGCCAAAGGAGTCGACCCTAGCCATAGGTATAACTCCCTCTCTCTAATCTCTCATTTCGTCTCGGTTTACGCGCCAGTCGCTACAACCGTTTCGAACCACGTTATTGAAATGTAGACGCCTCCGTCTAACGGGGTCCGATACGTTTTAGCCCCTCGATCCTCTTCTCTTCCCGTAAGAGAAGTAATCACGGGTTAAAACGGCATTTCGACCCCGTTCCGTTTACTTTTTATGTCATTTAACATTCCAGATCGATCGATCCGTCGATCGTCATTTACTTTCTGTCATTTACAATTCCGAGCCATTTTGGCTCGTTGATCGTCATTTACAATTTCGAGCCGTTTTGGCTCGTTGATCGTCATTTACGATTCCGAATCGTTTGATTCCGTTGACACTGCTTTAAATACTGTCATTTACAAAGTCCGACCCATTTGGATCGTGATAGTATTTACTTTTCAAAGTCCGAGTCGCAACCCGATTCGTTGATTGCAAATCATTTAATACGTTTTTTCCCGTAAAAATCGTTAACAATGTAATGCCCGGTTCAAAACCGGAGTTCGTCCATCGAACTCTCTTTCAAAAACGTGCGAAATGACGTTTGGCATCCGAACGCTCATCTTCAAACTAAAAGCCGCCATTTGAAACTCAAAATCATTTAATACGCTTTTTCCCATAAAAATCGTTAACAATGACTCGCCCGGTTAAAAAATCGGAGTTCGTCCTTCGAACTCTCTTTCAAAAAAGCTCAAAATCGACGTTTGCCACGCAAACGCTCATTTCAAACTCAAAACCGACGTTTGTCATTCAAACGCTTGTCTTTTCAAACAAAGTCACCTAATCAACGTTTGACATTCAAACCAAGATTAAGCTTGTCATTCAAGCCCCCATTTCAAAATGCAAACACACACACACACACGCACACGTTTTCGAGAAAGGTAGAAAGACTCGTCATACGAGGCATTTCGGGTGATCTCGTAATACTCTTCCCGAAACGTAACGTGACCTCCGAACCTAACAATCTCTGGTACTCAAAGCCTTTTCCTAAGTTTTTGCTACCAATAAAAACGACACCATTTTCACTAAAGCCGTTTCTCAACGTTTTGGGCTCAAAATACAAAAACCGCGTGGCGACTCCTCATTTTCCTTCCCATGAAGCGAGGTCTCAGACACCAACCCTCCGCGAAAGACAACCACCTTTCCGCGCCCGCGCGCGAAAATCCGGGTAATTTCAATGGGGTACCTGTCAACATTATTTCTGATAGGGATCCGAGATTCACCTCGCAGTTTTGGAGGGCTTTGCATGGCGCCTTGGGGTCTAAGTTGAGTTTCAGTACAGCTTTTCATCCTCAGACTGATGGGCAGACAGAGAGGACCATTCAGATTCTTGAGGATATGCTACGGGCTTGTGTGATGGACTTCCAGTTATCTTGGGAAGACCATTTGCCTTTAGTGGAATTTGCCTACAACAATAGCTATCAATCCAGCATTGAGATGGCACCATATGAGGCACTGTATGAGAGGAAATGTAGGTCCCTAATGTGTTGGGACGAGGTTTGTGAGGCTAAACTTTGGGGTCCATATTTGGTTAGAGACTCAATGGAGAAGATCAAAGTGATCCGTGACAGATTGAGGACAGCCCAGAGTCGCCAGAAGAGTTATGCCGACACTAGAAGAAGGGAGTTATCCTTTCAGGTTGGGGATTTGGTATTCTTGAAGATCTCACCTAGAACGGGGATCAAAAGGTTTGGCAAAAAAGGGAAATTGTCTCCTAGGTTTGTTGGTCCATTTGAGGTGTTAGAGAAGGTAGGTGAGTTAGCCTATCGTTTGGCTTTACCTCCCTCTCTTTCTTCTCTCCATGATGTGATCCATGTGTCCATGTTGAGGAAGTACTGTTATGATTCCTCTCATGTGTTGATTTCTCCTCCTGAGGATGACAGGCGGATATGACCTATGTAGAGGTACCTTTGCGGATTCTGGAGAGGCAGGTCCGGGAATTGCGTACCAAGAGTATTCCCGTGGTGAAAGTTCTTTGGAAGAATCATACCATTGAGGAAGCTACTTGGGAATTGGAATCTGAGATGAGACAGAAGTATCCGGATTTTTTGATCATTCAGGTAAGTGAAGTCCAAATTCGGGATGAATTTTATTTAAGGGGGAGTGAGTGTCACGACCCTGAACCTAGGCACAATTTGGTCACACGTGAAGCACGTGGGGTTGGGTATGCCTTGCATATCATCCTTGGTTTGTTAGCATTTGATTTGCTTACGTGTTCATTTTGGGCATTTTTGATGAACTATGTGATTTTAGACGTTATAACTTGATTTAATCATATAATGTCTAAATAAAGAAATTTGCATAGTTAATTGGCAACACTTGAAATTTGATTGGAAGTGTTATGAAAGTTGTCAAGGTGCTTAGGTGTAACTATAAGTTCAAGGTGGTGTTTTGTTGCATTTCAATCTTGGAGGAGCTTATGTGTAAGAGTGTTATATATATCTTCTTAAAGCTTCCTTAAGAAGCTTATTACGTTTCCTCAGTATTCTACTTTCTTCTCTCAGCCAAGAAATGTTCTTAAACCCTAGTTAACTTCCTAAAATCCCAGAAATTAATCCTTGGTGTTGTGGTTGATTCCATCTTTGAAATAGTGCAAAGGGAGTTGATAGGAGCAAGAATATATATCCGATTATATCTCTCTTTGATTTTGATAACTTTTGGTAAGTTGTTGTGTTTCTCTTCTATAACTGTTAGTGCTTTGTGTAATGATGTTATGAAGAGGATATGATGTGGTTTTGATGATTTGTGGCTTGTAAAATGTGGAATTATGGGCTGCAAATGAATATAGTGAAAAGTGGTAAGTTATGGGTTGAAATCTGATCAAAGAAGGTTTGGATTAATGGTAAAGTTGTTGTTTATATGTTATGGGGTATACAGGGAGTAATTGGTGGTCAAAAACATGGGTTTAAACTATTTTGGAATGACTTTGTATGAGCTGCAGAAGAACTGAAGTTGTTGTTGTTGTTCCTGCTGAAGAACCAACTTCAGTTTCTGCTTCTGGTGTTGGGCACGACTCGTTCCCATGAGCACGAGTCGTGACCAATCTAAGTAGTTTCGTACGACAAAGGAGGCCCTTAGGGTCACTAGTTGTGAAAATTGATCAGTCGTGCAGGGGTTGGGCACGACTCGTGCCTACCTTCACGACTCGTGCCCAGGACAAGGTTCTGGGGCTTACTTTGGGGGCTTGTAGACCTAAGCAAATGAGTAGGGCTTGAGTCACTCTTTAACTATGCATCTAGTACAACTTTAATACTACATTGTGGAACTTGAAATAGTCCAAATGGATAATGGGAAGGTCTTTAAATAATGTTGTGAAAATGCTTGAAAGGCAATTTATGACACTTGAACCACATGTTATAGAACTTGGTAATTGAACTTGGAACCAAAAGGGAAAGTGTTTAATGTTGAATAGTGAATGCGTAGGGCTACTTATATGTTATTGTACCCCTATGTGGTGACCTATATAGGGTTATTGGTTTACATAGTGCCTTAAAGAGAAGTTGCACTACTACGCTCGTTAGGCAGGAGTTTGAACACCCTGTTACTGGTTTCCATAGTATGTAAGGAATATGTAAGACTTATGTGATATATTTTGTGCCATAAGTGCTTACCTGTTTATAGTTGTTGTGCACATAGTGGTTTAATACGTGTTGCACTGTTTCTTTGGTTGAGCATGAGTTTTAATACCATGTCCTTGGATTGTGTTATTATTCAATAGTGTTGAAATATATGTGCACTATTGTGATTTGATTAAGATGAATTATAGTTCCATGTTATATATATTGTTGTCCATAGGGTGGACTTATTTTCAAGTATCTGTTATGTGCTTGAACATGGTGATATCAGCTGATCTTTTGGGGGTATATGGGATACTATCAGTTATGGGAAGATATCTCATAAGGTGTTTAGATTTCCTTATACCTGTGACCTCTCCCCCTTCTGTAGCCACGGTCTGGGGGTGCACAGCTTCTATGGATATGTGCAGTCATGCCATAAGATAGCTGATAACTTATATGGATCTCCGATAGAGATTGTATAAGCTGTGAAGGTGCACCAGCGGTTCACAAGAGGAGTATTACTCCCACCGTTATACTATATGTGATTCAGAGGGGAAAGGTATCATAATGTGTTTACTGTTTCCCAATGTGTTCTTGGCAACCTACTTATGTGTTGCATATTTGATAGTTGGCAACCTGATTGTGTGTTGCATATTGTATGACTTATTGGTCAGAAGGAAAAGGTAACGTAATGTGTTTACTGTTTTCCAATATGAGCAACCTGTTTATGTGTTGCATATTGTATGGCATATTGTTGCATACATAATAGCTTGCTGAGATTTTATCTCACCCCTTCTCCCTTTATTGTTTTAGATCCCGCTGAGATAGGTGGACCGGACCAGTGAGGCCGGGGAAGAGTTTGGACTCCTTTTGGGTTGTCAGGGTATGTGTTGTTTTGGGAGTTGGGGCTGGTCTTTGGTTGTTATTCTTTTGGGGAATGGTTTGTATATAAAGTTTTACAAACATGTTTCAGTTGTATTGTGTTGTAAGTAACTTAAACTTGGTTTGTTTATGGTTGGCTTATGTATAGCCTTTCCAGTTGTATATATTGTAAAACCAGGTTGTGTTTGATTTAAACAGGTTTATCTATCGCCTCCGTGTAGAGAGGTTATTTTGAAATGGTTTTAAAAATGTGTTGTTTACTTTTCAAGTCAAAGTAAAGAAAAGTTTTTTTTTGAAACGGTATATTTTGGGAACCTCCATCCTGGGACACGGTTTATAGGTCCGGGAGTTGGGAGGCGCCCACAATGAATATCATAATGACCATGACCATAACACTGAGGAATGTTTTCACTTGAAAAAGATCATTCAACTGAGGTCAGACTAAGAAAGGCCCAGAAAGGCGGGAAATAAACCCAGGAGGGAATGATGATGATGGTCAAGGAACCTATGATATAAACTACATTGGAATAGAGACTCCTAGTAACACCCAACTATCCCATCAAATAAAGACTTTGGAAAAGGTCTTTCTGATTCCAGACCTCACCACGGAGGAAGAACAAGAAATTGGTTTCAAGCGAAGTGAGATGGGTTCTACCCTCTTCCACTCTACTCAGCTCCTGACAATAAAAAGAGAATCAATAGAGCGAACATAAGCATGGTACTCATCAACATATGAGCGGCCAGGGAAATTCTTTACTACCATACTTTAGTAGGGATGAAAATATCATGATTGAATTCCTCATTAACAATTGTGATGTGTTTGTGTGGAGAGTGGATGATATGCAAGGAATCAGTGAGGATGTCATAGTTCACAAGCTCAATGACAGTTCCGCCTTCAAGCTCATTCAGCAAAAGTCGGGATATTTTCCCCCAGAAAAGGAGATAGCCATCAAGGAAGAGGTCAAAAAACTACTCAAAGCAGGGATAATCAAATCATACCCTAAGTGGCTAGAAAATGTGGTTATGGTGAAGAAGCCAAATGGGAAATGGAGAATATGTGTAGACTTCATGGATTTAAACAAAGCCTGCCACAAAGATTACTTTCCTTTACCCAAAATTAATAGGTTGGTTGAATCAATAGCCGGACACAGGGTTCTCAACTTCATTGATGCGTACTCTGGATACCATCAAATCAAAATGGCACTGGAAGATTTTGTCTTAGTAGCTTTCATAACGGCGGGCAAAACTTATTGTTTTATAATGATGCCCTTCGGGCTCAAGAATGCGGGAGCCACCTATCAAAGAAAGGTCAACATTGTTTTCAAAGACCGGTTGGGAAAGAATTTGAAGGCTTATGTAAGTGCAGTATAGTGGTGTTACCACTAGTGCTGCCAAAATCCTTTAAGAGTTACCAGACAAAGGTGTTATCACAAGTGCTGACAGCACTTTTTAAGTGTTATCAGAAAAAGTCTGATATATTTAGTTGAACATTTCTTACATATATTATATTGTATTAATGGATAACTATACCTGCAAAATATATGTTTGTTGTTAGTCTAAATTACAGATAATAACCATGAGCAGATAAGCTACAAGGATGGAAGAACGAGTCAATGGAAAAATTACGCATAAATGGGAAGTTATGGGTAACTCAAGTAACTAGAAGAAACACGTGGGAAGACCTGTTTAAAGCTGATATTGCTGAACAAATGAAGAATACAAACACAGGAGAGCACGTGGGTACAAGAGATTGAAGCTAGGACTTGAGCACAAAGAAATGCGGCTGCTATTTTCAAGGAATGGACCGCTTCTTTAGCTCAACATGCTCAACAACTCTTCCTCCTTATCTGAATCAGTTCCAAGCTATTACTAAGAGTAGCCTACAAGTATTTGAAGTCTATAAATAGGCAAGTGTTTAGACAAGAGCAATATATCGAGCAACACACACACAACTTGCACAAGAAAAGATCATCTACTTCTCGGCTCTTTTAGATTCTTCCTCCCACAAATTATTTTCCACCTTCAATCTCTTTGGACTTGATTATGTCATGTCTATGATAGAATATCATATTTGATTTTAGTTCCTAGTTCATCATGGTTATATAGATAGGGAACATTTCGGTCTTGTAATCATATTATTGTGAATAGAAGATCATGCCTAAGTGGCACCCTCAAGTTATATAATTATATAACTTGAGAAAAAATTATTTCTTGTGTTTATTTTCGCTGCAAAACTATTTTCCATAAACTGTTTTTAAACTTTGTCATGTGTGTTATCGTAATTGTTATCAGTTGTGTGTACAAACTTTTTTATAACACTTGTGAACAGGCCATAGACAATTTCAGCTTACATAGATGATATGGTTATCAAAAGCAAGGAAGGATCCTACCAGAAAGATGTTGAAGAAACTTTTGAGAATTTGTGCCATAACAACATGAAACATAACCCCTTGAAATGTGCACTTGGGATTAATGCGGGAAAATTCTTTAGGTTCATGGTCAATCAACGAGGGATAGAGGCTAACCCAGAGAAAATACTAGGTCTCCTAGATATGAAGCCTTCAAAGTGTGCGAAGAATGTGCAAACATTGAATGGCCTAATCGCCGCCTTTGGCCGATTCATCTCCCGATCTGCGGAGAAATGCCTTTCCTTATTTAAAACATTGAAAAGAGAGAAGAAATCTGAGAATTGTACCTGGAATGCAGAGTGTGACATGACTTTTGAAGACGTGAAGGAATACCTCAGGAAGCCCCCTCTCCTTAGTAGCCCGGTGCCTAGGAAAGAATTTTTTCTGTTTTTAGTAGCTACTAATTTAGTAGTAGCCACTGTTCTTGTAAGGGAGGAATGTAACTCTCAAAAACCAATCTATTATGTATCTAAGGCGTTGTCCACCGTGGAAGGTCGTTATCTCAATATAGAGAAGTTAGCTTGTGCTTGCTTGTTTCTACTCAGAAATTACGAGCTTACTTTTTTGCACATCCAATTACTGATTTACAGATGCACTACTTAGAAAAATCTTGCGCAAACCTGAATCATCAGGTAGATTGTTTTTGTCGATTGAGCTCACCTAATTCCAAATTACTTATTCACCATGAAGGACCATTAAATCTCATGTCTTTTGTGGCAGAAACATCATTCAAGTTGGCGGACAACAAGCTAAGGAAAAGAAAACGGGTTGAAACCAGTGAAAATCAAGTTAAAGAAAAGTCAATTCCCAAAGAACAACATGAAGAAACCTAGACCTTATTCGTAGATGGATCAGCGAGCAAGCTTGTCAGAGGAGTCGGAATACTTTTCCTCGCACCATGCGGGGAAAGATTCAAAAGAGCATTAAGATTCAAATTTGAGGCTTCAAACCACCAGGCAGAATACAAAGCATTAGTAGGAGGGTTGGAGCTAGCCAAAGACATGGGAATCCCAAAGTATGATACCATCAACCCGATGCTATCAAAATATTGCGAGCTAAACAAGTCCCTCCTCAAAAACATTGAATACTATGAGCTAAACCAGATCACGCGGGCTAAATATTCAGAAGCAGACCTCCTGAAAGGAATCACAGAACAAGAGATCAAAGACATTAAAGCGTCCTGCAAAATTGAGTTCGTAGAAACTCCGACTATAGACATCGTTCAAATCAACAACATTGAGGAACAAGAAAAGGATTGGGTTGACGAGATAAAAGCTTATATAAAAAAAATCAAACCCTTCCCGATGACCCAAGCAAAGCAAGAATAATGATGAAGTTTGCCGCAAAATATACAGTGATAAATGAGATACTATTCATAAGATATTTTACTAAGCCTCTCCTTAGATGTGTGAAAATACATATTGTAACAAATTTTCTTTATGAGGTTGATAAAGGAATGTGTGGCGGTCACCCCGGAGCCTGCACCCTGCCAGACAAGATAAAATTCCTCGATTTTTGCTGGCCAACCATGAGAAAAGATGCAGAGGAATATGTTAGGAAATGTGACAAGCGCCAACGATTTGCAGACGTTCCCAGACTCCCATCTACAGAACAGACTTTGGTGGTACCCACTTGGCCATTTGATATGTAGGGATTAGATTTGATTAGGCCTTTTCCCACAATAAGAGGAAAGATGAGCCATATAGTAGTAGCAGTGGACTATTTCACAAAATGGACTGAAGCCAAAACCTTGGCAACTATTTCCGAGGAAAACATCTTCAATTTTATCCATGATCATATTTGGTGCCATTTCAATTTATCTCGAGTCATAGTGATGGATAATGGCACGCAGTTCGCGAATAAATTCACGACATAATGTGAAAGCATGAAAGTGGAACATCGGCAGTCCGTAGTAGCTTACCCTCAGGGAAATGGGTAAGCAGAGGCGTCCAGCAAACTAGTTCTAACCTCCCTAAATAAAAACATAGAGGGGGAGGAGGAAGATGGATATATGAGCTTCACACCACACTCTAGGTAGTCCGCACCACTATCAGAGATGCCATATGGGAGACTCCTTTTTCCCATACCTATGGATCAGAGACCATTGCCCCAGTTGAGGTTACTCTCCCCTCCTACAGGGTTATTTACTTTGATGAAACAAAGAATATAGAAGCAAGGAGATGCGATCTGGATGACTGTAGCGTTGATATTTTTATTGAATAAAAGAGTTGCAACTTATTATTTATTTGGAAAACAATAAGAAAAACCTTTTTGTTTTTAAAGAGATTTGAGGGTTCGGGGGTTAATTTATGGAATGGGAAGGTCAAGGAGCACCCATTCCATCCAATCAGGAGATCGGTCTTGCCAATTGAGTATTATCAATCTAATAAGAAGCAAACCCTAATTAATTTCTTAATTAGGAATGTCGGATTGTATGCTTCAAGATCTCCTCCATGGATTGAAGGAGTCTTTCGTGGAGAGAAACCAACAAATTGTGTGTGTTGCGTGTTTTCGATCGTGGATCGGGGACCTCTGAAATACTGAAAGCTATCAGGTATTTATAGGGGTTTAAGAGGTGGATGAATGACTTGGTCACCAAGATTAGGAGACTCAAGTGGATTGGGACTCCTCCCAAGGAAGCTTCCAGAACCCTCTAGTCAGTAGAGACCCGAATTAGATGATATTTATCAAGAAAAGAGGTTGAAACGGAGAAGGAAAGTGATTCTGCACATCCTGCAGAGGGGTTGTCTCGCGCGAGACACGCCTGTTCCGCGCGGGACAACTAGTCATTTGACCATTTTGCCCTCTTCAGTTTATTCCGTTAGTCAGTTAGGTCCAAAACTAACGAGGTTAGTTAGAAACTTAACGAAACATGACGAAACTAATATGCTTTCATCAACACATAAAAGAGAGACGAAGAGTAGTGTAATCATGAATTATTGGTTCAGAATGGTGTGTCTACAATGACCTAAAAGAAAGACGGATAAGAGCAAGAGAAAAAATTGTTAACTACAAGCAAAAGGCCAAAAAGCATCATGACAAAAGAGTTATCAAAAGAAGTTTCTCTATGGGAGATTGGGTCTTAGGAAACATTGAAGTTCAAGGAACGCATCCCGAATTCCGCAAACTCTCCCCAAATTGGGAAGGTCCTTATGAAGTCACACAAATCATCAAAGAAGGAACTTATAGACTCCGGACTAAGGAAGGAAAGGACCTAACGAATGCATGGAACAGTGATCATCTTAGAAGATGTTTCTACTAGTAGTCCTAGCCACCTCATGTAAGCCCTTCGGAGAGCAAAATATTAATGATCAAAGAAAATTTGCAAATATGTTTCTACTAGCAATCCTTACTCTTTAAAACTTATGATAAGTGAATACCCGTATGGCAACGCCCAAAACACGGATGTCAGTACTGTCTAACTCTGCTGATGTGCGGAGCGACCTAATATCCACTCCGGATGACCATATATGAGTATGAGAGGCTCACCTTAATTATATCACATTGTGCTGACCTGAGGGTCTAAACCACAAAATCACTTTGGTGAATCATACGAAGGAAAGCATTCACAATTAGACTCAAATTCTGCCTAAATCAAACCTTAAAGTCTACGAGCAAACAAAATTGTGATCATACCTACAGGATACTTCCTAATACACTAAAACTTGGCTAAGAAAGGAAACAAGGGAGTCTAGCAAACTCATCTTTGAAAGGGACTAAGGAGAGAAGGATGATACGACACTTCCTCCTGATAAGATAGGCAAAAAAGAAGCAACGCTTGCAAACAAGAATGTCATTCAACATTGAAATACCTTTAAGACAAGTTAAATTGTTCTAAAGAGGAAAAGAAAAATAGACAAAAAACAAACATGTCAAATTACATACCCAACAAAGCCCCCCCGAAAGATAAAGCGATTAAAATAAAATTGTTTGAAACATATTCAAAACTAGCCTATTACAAGCAATACATCAAGACGCATCCTGGTCCGAGGTAGAGTGATGTGGATCATAAGGCACTAGCCTTTTTGGATCGTTGGGACAAACGCAAAGCCACCTAGTCTTTTGATATTCACACAGTTAAGTTGTGAACAGATTCATCAGAATAAATAATTAATTCAAAGTAGTTTAGTATTCCTAGACTTGGAGGGGATGTTCCAAGTTAAGTATAAGTAAGCCTTATAGTGCAATTGTAAGAGGCAGAAGTTTGATAAGAAATTGAGACATTGTTTTCTCTCTCAAAAGTTTTACCGGGTATTCATCGAATCAACGGTTCAACTTCGGTATCTTTCATTATCCAGTGGGCGTGTTTGTTGTATGCGTGCACGAGTGTGCATCATTTGGTATCAGATTCTAAACGATCCATAACAATGCCACCATGTAATCGACGCAACACCGACGCCACCATGGACGACGTCCATCGTCGTGATGATATAGCACAACTACGGCAACAGGTTGAACAGCTCACCCGGCAACTTGCTGAAATGCAGAATCAACCAAGCCAAGAAGAGGCCGATGAAGCGATCCACGAAAGCGACGACGACGTTAATCCCTTTCTTGGCCGACTCCAAGCCCGCGCCGATGAGACAACTGGGAAGCAAGTGTTTCCGAATTGTCCTTCCGGAGTTTACGGGTGAGACACAACCCGACGACTTCCTGGATTGGCTTGCACCGTGGAGGAAGTCCTGGACTTTAAAGATGTTCCAGCATCACAGCAAGTGCCTCTAGTCGCAACCCGTTTGCGCGGACGTGCCCAAGCCTGGTGGCAGCAACTAAAAGGCTTGCGCATTCGCCAAGGAAAGAGCAAAATCAATACATGGGCAAAATTCAGGAAAAATATGGAAGCGGCATTTCTCCCATTCAATTATGAACGAGACCTTTATCAACGTTTCCAAAACCTACGCCAGGGCCAAAAATCGGTGGACGAATATACAAAGGAATTTTACCAGCTGTTAGCTCGCGTTAACTTGCATGAAACCCCTACACAGTTGGTTTCACGTTATATTGGAGGCCTTCGCCTTCCCCTACAGGATGTCCTAAACATGTTCGACCCATTCACAGTTTCAGAAGCACATCAGCGAGCAATCCAAGTCGAAAAACAACACGCGCGTCGCGTCTTCTCAGCACCACAATTACCTCCAGCATCTGCAATTTCTCCCACACGACCACCAGTGGGAACGTCCATCCATCCTACCCAATCCAGCACTTCAGCTTCGGCTCCTCACCAACGTCAAACAGCCGGTCCTCAATAGGGCGTCCAGGTACATCTTTTCGCTGCTTCAACTGCGGCTTGCCTGGCCATCGACAATCCGAATGTCGAAGCCCACCAAACCGTGTCCTCGCATCATTCGATCAGGAGGCTTTGGATGCCGATTCCACAGAGCTGTTACCCACTTATGATGAAACAGAATATTTGGAGGGAGATCAAGGTCCATTACTGATGCTACGTCGAACGTTTCTCAGCCCTCGCTCTTCAGAGGACGATAAACAGCGCACTACAGTCTTTCAGTCCACCTGCACAATAAACGGGAAGGTATGTCGTTTCATTATTGATTCAGGAAGTTGCGAAAATGTGATCTCAGAAACAGCGGTAAACAAACTGGGGTTGACCACAGAGGCTCACCCACGGCCGTATAAACTGGCATGGCTTAATCGCGGGACAGATTTAATGGTTTCACGGCAAGCTTTGGTCAATTTCTCAATCGGGTCCACTTACACAGATGACATTTTATGTGATGTAGTACCCATGGACGCGTGCCACCTTCTACTAGGACGTCCGTGGCAATTCGACCGATCTTCATTTCATGATGGTCATGCCAATACTTACTCATTCATATTCCGGGGAAAAAAAATAGTGCTACTACCAAGTCCAGATCGTCTTTCATCAACACCAACCACAAGTGTTACATTACTCTCTCATTCTATGTTTGCCACAGCAATGATTGAAGCAGGAATTGTTTATTTGCTCTTCACAAAACCAACGGTGGATTCGGCAATTGTTCCATCAACAGTGCAAGCCTTATTAGCAGAGTTTTCTGATGTGTTTCCAGATGATCTTCCAATTGGTTTGCCCCCTTTACGCGATATCCAACATCATATAGACTTGATCCCAGGAGCTGCGTTGCCAAATCGTCCGCACTACCGAATGAGTCCTACGGAACATGAAGAGCTACGCCGACAAGTTGAAGAATTGCTTTCTCGTGGCCATGTTCGCGAGAGCCTTAGCCCGTGTGCTGTGCCAGCTCTATTGACACCAAAAAAAGACGGTTCGTGGCGAATGTGTGTAGATAGCCGCGCAATCAATAAAATAACTGTGCGCTACCGTTTTCCCATTCCGCGTCTAGATGATTTGTTGGACCAATTGCATGGCGCAATTTACTTCACCAAACTTGATTTGAAAAGTGGGTACCACCAGATTCGGGTTCGTCCGGGCGATGAATGGAAAACAGCCTTTAAGACACGTGAAGGTCTTTATGAATGGCTCGTGATGCCGTTTGGCCTCTCCAACGCCCCGAGTACTTTCATGCGAATCATGAATCAAACTTTACGACCCTT
The DNA here is from genome assembly GCA_022495995.1 of Adenophora triphylla var. japonica. Taxonomy (NCBI): domain Eukaryota; kingdom Viridiplantae; phylum Streptophyta; class Magnoliopsida; order Asterales; family Campanulaceae; genus Adenophora; species Adenophora triphylla. The sequence goes on from JAFEMH010000394.1 coordinate 691,511, forward strand.
CATCGGTAAGTTTGTCGTCGTATATTTTGACGATATCTTAATTTATAGTCCTTCTCTTGATATGCATTTGCAGCATCTGCGTGAGGTCCTCCAAGCTCTCCGGAACGAAAAATTTTATGCGACACTGCCCAAATGCAAATTCTGTGCCCCAAGTGTTCAATTTTTGGGGTACGTTGTGTCCCCGAAAATGGCCTTCTGTTGACCACCTTGCCAAGGTGGAAGCCATCTCCAATTGGCCACCTCCTCGATCGATCACCGATGTTCGAAGCTTCCATGGGCTGGCTTCATTCTATAGAAGATTTATTCCCCACTTCAGTAGCATCATGGCACCCTTGACAGATTGCATGCATGGCGCCAAATTCATATGGACAGAGGGCAAGAATTCATCGCTTTGAAGAAATTAAACAATACTTAATCTTCAGCCCCTATTTTGGTCCTCCCAGATTTTGCAAGTCCATTTGAACTACACTGCGATGCTTCAAAAACAGGAATCGGGGCAGTCCTCAGTCAGGCAACACGGCCAATTGCATTTTTCAGCGAGAAACTTCATGGCCCGAAGACCCGGTTCAGCACATATGATCTCGAACTGTATGCTGTTGTCCAAGCTGTTCGACATTGGCGGCACTACCTTTTTCACCGAGAGTTCGTTTTATTTATGGACCATGACGCTCTTCGACATATTAGCAACCAAGACAAAATTTCTTCAAGACATGCGACTTGGCACGCCTACTTGCAGCAGTTCACATTCGTAATCAAACATAAATCTGGGCTTACTAATCGCGTGGCGGACGCGTTAAGCCGTCGACACTCCCTTCTCGCAGAAATGCGGATTCAGGTTCCGGGTTTTGATTTTGTGAGATCGTTGTGTGCAATGAGACCCTTTTTTTCAAATGTCCTCACTGAAATCAACTCAGGAGCTCGTTCGGAATTCTACTTAGACGATGGGTATCTCTTTCGTGGGTTACAGCTGTGTATCCCGGAAAGCAGTCTTCGCTTAAAAATCATTCAAGAGCTACATGGTATGGGTCACCCCGGACAGGAACGAACATTTCGCATGATCTCCAATTCCTATTATTGGTCGTCCTTACGTCGCGACGTTAATCGCTATGTCAACCGCTGCCGGGTTTGTCACTTAGCGAAGGGAAATGCCACCACCGCTGGCTTGTACTTACCTCTTCCAATACCAACGCAACCTTGGACAGATATAAGCATGGATTTCGTACTGGGTCTTCCGCGAACCCAGCGTGGCTTTGACTCAATTTTCGTGGTAGTGGACCGCTTCTCCAAAATGGCACACTTTGTAGCCTGCAAAAAAACCACAGATGCAATAGCGGTGGCTCAACTGTACTTTCATAATATTTATCGGTTGCATGGACTCCCATCCACTATAGTCTCTGATCGGGATACTCGCTTCTTAAGCCACTTTTGGCGTAGCCTTTGGCGAATGGTGAATACAACCTTGAACTTCAGTTCAGCATACCATCCCCAAACCGATGGCCAAACGGAAGTCGTAAACCGCTCCTTGGGTACTCTTCTGCGAGCCCTGGTAGGTGAACACGTGAAAGGATGGGATACCAAATTACCCCAGGCTGAATTCGCCCACAACAGCGCTGTCAACAGGTCCACAGGTTACTGTCCTTTTGAGGTAATCTATGGCCTCATCCCTCGCGGTCCACTAAACTTGATTCCTCTCCCTGATGGTGTACGACCTCATGGAACTGCATCCGAATTTGTCACAGACCTACAGCGCATCCATCAAATGGTCCATTCGAAGCTTTTGTCCGCCACCACAGCCTACAAGACACATGCTGACAAACGCCGACGAGAAGTACAATTCGAAATTGGTGACTACGTGTGGGCAATCTTGACCAAGGACCGATATCCAGCTCATGAGTACAACAAGTTAGCAGCACGTAAGATCGGTCCAGTGGAAGTGATCGAGCGAATCAATCCAAATGCCTATCGACTCGCTTTACCGAGCCATCTTCGTACTTCGGATGTCTTCAACGTACGCCATTTAATCCCTTACCAAGGTGACCATACTTCTGATGAAGACCCCGTTGATTCGAGGACGACTCTTTCTCACCCTGGGGGAGATGATGTGGATCATAAGGCACTAGCCTTTTTGGATCGTTGGGACAAACGCAAAGCCACCTAGTCTTTTGATATTCACACAGTTAAGTTGTGAACAGATTCATCAGAATAAATAATTAATTCAAAGTAGTTTAGTATTCCTAGACTTGGAGGGGATGTTCCAAGTTAAGTATAAATAAGCCTTATAGTGCAATTGTAAGAGGCAGAAGTTTGATAAGAAATTGAGACATTGTTTTCTCTCTCAAAAGTTTTACCGGGTATTCATCGAATCAACGGTTCAACTTCGGTATCTTTCATTATCCAGTGGGCGTGTTTGTTGTATGCGTGCACGAGTGTGCATCATAGAGGATCAGCTGGGGCAGTCTTAGCGGGAGAAGGAATCTCTTGTTCTTTAGGCACTTCTGGAGGAGAGGCAGAGGTAGTGACTGCGGGCTTAGTGGTAGCGAGCTCAACAACCTTAACATTCTCATAAGGGAGAACTTCAGGCCGATAAAAAATAAAGGGATTGTCTTCCCCAAACAATTTGGCCACAGCAGTCCAGAAGGACAAACCAACTTCTCCCTCCCTTGGGAAGCGCATGTCATCCAACTGGAAGAGCAAGAGGGAATCCGCTGGTTGCAATAATCTTGTCCTTAATTTGAGATATAATCTCCTCAGTAAATGAGATAAGTGGATGGCCGAGAAAGCACTCCGGGTTAGTAGGAAAGGAAGAAAGAAATTGAACCATTTGGGGAACATTAAAATTCCCCGTAGCTGCCATTGCTCTAATGGCCTGTTGACCCCCCATCTCGTATTGACCTAGCAAAGTAGAGTTGCATTCACTGGTATACTCTTCTGAATTCAGTTAGTTACCACAATTGCCTTCTTAGTTTGCCTCTCTCAATTTGGAGCTCACAACCTCCATCATTTGGGCATTCAACTCATCCGCCTTGACCTTTAAATTCTCATAATCCCCTCGGAGAGATATGAGAGTCTTTTCCATCTCTATAAGTCGAGAGTCCGCAAAAGATTTCTCCCTCCTAGCTTGATCCCTCTCTTGCCTGTAAGAATCTGTATCCTTCTTAGCTAATCTCTCTCCTCCTTGAGCCTAGTGTTTTGCTCCACCAAAACACCGGCTTCTCGGGTCTTTTCACCTAACAACTTCTCCTTATCCTTGGAATCTTTCTCCAGATCCTCTTTAAACTTGAGCATCTTATCCATAGACTCCGTTCGAGCTTACAGCTCCTTCTCCAAGGGCTCACCCTTAGCCCTGATCATCATCAATTTGTTGGCATGCTGATACAAAGGAAAAAGTAGAGAAAGGTTAGATATTAAAAGAACATAATTGGAGAGTGGGAACTAAGATAGAAAGTCACCTTAGTAAGACCCAGCCCGGAAAAACCATACATGGCAGTTATATTAAGGTTGGCCAAACAATTTTTGGAGAGATCCGAAGTGTAAAGCCGGGAAAGAGCCGCATTGCATAGATAGGCGTTGTTTCCACAGCGGTCCAAGAGATTGAGGCCACCAAGAGGGACCATCAAATCCACAACCTCCCGAGCGCCATCTTTGGAAACCTCCTTAGAATGGATATCCTTAGTAAGGAAAGACATGGAAGAGCCAGCTACCTTAGAGCTGGAAGGAGGAAGGGGAAGAGTAGACCATACCGAGAACCAAGCTGAGTTTCCGTACTGGAGGATCAACCCGAGATTGTTTCTTCTTCTAACCCTCCAAGTTAACCCCATTGACGCAGCACGGAAACGATAGGTTTCGTGTTTAGCGCACTAAACACAAGAATTCACAAGCAATGAATCCTCAAGAACACAAATCTGGAATCCACCAGAAAATTAAAGAGAAATCTCTTTGAATTGAAAATCAATAATGAATAAGTTTATCCTCCAAAAATAAAAGACTAAGTATTTATACTTCTACCTAGGCAGCAAATAAAAGAGTTCCCAAAATAAATAAAATGCCAAAATTAAGAGTTTTTCCGTAATTAAAAGGAATCGCCTTCAATCCTCCGTCTCGAGCGCGGCCGCCCTTAGGCCCAGCCACGGTCGCGCACCTTGGCCGAGGCTCACGCCGCTTCTCCCTCGTCTTCGCCGCGGCCGCTCTCCTCCCGAGCGCGGTCGCGCACCTTGCGTAAACCGATGCCCGGTTAACACCGTCTTGAGCGCGGTCGCGCACCCCCATGAGCGCGGCCGCTCTCGCTCTGTATCGGCTCCTCCACCTCCAAAGAACTCGACTTCGAGTTCTCATCAGATAAAGAACTCCATCCGCATGATACTCATATATGTCCGCCACGTTGAAAGTATTCGAGATGTTCAAATTATCGGGAAGAGCCACCACATATGCATTGTAATTGATCTTCCGAGTCACCTTGAAAGGCCCATACTGCGAGGTTGCAATTTCTTGTACGTGCCAACAGAAAACGCTCTCGTCGAAGGAAAACCATAACATCATCCCCAACCTTGAAAACTTTGACCCGTTTCTTCTTGTCTCGCAGCAGCCTTTATTCTTCACTCCCGTTGCCTCCAATTTGGCCCGAACCTCTTCTTTGACAAAGACACACTTCATTGGCCATATTTTCACTGCTTGGCTCACACCACGACCCTCGTAAAGGTACCAAATCAACAACATGCCTTGGCGTCGACGAATAGACTACGTAAAATGGTGATTTACCCGTAGCCGAATGAACCGCACCGTTGTAAGCAAACTCCACCTGCGGTAATGCCAAATCCCACCGCTTCGGCTTGTCCCCACAAACACTTCGATCATGTTTCCCAATGTCCTGTTTGTAACCTCGCCCGTCCGTCCTGTCTCGTGGATGAGCCGTAGAACTTCTATTCAACGCAAGTACCAAACATACGCCATAATGTCACCCAAAAATGGCTCGAAACTTAGTGTCCCTATCTCAAGTAATGGACTTAGGAACACCATGAAGACGTACCACCTCTCGAAAGAACAACTTTGCAATATTAGAAGCATCCGAGGTCTTCTTGCAAGCAATAAAATGAGACATTTTGGAAAATCGATCCACTACCACGAAAACAGAGTCCACACCTCGTTGAGTGCGAGGTAAACCCAACACAAAATCCATAGATAAATCGAGCCATATATCATCAGGAATAGGCAAAGGCAAATAAAGACCAAGTATTTTGAGATTGACCTTTAGATACCCGACAAACATAACAACGCCCGACGATAGCACCCGCATCCTTCCGCAGCTGAGGCCGAAATAACGCTCCTCCAAGCTAGCGATTGTCTTGTCACGCCCCAAGTGTCCACTAAGGCCTCCCCATGCAAGTCTCGGATCGCCTTCTCACGTAATGACATCACAGAATGCACAATCGGTCTCCTTTGAATGTAAAACCATCACTGACATGAAAATCTGCACTCGGGTGCTTGCCCACACACTTAAACCATAGTTCCTTGAAATCCGGATCTTCCCCATATAACTCCTTCAAAGAACTCAAACCCGACGACTTCCCGAGACAAACAGGTAATAAGGAAGCCCTCCTACTCGAGCGTACGCCACTTTGTTCGAACCCCGGACTTATGTTGGATAATGAAAGGGAACTTCGCAGATAACTAACCCATCGAGCATGCATCTTGTTTATCACCTTCTCGGCCGTGCAAGAACTTTAGGGCAAGATGATCGAAAATAAAATAAACTCCCTCTCGAACAAGATAATGCTCCCACCGTCGCAGCCCGAAAAACAAAGATAGAACTCCCGATCATAAGTGCTCCACTTCGACGCGCTTCACTTAACTTCTCACTAAAGAAAGCCACCTGGTCGTTTCTCTTGTGAGAGAACAAACCTCCAATCCCTACACCACTAGCATCACACTCCACCCGAAATATTTTATCAAAGTCGGGTAGGGCAAGAACGTGCAAGACAAAGTTTTTCCTTGATGAGGGCAAAACTCGTTCTTGCTCAAAACCCCAATGAAACTTACCCTTCTTCAAACACTCGGCAATAGGAGCAAGTGATGGTACCGAAATTCCGAACAAACCTCCTATAGAAGGTAGCTAAGCCATGAAAGCTACGCACCTCGATGACGAAGTTGGGGAGTGGCCAATCTCTAATGGCCCTCACTTTCTCCTCATCCACCTGAATACCATCCTCACCAACCACAAAACCCGTAAAAGTAACTTGTTGGTGCGTAAAATACACTTCTTAAGATTGATGTAGAGCCGATTATCTTTTAGGACTTGCAATACTTGCCTAAGATGATCGTAGATGTGCGCTCTATCTCTACTATAAATCGGAATATCATCGAAATAAACGACAACAAAAGAACCAATAAAAGGTCGGAATACCTCGATTCATCAACCGCATGAAAGTGCTAGGGGCATTCGAGAGTCCGAATGGCATGACAAGCCAGCTCATAAAGGCCATCCTTGCTCTTGAAGGCACGTTTTCCACTCATCTCCTCGGCCTAATCCGAATGCGATGGTACCCATTGCGCAAATCCAGGTCGTGAACACTCTCGACCCGTATAACTCATCAAGCATATCTTCCAAACGGGGAATAGGAAATCGATACTTGATGGTAATTTTGTTGATGGCCCTACTGTCCACACACATACGCCACTGATTACCCTTCTTTGGCACAAGCAAAACCAAAGACCGCACACCTGACTCATGCTCTCCCTAATAAACCCCTTTCGCAAAGCAAGTCCTCAATCTCGCTCTCCGAAGTATCTCATTCTCCTTAGGACTCATGCGATAATGTGGAAGGTTTGGCAAGCTAGCTCCCTAATCAAGTCAATCGATGCCGAATGTCCCTCATAGTGGTAGATCATTTGGCAATTCTTCGGATAGCAACCCCGAAAATGCGCAAGTAGTTCTTCAATGTCCCTTGGCAACCCAATCTCCACACCGACGTAACCCAACAACCCCTTAATGACTATAGGGCAAAAATACTCCGACTCCTCAATAGCCGCGGCAAGATCCTTCTCATTCCGAATAAGCATCAACACCGGCTTATCCTTCTCAACCGGCTTTTCAAACCGCGAAACAGAGCTATAGAAATCTTGTGCTTGTTCCGGTGGAACAACACCACATTATCCTTACCCCTATAGGTAATATCATGATCGTATTGCTATGGACGACCCAATAACACATGACATACATCCATATTCAGCACATCACAGACAACTTCCTCCTTATAGTGTTTCCCGATAGAAATGGGAACTCTACAAGTACGTGACACTCTAAGTTCTCAACCCGTATTCACCCACCCCAAACCATGTAGGTTTCTCATGTGGTTCGGGCCAATCCAAGGAAATCAACTAATTTCGCGAAACTAAATTTTCAAGGTCAACCATTATCGACAATTAAATTGCATACCTTGTTAGCAATGGAACAAGCAGGCACGAAAAAGATTCTTCCTCTCGCCCTCGTCCTTGGAAGATAGCAACATCCGTTGAAGAACAAAACCCACATGTTCTCCACTCCTCCTTGCGAACTCGGCTCCGCCTACTCATCATCCTCCTCCTCTATTTCTTCTTCCTCTTCTAAGAATGCAGCAGCCTCGCCTACCTGGGCAAACGTTGGACCTATGACCAAATCCCCGACAAATAAAACATTTATCTCCCTCGGCTTGGCATACGGATTTGCCGTTTTCGTACCGGTGCCTTGTTCCTCTGCCGAGTTGCTCGCCGCTACACGGCTCCACCGTCGCGCCGTTCCCCACCGAATCAAGCTTTCCCGCAGAGCTACTAGTCGCCCCCTTCTCCTTGTTACTCCCTTCACGCCACCACCTTGCGGACTCCATTTGCGAAAAGGAGCATTAAAGACCCTTGACTCGACTTCTCCATAAGCTCCGCCCCTCAAGGCCGCAGTAGAAGCATCCGTCGATTCCGTACTTGATGCAAACCCATCTTGTCTTGTATTGAGCCCTTCTGACCATTGATGTAGCGTGCAACCTTCGCTCCTCGTACTCATCGATCTCCACCTCGCAAAGTGTACCTCAAACTCGCAGTATACTCATCAACCGTCCTCTTGCCTTGAACACAATTCGGATATAACTTATACAAAATCGCTCGTGTCTGCGAGGCAAAAACCTTCCGGAGATCAACCGCTTCATCCGCCTCCAAGTCCTAAGCGGCTCCTTCCCTTGTCGTCGTTCCTACGTACTACTAGTTTATCCCACCAAACCGCAGCAGTACTCTTTAAACGAATCGCTACCATCTTTACCTCGTTTATTAAAGCGGTACTTCCATGACCTCAAAGAAGCGATCGACATTAGTTTGCCAGTCTAGAAAATCCTCTATACCCATAGTTCCATAAAAATGAGGGATTTCAGCCTTAATTCTATAATCATGGCGATTTTGATTGTTACCTTGTTCTCCATTATCCTCCACGACTTCTTCCTCCGAACTGGAACCATCTTCTACCCGATTTTCAGCCCTCTGAGGACGTCGAACGGGTTCTTCCCTGTCTCCTTCACCCCTAGGGTTTCGATCATCATTCCGATCCCGTTGAGCAGCAACCAACGCGGCGATCTGTGTTGTCAACGCAGCGATGGCGTTAGTAATCCCCTCAATATCAGCCTTGGTAGCCTGATCTCCCATAATCCCTCAGTATGGTGAAAAGACAGGATATGGCCTGCTTTGATACCAACTGACGCAGCACGGAAACGATAGGTTTCGTGTTTAGCGCACTAAACACAAGAATTCACAAGCAATGAATCCTCAAGAACACAAATCTGGAATCCACCAGAAAATTAAAGAGAAATCTCTTTGAATTGAAAATCAATAATGAATAAGTTTATCCTCCAAAAATAAAAGACTAAGTATTTATACTTCTACCTAGGCAGCAAATAAAAGAGTTCCCAAAATAAATAAAATGCCAAAATTAAGAGTTTTTCCGTAATTAAAAAGGAATCAGTCTTCAATCCTCCGTCTCGAGCGCGGCCGCCCTTAGGCCCAGCGCGGTCGCGCACCTTGGCCGAGGCTCACGCCAGTTCTCCCTCGTCTTCAGCGCGGTCGCTCTCCTCCCGAGCGCGGTCGCGCACCTTGGCAGAAACTGATGCCTGGTTAACACCGTCTTGAGCGCGGTCGCGCACCCCCATGAGCGCGGTCGCTCTCGCTCCTGTATCACCCATTCCCTTTTCCTTGGAGTTGCAAGCCAGTGGTAGCCTTCGAAGCTTCAGAGACTATTTTAGAAGGGGCCATGGGAGGCACTCCAATCTTAATACCCCCTGCAATAGAAGTTTTTCTGAGTTCCTGCGGGCTTGATCACCAACACGCTTTTGGCCCTGGGCGCTGGTTTGGTTGTGGGCCAAGCTTGAGTTGCCTTCAGAACCCCGTCCACCAGGCCAGCCCGAGCTCTGGCATCCCAGAGTTACTGATCCTTTCGGATCCTCTTCATCTATTTGTCTGATTTCACAGTAGGTCCCTTCTTGTTATGCGGATCGAAGAAAAAGCGAAAAGGAAAATTAAAGGGAGAATAAGCTAAACAGCGTTAAAAAAAACATTTAAAACCAGAGCGTTCAATTAGAGACCAATGAAGTCGCGCGTATCGCAAGTACTTGGAGGATTGGACTGAGCGAGCAGGTCACAGGTACCACAATTGTAATAGAATAGAAATTTCTCGTGTACCCTACAGTTCGGATCCCAAAGAATTTCATTTATTAAAATGCGGGGAGACACTGAGAAGGTAGGTCTAGTAGGGGCCACTCCACTCCTTATCAGTAGAGCCTCATTTCATAATAATATCTTGAATGTCAAACAGGGCATGGTCCCCTTTCTTGGTTTGAGCGCCGAGATATGTATCTACCAAACTTTTAAAAGCATCACCTTCCGGGGAGCGAGGATGCTTGGGTGAAAAACCAAATAAAGAACGATTCTAGGCAAGGCTCATAACCCAGCATCCTACTCACCGCACTGAAAGAAACAAGAACCCAAACATAGATGGGAGGAAAATAGTAGGGCAAGCACCGAACATTATCTATGAAGTATACATTGAAGGGATCTAGAGGGAGCCTCAGTCCGCACTCAAAGTGTTGTGGGTAAAACACACAATCCGTATCCATGGTACGCATGGTAAAAGGAGTTTCCTCCTCCAAAGAATCATCCACCAACGCAGGGTCAATCATCCGGACAATATGGAATAGATCTTCATCGATGTCATACTTATCATAGAGAAATCCACGTTGTCATTTCCAAAGATGGGTGCAGGGGGAAAAGAAATCTTGCCCAAATAAGATGTTTCGGACTGAGATCTAGACTCGGGGAGCATATCTGTATGATCCTCCGGAAACGAATCTACTATCTCTACTCTCCTTCTACGAGTTGCGGGTACCGCCCTAGGCGGGTTATCACACTATCCTCAGTAGGAGTGGAGGAGATCCCCCCATAGCCTCCACCAAACGGCTTTCCACTTCACCTCCTTGTTTGGTTTCCTCCTGGGCCATATCTAAATATGGCAAATCAGGAGAGGAGTCACTGCTCAAAACTACTTGAGCCGGAGGTCCCAGATCTCTTACATTTCCCTCCGTAGGGACATCGTCGAAGGGTACATTCATCCAATCCGTGGGCCCAGAAGTCTCCCCGAGAAGGCGACCTCCCACGTTGGCCAGTTTTTTAGCATTACCCACCATATCTACAAAACCAGGGAAGCGAGTTAAAATGACTTTATTAAATTCAATTACCCTAGATTCATCTCCTAAAATCCTAAGACTATCCACATTCAATTACCCTAGATTCATCTCCTAAAATCCTAAGACTATCCACAGTGGTTTCATCTCACTTCCCCATTTCATCTAACACTTTTTACATTTTTTCTCATCCACCTAATATTTCATCTACCCATTTCATTTACCCCCACTCCAATGGCTAACTTAAATTAAATTTCAACTCCCTCCAACTCATCATTCTATACCCCACTACTTTTATTTTATTTTATTTATATTCTTTATTTTTATGATTAGTAAAATAATAATAATTATTATTATTATTTATAATTAAAAAAATATTTCGATTTGTAGGGAAAAAAATGATGAATTTTGGTGAAAACTAAGTGTTTTTTTTTTGTGTCCAAATCAAATGAAACTTATATCGATTTGTAGGGAAAAAAAATGATGAATTTTGGTGAAAAAAAAAATTAAAAAAAATAATAATTTACTAGGTAATAATTCAGCCCAAATTGAAAACTAAGTGTTTTTTTTTGTGTCCAAATCAAATGAAACTTATATCGATTTGTAGGGAAAAAAAATGATGAATTTTGGTGTAAAAAAATAATAATTTACTAGGTAATAATTCAGCCCAAATTGAAAACTAAGTGTTTTTTTTTGTGTCCAAATCAAATGAAACTTATATCGATTTGTAGGGAAAAAAATGATGAATTTTGGTGAAAAAAAAATTAAAAAAATAATAATTTACTAGGTAATAATTCAGCCCAAATTAAAAACTAAGTGTTTTTTTTTTTGTGTCCAAATCAAATGAAACTTATATCGATTTGTAGGGAAAAAAATGATGAATTTTGGTGAAAAAAAATTAAAAAAAATAATAATTTACTAGGTAATAATTCAGCCCAAATTGAAAACTAAGTGTTTTTTTTTGTGTCCAAATCAAATGAAACTTATATCGATTTGTAGGGGAAAAAATGATGAATTTTGGTGAAAAAAAAATTAAAAAAAATAATAATTTACTAGGTAATAATTCAGCCCAAATTGAAAACTAAGTGTTTTTTTTTTTTGTCCAAATCAAATGAAACTTATATCGATTTGTAGGGAAAAAAATGATGACTTTTGGTGAAAAAAAATATTAAAAAAAAATTAATTTACTAGGTGATAATTAAGCTCAAAAATTTGGAATAAAATATTAAATTCGAAAATTCATATACCCAATCAATCGGTGACACTTGTTGAATTAAAAAAAAAAAAAAAAAAAAAGAAAAGACGTTTCAACCGGGATGAAATATTTCATCCCACCAATTAATTCAACTAGCTTTCAGTTATCCATTGCAAGGCTTGAGCTGGATGAAATGGATTTCATCTCCATTTCATCTAACCCATTGCAGGTAGTCTAATGGGGCCATTCAAATGATGAACTTGTGGTCCGGACTCCCACAACAGGGGTATAATAGAATGAGTGGAGGAAATAGTGAGTGGGTATAATAGAATATTAATAAAATATTTCCACTTTAGAAAAGGTGAAGCTTCAAACGGGACGCCATTTTGGGTAAAAGGTGAAGGATTTTCTGGGACAGAGGGAGTATTTATTAGCCACATGACAGAGATTCCCTCGAATATTAAAACAGTTCAGTTTTAATTTTTGAATTATGGCGGCTAGCATCTACAAAACCAGGGAAGCGAGTTAAAATGACTTTATTAAATTCAATTACCCTAGATTCATCTCCTAAAATCCTAATGGGGACATTCAAATGATGAACTTGTGGTCCAGACTCCCACAACAGGGGTATAATAGAATGAGTGGAGGACATAGTGAGTGTGGTATAATAGAATATTAATAAAATATTTCCATTTTAGGAAAGGTGAAGCTTCAAACGGGACGCCATTTTGGGTAAAAGGTGTTGGATTTTTTGGGACGGAGGGAGTATTTATTAGCCACATGACAGAGATTCCCTCGAATATTAAAACAGTTCAGCTTTAAATTTTGAATTATGGCGGCTAGCATTTATGGTGGCCCTTGACATTCGCCCCACGTCTCTTCCGTACCTAACACCCCCTGGCAGTTCAATAGTGTTAGGAACCCTACTGGATCTTATCCCAGAAGCTTTCCCATGAGCCAACCAACTCTCACCAACACCTGACACGAAGAGAACATGCGTCGCCAGGATCTCTCCCCGATGTTGGTAGCCCGGGGCCACTTCCTCCCATGTCAAATCCTCCCTCCAAAGGATCAGCCCGTATTTCACTCTAATAATAGCTCCTCGCCCTACCATAAATAATCTAACGCTTGGAGCAAGGGGCAATTGATGAGCCCGAACCCTTCAGACCGGGCCCAATATTGCTACATACGAATTGGCTCTGTCATATTAATTAACCTATCCGATTTCGGATTCTCCCGGGGAGCGATCTAATATACTCAGCAAGAAACTCTCTCATATCCACCTCATCACGGACTCTCTACGTCCGGACTAGGGGTGTAAGTGGTTCGGTTCAACCGCGGTTTGAGACCGAACCGAATCGAACCGAACCAAACCATGCGGTTTGGTTTGGTTTTCAAGTATGAATGATTCGGTTCGGTCTCAAATATTTACAAACCACATGGTTTGGTTTGGTTTGGTTTGTGGTCTGACCCTCCCAAACCAAACTAAACCGAACCAAACCAAACCAAACCAAACCGCGGTTTGAGACCGCAAGACCGAACCACCAAACCGAACCACGAGACCAAATCGCCAAACCGAACCACATTACATAAACTAATCATAACCCTTGTTTTGTATCTTATTTAATATTTTTGTATCTTTATTAAAATTTACAAAAACTAATCATAACCTCCATTTTGTATTTTATTTAATATTAATTTCATCATTTGTTATCTTCATTACGACACATAAATAACCAAGTTCTCTCCACTATCGCCATTGTAAAGTGTTTTTCTTCCTTCGACCTCTCTCTTCCTCTAGTCTCTAAAACACTCGCATTTTTCGCTCTTCCTCCATGATCACAGAAAATTTAAACAATATGAAAATGAGTTGCGGTCTGAATCGTGATTTGAACCGTAGTCTAAATAATGGTCTGAACCACGGTCTGGACCGCGGTCTGAACCGCATAATTGAACCGCGGTTTGAACCAAACTGAACCAAATCATAGTGGTTTGGTTTGGTTCGGTTTGAATTTTTTCATGGTTCGGTTTGGAATTTTTCCAAACCGATGACTAGTGGTTCGGTCTGTAAATTCTCCCAAACTGAACCAAACCGAACCATTTACACCCCTAGTCCGGACCCCCGCACAGCAGACTGGTTTACTCGAATACTCCCTTTTCCGTCATTACAACTGACAAACTGCACTATATTGACATCTCTGACCGGTCTGTACCCATCGTATTAAATGAAACTCCAGACACCTATCACGCTCGTTGTGGCGCCAAGCCAATGTCATCCGCTCTTCTGACTTTCGTACTTTCAACAACATCCTCTACATTGACAGTGTCCTTTGATTGTACGATCCTAACAGAGCTCGCCACGTGTTACGAGTAAGACAAATACAACCAAAGATGGATATCTCTCCGCAAAGATCTCTCATACTCCTCATTGCCCCCTTGTGCAAGGTATGTCACATTGTCTAAACCTACCTACACACACACACAAAGGCATTCCAAGCCTTGTTCTCAGTTAATAAGTCCTCAGATATCTTATTATCACAACCGAGGGCCTGAATCGGAATCATATCTGGATTGGTCTCTAATGGTGCTCTTGTTTGTGTTGTGTTAACAGGTTTGGATCATACACTTAGCTAATTTACTTTTTTACCCATTTATGTTTTGAATAGTATTTTTGATAAATACTCCCTTCGTCTCAAAATGTTTGTCCCATTTGACTTTTTTGTTGAACTTTGATCACAAATGTATGATAATTTAATTATGTTCATGAAATTTTAAAAATTCCTATTGATTCACCATTAATAATATTATCAACAACAACTTTTAGAATTTCATGAACATGATTAATCTCTCATAAATTTATGGTCAAAGTTCAACAAAAAAGTCAAATAGGACAAACATTTTGGGACGGAGGGAGTATAATTTCAAGACGCTTAAAATATTTATTCATCTTTTTTATTGTTTTTTTATTAAACGTGCAAAACCCAAGTTGAACTTTTACTCTGTGATGGAAAAAGTACTATTTTATGTTATGAATATGGTCCTCCACAACCCAAGCAAACCACAAGAATAATAATCGCACACAAACAAAGCACAAGAAAAAATCAAAAGCATAGAAAAGACACAAGAAATTGTTAACCAAGTTCACCAATTTGATTGGCTACGTCTGGGGGCACTAACAAGCCAGGATCTTGCACTATGTATGTAGAATTTGTGTTACAATGAGAGAGGGGGCGGAACTTTACTTATATATGACTAGGGAACAAACCAAAAACCTAAACAAACAAGGAATCCTGAACTGCTGAAAAAACGGGCCCAGCGCGGCCGCCCTCCGAAGAAGCGCGGTCGCGCTAGCGTCCAGAAACTCCAACGCCTTTGTAAAATCCCCCAGCGCGGTCGCCCTCACTGTCCAGCGCGGTCGCCCTCGAAGAATTCCACCCGAGCATCAGTCTCGGTCCAAGAGCGCGGTCGCGCACATAGCCAGCGCTGCCGCTCTTGTCTCCAGCAATTACTGACGAATTTTTCCCCCTTGCTTCGATGTCTAATCCGGTTGGTCCTCCACTTCTTGAACACCTCGAAAGCCTCATCTTTCCCCTTCAAGAAATAGACCCAAACCTTCCTTGTAGAATCATCAATGAAGGTCATGTAATATGACGCACCACCCAGAGACGTAACCGGAGATGGCCCCCACAAGTCCGTGTGAACCAATTCCAACTTTGCTTCCCTCAAACCCCTACCTGTCCTCGAGAAATTATTTCTCCCCTGTTTGCCAAACATACAATCTTCGCAGATCCCCACGTTGACTGTCTTCAAACCCAGTAGTAGTCCCTTTGAGCAAAGCACCTTCATCCCCGTCTCACTCATGTGACCGAATCGACAGTGCCACAAATCAGTATCACCCTTGGCTGCTGCCACCGCAATACTATCCTTGGTGTTGTTCGCCAAATACAGAGTACCCTCCTTATTACCCCGAGCGATCTCACAATCCTCCTTGGTAATAACCCGCCTCGCACTCAATGTCACCTTGTAACCTTCTTCGTCCAACTCGCCCAACCGAAAGTAGGTTCTTTTTCAAACCCTAATGTTCCCGACCCCGTTCGGCATGTAAGACCTTCCCGTCTCGATGCTCCTATTCCGACATCCCCCTTCCCTTGATTTCCAACGGCTCGCCATCCGCTAGACCTTCCCGAAATCACCGGAAGTGTAGTTTTCCATCTCTTCCTTGTGCCCGCAAGAGTGGAATGATGCCCCGAATCCAAAGACCCACGATTCTAGTGCACTACTAACACTCGTAACCGCACATCATCACCTTCGATCGTCACATTCACTCCGATTGCCCTTACGATTTGGACAATCCCTCTTGAAGTGTCCCAACTCCTTACAATAATAGCACTGAACAGATCCCTTCGCAACCTTCGGTTTGTCTTTGGTTTCCCCGGTCTTGCCCTTACCACTCACCACGTTCTCCCTAGGTTCGGTTCTCCCTTGTTTGCTAGTACCCGGCTTCCCCTTGCTAGTAGTAGCTAAAGCCGATCCCGAAGCACTCGATGTCCCCAACTTCTTCATGCGATTTTCTTCGGCCAAAAGAAAGTCTTTAACATCATCATACTTCAATTTCTTCTTACATGCTGAAGCGTTGATTGCTGTCACCGTTCCGCTCCAACTTGCTGGTAAAGAAGCTAGCAACAAACACGCATGAACCTCATCATCGAACTTGATCTCCACCGCTGTCAATGAGTCTATAACATCCATAAACTCATTGATGTGCTTAGCCAAGGATCCTCCCTCTTGCATCTTGAGACTACCCATCTTGCGTATCAAATCAACCTTATTTGCAGCAGATGGAGTTTCAAATCTCTCAAAGAAGATAATCCAATAGCTCCTTGGTGGTTGTCGCCTTCTTGGTAGTCTTCGCAATCCACTTTGACAAAGTAGATCTAACCACCCCTGTGGCTTTCCGATCCATGAGTTCCCATTCTTCCCGATCTTCATCTTCCGGCTTGACACCCTTCAGAGGCTTATAGAGGTCTTTGTTGTACAAAAGATCCTCAATCTGCATCCTCCAATATCCGTAGTCAGACACATCGAATTTCTCAACCGCCTGTTTGTCCTTGCCCATTCTTGATTGCTTGGAACAACTCCCTTGATCTTAAAACCAAAAGCTCTGATACCAGTTGTTGTGAATATGGCCCTCCACAACCCAAGCAAACCACAAGAATAATAATCGCACACAAACAAAGCACAAGAAAAAATTAAAAGCACAGAAAAGACACAAGAAATTGTTAACCTAGTTCACCAATTTGATTGGCTACGTCTGGGGACACTAACAAGCCAGGATCTTGCACTATGTATGTAGAATTTGTGTTACAATGAGAGAGGGGGCGGAACATTACTTATATATGACTAGGGAACAAACTAAAAACCTAAACAAACAAGGAATCCTGAACTGCTGAAAAAACGGGCCCAGCGCGACCGCCCTCCGAAGAAGCGCGGTCGCGCTAGCGTCCAGAAACTCCAACGCCTTTGTAAAATCCCCCAGCGCGGTCGCCCTCACTGTCCAACGCGGTCGCCCTCGAAGAATTCCACCCGAGCATCAGTCTCGGTCCAAGAGCGCGGTCGCGCACATAGCCAGCGCGGCCGCTCTTGTCTCCAGCAATTACTGACGAAATTTTTCCCCCTTGCTTCGATGTCTAATCCGGTTGGTCCTCTATCCCAACATTTTAGCCTCGAAATGAATTATTGTCTTATATTTTTGCAAATTAATTTTTTTTAAGTGAATAAGAAAAATATTTATGATTTTTTTTTCAAATCAATATGTTAATATTTTTAAATGACCCTTAAATTTAATATTTTTAAATAGCCTCTAAATTTAATATGGTCATTAGTTTGAGACGGACCGTGTTAATCCCTCTCCCAATTTCACTTGACGATAAGCGCTTGACGCACCGAAGTTTGTCCTTTTTTGCCATATTAATTTGAGACGGACCGTGTGTTAATCTCTGAGATTTTTTATTGTTTTTTATGAGTTCTTAATCTCTGAGATAATATTTCGAACGTCTTTAGGAAACTTATTTTGAATTTCGGAGAGGAAGCCAACGGTAAAATGGATTTCCTATTTCTATTCCTTTGCCTCTTCTCTCTATCTCTCTCCCCCAAATCACGACTTTCTCTCTTCTCTACAACCCTAAGTTCTGAGCTAGATTTCAGTTTCTAAAGCCCAATTTTATTTAAATTTCGAAGATGACTTCGGTAAAGAGACGCCGATTAGTGAAGGAATTTCAACCCGGACCTGATCTTCAACCCGTTGATCCCGCCAACAGACTCAAATTAGTCGCCGGAGAGTTCTATATACCCAAGAAAAACGAACTGAAACCGCTAGGAGAAGACGCCCTCTTCATCTGTGAACAATACCAAACAATCGGTGTAGCCGATGGTGTTGGCGGTTGGGTACGCAAGGGCATTGACGCTGGTGAGTACGCCCGAGAATTGATGTCTAATGTAGTATTCTCCATTGGAAATAATTATCAAGAGGGGGAAAATGTCGATCCGAAGCTAGTTCTGAATGAAGCTTTTTTGAATACCGAAGCCAAAGGTTCGTCAACTGCTTGCATCGTAACACTTAAAAATGCCTTGTCTCACAGTTACCTACACGCTGCGAATATCGGGGATAGTGGCTTTGTTGTGATTAGAGATGATAAAATTGTGCATAAATCCCCTGTACAGCAAGACGGATTCAATTGTCCGTACCAATTGGGGAATAGTAGTGCTTATTCTCCTAATTTAGCCATGGAGCTGATCTTTCCGGTTATGGCTGGAGATATCGTTGTTCTGGGTACCGATGGGTTGTTTGATAATGTGTATGGTTATGAGCTTGAGAATGTGGTGAAATTGGGGATGAAGGATCCAGAGATGCCGGAACTACCTGAGCTTTTGGCTTGGCTTCTTGCACGGTATGCTTTGCAGAGAGCAGAAGATGAAACTTATTTTAGTCCGTTTGAGAGAGCTGCGCAACAAGCTGGTTATCGATTTGTTGGTGGCAAGTACGATGATATCTCTGTGGTTGTGGCTTATGTTCGACATGCTGATGAGCCAGATTTTGATGTTTTGTGCTGATTCGTTTTTAAGGTAATTGAGTATAGTTGACTGATCATTTTTTTTTTTATAAAACTACTTGGCGGCTTGATTCTTTTTGGGGTACATAGGCTAACTTGTGATGGATCAGTTCAGCTGTTTTGTTTTCTGTAATCTTTTTCAAATTGCAAATAAATATGGAACATTAGTTTTTTTATTATTGTGTTCATCATTGTATAAATGAAAGGCATGGATATCTAATGTGTAAAGGCCTTCTTGAGGAACTAATATGCTAGTGATTGATCAATAATTTTGTAAACATCAAGAAATAGCTATAGGACTAATTTTTAGCTTCATACATGGTTTCGGGATTGAGCGTATATTTTGAGTTTTGATTTTTGTGGGGCAGAGGCAGTATATTTGACTATATAAGCAGCTACAGAACTGCTATTGATCTGTTCAGTCTAAGCTGGAACCGTAAGGTTTGTTTTGTTGTTTATATAACTGTTTGAGGAATTGAACACTTGTCCCCTTGGGGGAACTGAACATCTCTGTTTAATTTCCCCTAAGGTTTATCCTTGTTTTTAAATCATACTCTGAGTTTCTTAAAAAGTGGTCTGATATGTGTATTAAATTTACCATGTTCATAGAAATATACTATTCTGCATTTCAGTTTGTGCAAGGGAAACTGAAGGTGAGTTCTGCTTTCAGCCAGGCTTAAAGTAATTTATTTTTTTGGGAAAATAAGACCACCATATATGAAAGTTAGCAGGATATTATCTGCAATCAATTTCTTAAGTTTGACAAGGTCAAGGACAGTTTACTCATTGACCATCATCAAAGCTGCCAACTTTGGCGTAGTCGGGTGGTTGGGGGGGGGAGTGGATCATTAGAGCAGTTTCAACTGGTGGTTCTGCCTGGAAATACTCGAAGAGTACGTCCCAATGGGAATGTGGTTTCTTTACTGCTTAATATTCAGTATTTTCCCTTTAAATGTAGTTGCACCACAGTTGTAATAATACCCGATAATACTGTACTTCTCTTATGTGTTAATTTTGTGTGAGAAGAGAAGCCCGTGACGTTTTTGGTAATGTATGTATTTGACCAGCCTACTAGTTGCATCACAGACACTGCTGCTATGCCCAGGGGGAACACTGGAGTTATAAGGTTGCTTGATACCAGTTAAAAGATTGAACTTTCTCTGCTGGGATTGTCCAACCCCTTTGACAATCAAGCCAAAAAGTCAGTTGAAAAAAGTTATGATGAACTGCTGCTGCTGTATATGGTTTTTCATTCTGGTATGTTGGGAGAGGAAAATGGAAGAGCTTTTGCAGTAAAATGAAGGAATTTTCTAATGTTTATTCTTCATATGTTTACCAAAGGGCAAATTGCATTTTTGTACCATCAAGTTTACATGGAGTTGCAATGTGGGATATCCACCATGTTCACACAAAGTTGCAATCCACATCAATTTTGGATGTCTGTTAAATTTAACGGACCATAGTTAAAAATGTTAACGATGTTGACGGAAACTTTAAAAAGGTTCTTTAAAATTTGCAACCCCCTAAATTTAACATATTTTCACTTGACATTTGGAAATGATAAAAGGTTATTTTGAAACAACTTTTATAATGGGATTAATTCCACAAGGCCCCTTATCCCAAACCATTCTCCATAAAAATTTTAACAATTTCCAAAAGCCCACATACTATTTAATGCCCAAATTAAAATTCCCACTTCACCCAAATTTCCTTAATCACATACCAATACACGCACGCACCGGATTGTTCTCTTCCATTTTTCATCAGAGCTCGTGTTTATTTGGCAGTTAAGTTGATTTTATGCTATCATGGTGCATATGTGTATTGTAAATTGTACATCTTACTGTAAGAACATGAATTAATGTAACATATAAATACTTAATAATATAATGATCAATATTATAATATATGGTATAAAGTATAGAACTCTAAATAATATGTAGAATTCCATAATATAAGTATACCATTAAATGATGGGCATAATGGTAATATCTTATATATCAATAGGTGTAGTCCCTAAACGGTGCGCCTCAATTCCTATATAAAGGCCTATCCATCAAGCCTATGAATCATTAGTTATTTTACTTTCTCATTCAGTCAAAATTCTTCCTAAGTACTTGAAGAACAAAGAGATTAAAAAGGCACTCATCATTTAGAAGATCTACTCTTCCTAAATCAAAGACTATCTTCATATCTTCATCGAGAACAAGAACAAGAACAATAACAATAATGGAATCTCAAGGTATACGCTTCCGTCTTCGTCTTCTTCTTCTTCTTCTCTTCTCAATCTAGTTATGAGTCGGTTCATGGTCATTGGATCGTTTAATGTTCCAACAATTGGTATCAGAGCCTGCTCATATACAAGATTGAGTTTGAGTTTCTTGTAAAGCCTTATGCTTTTATTTCTTGAAAAGATTCCATGTTCATCATGTGTTCTTGAATCATTATCATACTCTAATTCAGATTCTAGAGTATGGTGTTAAATCTTAATTATCAATAAGACTTTCATTCTTAATGTAAGATTATCCTATTTTGGACATAGCCACCATCTTTTGATGCGATGTGAGTTTGTTCAAATGTATAGCCACACATTTTAAAATGTGATGTGAGTATAAGGATCTACTTGCTTTGGTTGAATAATCATTCACCATTAAGTTAAGAATTGATAGTCTAAAGGGTATTGGTTCAAATCTGTTCATAAAAGGGTGTTAAAATGATGTCTTTTCACCAATCTGAACAGTGGGGCACGAGTCGTGCTATTGGGCACGAGTCGTGCTCTTTGATTTCTGTCGTTTAAATGGTGACTTTTCATGATTCTCGGGCATTGGGCACGCAGTCGTGCCTTTTGGCACGAGTCGTGCCCTTGGTCATTCGTGCCCACGACTCGCTTCAAAGCTCCCAAGTCGTTTCGATTAAAACCAAGCACTTCATTTCCACTCGTGCCCCATTCGTGCTCATGGGCACGAGTCGTGCTGGCTAGGGAAGAGAGATTTTTTGAGTTTTGACCAGAATTTTGTGAAAATTTGTTAGTAAGTTATAGTATCTGGACACCAGTCGCGCTTCGGTGGTTCTTAGAGTTATCAAACTTTGAGAATGGACGGGTAGAACAAAAGGATACTATATTTTAATAACACATTTCACTTGTTGGTTTACCCTTTAAATTTTCAGAAATTACTTTAAAATCTTAAGTGCCCTAAAGTATGATTAATTATATGCTTAAACAAATTTATTCATTGTTTAAATAATATTGTTGCCAAAGCAATTTACGTTATTTAAATACAAATTTGTTAAAGTGATGAATGTAAATATTGATATGTGATAACATGCTTGTTTCCCAAAGGAGACCTTGTTATTGACTAAATGTTTACATTCATGGGGTAATAATTGAACTAAACTTTTGGTCATTTTAAATGTTGTGAACCATCCCAAAGGAAGGCGGGTGTTTAAAATAAATTGTTTATATTCTTTATTACCGGGAAACAAGTACCTTAAACTTTAGGACATTTTTTGTACTTGATCCGGCCCAAAGGAAGGCAAGTATTTAAAGTGTATTGTTTGAGCTATTTGTTTATCCTAAGATAAATCAAATTGTGAGTCAATTCGCAATCCAAAGATTAGTCTTGATGTCATATTGATTATCTTTTTTATGGATTTCATTTTGATATAATTAATCATTGTGTAGTTTCTTATATATGTTTTGTTTCATTCTTTTGTTCTCTTCATTCAGATTTGATCGCTGCTTCATCCGTTACTACGCCTTAAACTCAATTCATTTGCTAACCGGGGACAAACTTTAAAACTTGGAAAAACAAGATTATTATGGTCTTAGGCTGTTTGGACCTTGACCTCGCATTAAGAGAACAAGCTCCTGCCCCTCTAACTGATAAAACCACTGCGAAAGACCGCTTAAGTTCAGAGAGGTGGAAGCGTTCTAATCGCGTCAGCCTAAGCATAATTAAGAATGCAGTCCCGGAGACATTTCTGAACAGTGTCTCCGAGGATGATGGTGCAAAAGGTTTCCTAGATGCCCTAGAACAACGCTTTGCAAAAAGCGATAAATCGGAAACAAGTGCTACCTTGAGGAAGCTTGTTTCCATGAGGTATAAGGGCACCGGAAATCTAAGGGAATACATAATGGAGATGTTTCATCTATCAACAAAATTAAAAGCACTCAAGTTGGACTTATCGGAAGACTTGCTTGTGCATTTGGCTTTAATTTCTCTTCCTTCACAATTTGGTCATTTTGAAACGACCTATAATTGTCAAAAGGACAAGTGGAATATTAATGAATTAATTTCACATGTCACGGAGGAAGAAGATAGGTTGAAACACACCAAACCCGAAAGTGCACATTATGCATCTACCTCTTCTCGTGGGATTAAGAGAAAAGGTAAGGAGATTGCGGTTGCATCAAAGAAGCCTAAGGGATCATCGAATGATCAAAAGGTGAAAAAGTGCTTCTTTTGCAAGGACCCCACTCACATGAAGCCCGACTGCCCTAAGTATCGCCAATGGCGAATTTAGAAAGGTATGTCATTTAGCTTTGTTTGTACTGAAGCTAATTTAGTTTCAATTCCTTCGTATACATGGTGGTTAGACTCCGGTGCAACTACTCACATAAGTTCATGTATGCAGGGTTGCCTGAACTACCGAACGCCCAATGAAGGTGAAAAATTCATCTACATGGGAGCTGGAAAGCCGGTAGAGGTGGAGGGCATAGGGACTTTTAGATTATCTCTTAGTACCGGATATTATTTAATTTTGAATAATGTATTTATTATTCCATCCTTTAGACGGAATTTGATTTCCGTCACTACATTAGATCGGGAAGGTTATTCCTGTATCTTCGGTAATAATAAATGCAATTTATATTTTGATTCAAAGCTTTTTGGTACTAGTTCTTTATCTTACATTGATAATCTATATTTACTTGACACAGTTAATTCATTAAATGAGTCCCACAATAATGAAACTAACTCTCGAGGCACAAAACGAAAGTTTTCAAGTAAAAACTCTTATACCTTGTGGCATAGGCATTTGGGTCATATCTCCAAAAGGAGAATTGACAAGCTTGTGTCCGAGGGAATATTAGATAAGCTTGATACTCCGGAAAATAACTTTTGTATTGAATGCCTTAAAGGAAAATTCACGAATAGTACAAACAAAAATGAATCCTTGAGAGCTACAAAAGTCTTAGAACTAATTCATACGGACATATGTGGACCGTTCCCTACCCCTTCATGGAACGGACAAACATATTTTATTACGTTCATAGATGACTTCTCTCGTTATGGATACATTTATTTACTTCATGAAAAGTCTCAATCATTGGATGTTTTCAAGTCTTTTAAAGCCGAAGTTGAAAATCAACTTGAAAAGACTATTAAGAACGTTAGATCCGATCGTGGTGGTGAATACTACGGTAGGAATGACGGTTCGGGAGAACAACGTCCGGGTCCTTTTGCTCGCTATTTGGAAGAGTGTGGGATTGTCCCTCACTACACCATGCCGGGGACACCTAGCATGAATGGTGTAGCCGAGAGACGTAATAGAACCCTTAAGGATATGGTAAGAAGTATGGTTTCTTGTACTTCTTTACCTCACTCATTATGGGGTGATGCTTTGATAACCGCAACCTACCTACTTAATAGAGCTCCTTCAAAAGCTACTAACAAAACCCCTTATGAATTATGGACCGGAAAGAAACCGTCCCTAAATCATCTTCATGTTTGGGGTTGTCGAGCCGAAGCTAGGCCTTATAAACCTAACGAAGGAAAGTTGGACGCTAAGACGCTTAGTAGTTATTTTGTAGGGTATTCTCAAAGATCTAGGGATATAAATTCTATGACCCTAAAACTAGAACCTTTTTCAAGACGGGAAATGCTAGGTTCTTTGAGGATGTTGAATTTAGAGGGGAAAATTTGAACAGTAATTTTGAATTTGAAGAAATGGAAGAGGAATTCGTTTCTATACCTCTTCCTATAGTTCCTATCGAAAATCAAGCAGTTGTGCCTGAAATTCGACAAGAACATATAATTCAAAATGACGTTAATTCTCCTATTAATGAACAACATGAAAATGTTGATGAGGAAATTCAACACCCTCAAAATCAAGAAGAACCGGTGCCCTTAAGAAGATCTAATAGAGCAAGAAGGAGTGCTATACCGGATTATTATGATGTGTATCTTGCCGAGAATGAGGAACCGTTAGGTTTAGTGGGAGATGAGCCAATCACCTTCCATGAAGCCATTAGTGGTCCAAATTCTCATAAGTGGATTGATGCCATAAATGAAGAGTTAAAATCCATGAATGATAATGACATTTGGGATCTTGTCCCATTACCTAAGAATGTGAAACCCATCGAATGTAAATGGATCTTTAAGACCAAAAGGGATTCAAAAGGTAATGTGGAAAGACATAAGGCGCGTCTTGTCGCTAAAGGATTTACTCAAAAAGAAGGCATTGATTATAAAGAAACATTTTCACCGGTATCCTCTAAAAATGCCTTTAGAATCATTATGGCTTTAGTGGCACATTTTGACCTCGAGCTTCATCAAATGGATGTAAAGACAACTTTTCTCAATGGTGACATTGAGGAAACTATCTATATGAAGAAACCAGAAATGGTGACTGATTCGGATCAAACTAGTCAACTAGTTTGTAAACTCAAGAAATCCATTTATGGGCTTAAGCAAGCATCTCGTCAATGGTACTTAAAATTTAACCAAGTTATTCTTTCATTCGGTTTTGAAATGAATCTTGGTGAAGATTGTGTGTACCATAAGTTCAGTGGGAGTAGATTTATATTTTTGGTCTTATATGTGGATGACATTTTACTTGCCAGTAATGATAAGGACCTTTCTTAAGGAAACCAAGAAATTTCTCTCAAACAAATTTGAGATGAAAGATCTTGGAGAAGCTTCTTTTGTATTAGGAATCCAAATACATCGTGATCGCTTACGAGGTATGTTAGGGTTATCACAAAAGAGCTATATAGAGAAGGTATTACAAAGGTTTAGCATGGAAAATTGTAAACCACATGACACCCCGGTCTCTAAGGGAGATAAGTTCAGTTTAAATCAATGTCCTAAAAATAATCTTGAAACCAAGTATATGGAAAATATCCCTTACGCATCGGCAGTAGGAAGCCTAATGTATGCTCAAGTCTGTACTCGCCCAGATCTAGCCTTTATTGTTGGCATGCTTGGGCGATATCAAAGCAATCCGGGAAGAGAACATTGGGTCGCAGCCAAAAGAGTGATGAGATACTTACAAAACACGAAGAACTACATGTCTTCACTTTGGCCGGTGGGGCGATATCTTGGAGAAGTGCCAAGCAAACATTAGTTACTACTTCCACCATGGAAGCCGAATTTGTTGCTTGCTATGAGGCATCCAATCAAGCTATATGGCTGCGTAAATTCATTGAAGGACTGCGGATTGTCAAAGGTGTTGAAAGACCGCTTAAGTTATATTGTGACAATCGGGCCGCGGTATTGTACTCCAACAACAACAAGAGTTCATCTAAATCTAAGCATATAGATATTAAGTTTCTTGTTGTGAGAGAGAGAGAGTACAAAATGAACAAATCGAAATAGAACTTATTGGTACAAACTCCATGTTAGCGGATCCATTTACTAAGGCGTTATCTCCTTTAGTATTTCACGAGCATGTTGCTCATATGGGTGTAATGACTTTTGATAATGCCTAAATCAGTGGGAGTTTTAAATGTTTCTATTTCCTTGTGTTGTTTTCATTTAAATTGATCTCATTTGGTTAAAGTAGGACTAGTTGGAGAATATATATATGCATTCTTCATATATATTCATTAATTTTCCATGCTACATATCTATACTTTATCTATGTCATTTAGTTGGATATATATGTGATTAATGTGGGTTTAGTTGCGAATCAATTATAACGAATGCCCCTTTAGTCCTTATACTTATATGACTAATGGACGGGATTATTTTTCGAATGACAACAAAGTGCACATAAGGGTTGTCATTTGTGTTATAAATATGATTGAAGAAATTTATTAAGTGAAGGTATATGTTATAATAATCCAAGTGGGAGATTGTAAGAACATGGATTAATGTAACATATAAATACTTAATAATATAATGATCAATATTATAATATATGGTATAAAGTATAGAACTCTAAATAATATGTAGAATTCCATAATATAAGTATACCATTAAATGATGGGCATAATGGTAATATCTTATATATCAATAGGTGTAGTCCCTAAATGAAGTGCCCCTTGGATTCCTATATAAAGGCCTATCCATCAAGCCTATGAATCATTAGTTATTTTACATTCTCATTCAATCAAAATTCTTCCTAAGTACTTGAAGAACAAAGAGATTAAAAAGGCACTCATCATTTAGAAGATCTACTCTTCCTAAATCAAAGACTATCTTCATATCTTCATCGAGAACAAGAACAAGAACAATAATGGAATCTCAAGGTATACGCTTCCGTCTTCGTCTTCTTATTCTTCTTCTCTTCTCAATCTAGTTATGAGTCGGTTCATGGTCATTGGATCGTTTAATGTTCCAACACTTATGCAAACTTGACTGTCGTATTACTACGTAAATTGTATACAACCTACTGCTTCCATTGTTTCTATTTAATCTCCTCTCCGTGGTAAAAGTGTCGGATAAGTGCTTGAATGTTTATCAAGCTTACTCTTATACCCAACTATAAACTCTTATACCCAAATATAAGAGTATTTTTTCACAATTTTTAGGGAACAAATTACTCTTATACCTAGCTATAAGAGTGTATCACCCTAAAATTTCCACTCAACATGTTCTACATCTTGGACATCCATCTTGAGGTAACGTCTTGACTTACATCTTGGACTAACGCCTTGAAACTGTTTGTTGTATTTTCCTATTTTTCATGAACAAAAATATAAATAAAAATAATTCATTTGAACGATTACATGGACTTGGTTAAGCAACAACACAACAGTCTCATCTATCAACCAAGGGATAACGACTGGTCTTCATCAACAAATGGCAAGATTCTAGGCAAAATATCATCATGTCATTCCAGTTGTTGTTTTTTCAGTTACGTTCGTACCTATATATTATTCCTAGAGCGCACCTGTATACACGTTACACATTTTAGCTTACACTCATACTGCACTTGTACTCGAAAACTACAATACTCAATAATATTTCTTTGGTTTAGGTAGGCTTTCCAAAAGCCTCCCGAGGTTTTTCCCTCGAACGATTGTTCTAAGGGTTTCCTCGTTACATCCTTGCGTTCATCTTGTTTTGTGAATTATATTCCATTTGTGCCCTTACATCCTTGATAAGACAAATTTGCTTGTTGAAATTTGTCCAAAACAATTTGGCCTCATCTGTGAGAACTTTGGTTTTTTAGATTCCAATCAAGATGAGCAATCCGACTTCGGCTATGTCTACCCCCATCATCACAACTGGGGCAGGAACCAGCGCGTCAAGCTTGCCTGTAACGTCTAGTCTGCATCCACCTGTGGGCTTTGGCGCTATCACGTCCCAAAGCCAAGGGCTCAGCCTGGGTGGATCTTCATCCATGACGCTACCTGGAATCTCGTTAGAAGTTATAACTGCCATGACGAGTATGATGCAGCAGCTAAAAGACCAGCTCGATGGACAGCAGCAGACCAATCAGACAATCTTCACTCACCTCGACAAATTGTGACGTGATTTTTCGACTTCAGGGCGCAGCGTTCCAGTTGTCAGCACGCTCGAGATTTCCCTTTTGCAGCCTAGGACTCTTTTTCCAGGTGCCGGGAGGAGTGCGCAATGTGGACAAGGCAACACGTCCATGTTCAGTACTGTTCACACTGAAAGCACCACCCTTACATCCAACCCGATGCCGTTGTCATCATGTCTCACTTTTGCGACCACACCTCCTATGGGGCAAACAGGAAGTTTTAACCTATTCAATACTCCTTTCAATCCTGTAGATGCTACTAACCCTGTTGCAGATACCGCCCTTGCAAGAGAAATACAGCAACTCAAGGAAATCCTCATGAAGGTTCCCGGAGTCACCTTGCCCTTCAACCAAGCATCTCCAACCAGCCATCATGATTCACGTTTTGTTCCTGCTATAGCTGGGGTGGAGATCCCTAAGAGATTCCAAGTACCTCCCATGAAGCAATATGATGGCACGACAGATCCTGCAGAGCATATAGCCCTATACTAAGAAAAGATGGACATCATCAGCATTCCTCTGCATCTTAAAGAAGTTTGTTTATGCAGGGGTTTTTGGTCCACCTTATCTGGTCCCGCCTTTATGTGGCTAACCAGTCAACCTATGAACTCCATCTCATCTTACTCTCAATTAATTAACATGTTTCTTAACCAATTTTCTTGCAATCGTGTGTTTGAAAAATTAACAAGTGACCTTTACAGGATTGTACAACAACATGATGAAACCTTAAAAGATTACGTGTTCAGGTTCAACAAGGAGGCCATAAGCATTCCTCACATTGACGTGTCAACTGCAACAGAAGCTTTCAGGATGGGCCTGAAGAGAGAATCACCCTTCTACCAAGATCTTGTCATGTTCCCATCTAGGAGCCTAGAAGAAGTCAGGACGAGGTCCGTTCGTTTCATCAGGCTAGAAGAAGATGAAATGATTCATGGCAAGACGTCAAAGAAGACGTCAACATACGAAAATCCTGACAGAAAAGCAGAATCCTCTCACTATCGATCTAACAGGGGAAAACCCTACTCTAAAACCGACTCTCCTAAAATTAATGTTGTAGAAGATGACAGTGTTGAGGACGAAACCGCTTATCCTAAGATTAGTGATTATTGTTTTTCTGTCGACGTTTCAGGGCTCCTACATGCGATGGATGTAGGTGTTAGTGCCCTAGACCTATAGAGATAGACTTATTTGTAATGTCATTATTCATTTATATAAGAGATTGTTTCTTTGATTATTATATGTGTTTGCATGTTTACTTTAATAATCGTATCCCTAGTACTTATGAAGCACTAGTATGAAGTCTAATGGATAATCATGTGATGATTATATGCATGGAGATGCACATTAGATTCATAAGTACCTGTTAGAGAACAAGATACTGGACTTGACCCATTATGAGATTTATGTCATGGTCGAATGTCATAATTAAATCTCATATAGTCATATCATTGATATCCTTTGACATGAGATTATCATTGTCTTTCACTCAATGAATATTGTGTTTGATATAGTTTAACGTTGTCTTTAACCGGATAACAATAAGGGCTATTATTGGCATGATATGATTCCTGTTGGGAAGTATGATAAGTCAAGATGGAAATTTGTCCCTCGTAAAGAGAGATGTTTGCTAGGCCACTCGTAAGTAATATTGATGTAGTGCATGGCCATGCTCAAATGAATTAATGTTATTAATATCATTCGATTGATCAATTTACTTAGTAACGAGAAAGCATTGAACAATATGAGTTGACTTGGACCATGACTCATGTTCAATATAACATCGTGTGACAAAGGGATTGTGATATGTTCTATGTAGGAAATCAAACTTGATATTATATTCTTTGGGTAGGCATGATGGCTTGCTAGAGTCCGCTCATGTCTTATGAGGATCGATGTGATCGAACTCATTGCCAACATAATATAGTCCTATGGGGTCACACGCATCGAACGAATTGTCAAAAATGAAGAATATAGAGTTTTTGTTCTCAGGGGACGACTCGTCCCCAGGCCAGAACCAACTATTCCCTTGGCCTGGGACGAGAGAATCAGTGAGAGAGTCCTGAGGGATGACTCGTGCCTAGGGGGACGAGTCGTGCCCATAGGGACGACTCGTGCCCTGGGCCAGAACCAACTATTCCCCTTAAAGGGGACGCCTGTATCAGAACATTGTGATGAGGGGACGACTCGTGCCCTGGGGGACGAGTTGTCCCGTCGGCGCTGGACTGATACGTAATTGACTCAAAATTAGGGTTTTTGCGAGGGGAAAAGTTTTATAACGTATAAATACAAACCCCTAGTTGCCCTAGCAGTCATACTCACGTTTTGGGTTTAGAGAAACACAAAAGAGAGTGATTCCAATTGTGAATTGAGAATCAAAACACCATTCAATTCCATAATTCTTCATCAATTGAAAAGAGTTTCAATCAAGGATCTAGCAATCCACCTAGAATTGTTCTAGGGTTCGTTCAACGTGTGGATACACATAGAGGATCTTCGCTATTCAAGATCTTTCGTTTGTGATTCAAGAATCGTTCATCGAAGATTCGCTAGTTCTTCAATCTGGAGTTGGAACGCGTTTATCAACGACAAAAGCACACAAGGTTAGCAATTCTAAATCATTCCTCTTAATTAATCATCTAGAACGGATCCTTGGGCTCCGGGTTTTCGAGTTAATTTGCATTATTCCGCTGCGCATGGACCCTCGAAACCCAACATTGGTATCAGAGCCCCGTTCATGATGTTTATATTAGATTATCATGATAATTATATAATGTGATTATGTTAATTTTCATGATGAATATGATTTAGAACATGATTTTATATGAGAATTGCTTATGGAAGTAATTGTATATTTTGATATACCATGATTGTGAATTGAATTATTTGATTAATGTGATTAATCTAGAATATGGGTCTTGAATATTACTTAGTATATGGGCTGGACACCAAAAACTTCCCCACAGGCACTTCGATGGAAGTGTGGGATAACCTTGGATTACAATGCCACGTACTAGTAATTGATGAATTTCTAGATCTTGAACAAAGTGTTTGTTATAGGGATTATGTTCATATTAAATGAGATTTTACATGAGTCATTAAGCCCTAATTGATTAGAAATTATGATGTAAACATCAAATGTGATTTGTGATGCATCATTCCATGTTCATAATTATGCTCATATAGTTTTCATGAATCAACCTTGCCATGTTAATTGATAAACATGAAAATTGAACCTTCATTGAAATTTGAGTTTGTCTATGCCACTCATGTTTAAACACTTGTGAGTACACGGATAGTTTCATGTAGGCTACGCCACAGCGAGGTACATTGATTCTATCTTTGTATGATCAAGATGAGCAAACGGTGATTGCTATACGTTTAAAATGGTTGAACTCAATTAGGCTATCAAAACAGTTTTGGGCCTAAGGCATAAGATGGGATTTTAACATGTGACATATGATGTCTATAATCTCATAAAGGATCTAAGAGTCATATGTTGATATGATTGATAAATGTTATCTACCTTTTTAGTTTAATTTTGAGCAGTCGTGCCATAGCCGACTTGAAATTAAATTAAAGTTGGGTCTTAGCCTATTAAATTATATTATGCATATTTGCATAAGAAGGTTATATAATTTAGTGGGAGTATTTATGAAATACGTTATTTAAATCTCTTAAATGAAATAGGTACTTATATGTGTTCATATTTGTTGCATATCTTTGTAGAAATAGCGTTACACATTAAATTGCGATTCGTCCTTATAAAGGACAAGTTCGAAAAGAACGGTACAAGTTATTCTGATTTGATCAGATGCTCAAGAAGTGTCCTTAAGCAAAATTGTACGTTCTTGACGAATCCATTCCTGCTGAACCCACTGCAAATTTTGCAAAGGGCAGATAAGGAGCAACATAAGAAACATAGAGATGATTCCTATGATGTTGTTTGCCCTATACTTGCCACCATGTTTAAAGGCTCTTATGAAGAACCTTGAACACGTGGAAATTGCTTTTGTTCTAGCACAACGCACAAAGGAAATGTTCCAAGTGCAAGCTAGGCAAAAGATATATGTTGTGGTGAAGGCTTTTAATGCATGAGATGCAAAAGGAGCAATCCGCAAGTGTGTTAATGGTTAACACAAGAAAGGGGTTCAAAAAGGAAGGCAAAGAAGGTAAAGCAAAGGTTGCTAAACCTGGGGCAAAAGTTGCAAAAGCCTAAGAGGCTAAACCCAAAGTGTCTCAAAAGGATGCATTTTGCTATTATTGCAATGAGATTGTCATTGGAAGCAAAGTTGCAAGGCTAATAAGGAAGGCCTAAAAGGTGAAGAAGGGCAATTTGATTGCTACTACTTCAAATATCTATATGATAGATATTTTCCTTTCGACTTCTTGTTCTTGGGTATATGATACCGGATATAGATCCCACATTTGTTTAAATGTGCAAGAAATAAAGAATAGAAAGCTACTCAAAGAAGGTGAATTAAACCTATGCGTGGTAATGAAGCAAGAGTTGCTGCATTAGCCATAGGGACTTATGAAGTCACTTTACCTTGTGGACTAGTACTTGTTTTGAACAAGTGTGACTACGTTCCGGATTTGAGTAGGAGTATTATTTTGTTTCTTATGAGGATGATGAAGGATATAATTTTCTTATTGAAAATAAGAAGCCTTATATTTATTTAATGATATGCATTATTGTAATGCATATGTCATTGAATGGTCTTCATATCCTTGATGTTAAGATACAAAATAATATTGAAGATATCTATAATATAAGTGTGAAATCTAAACCGAATGATATGAACAACACTTTCATATGGCATTGCCGGCTTGGTCATATAAATGAGAAACGTATAATCTAAATTCCATTAACATGGACATTTAGACTCATATGATTGTGAATCATTTGAGGTATGTGAATCTCGTTTATTTGGTAAAATGATCAAACCACCCTACACTAAGAGTAGTGGGAGGGCTAGTGACTTATTGGCCCTTGTACATAAGATGTATATGGACTATTAAGTAGCATTGCTAGGGGAAGATTTCGGTATTTCATTTACATTCACTGATGACTTATCTAGATATGACTATGTCTATCTGATGAAGTCCAAAAGTGAATTGATTGAGATATTTGGAATATTTCAAAATGAAGTACAAAACAATCTTGGCAAAACTATTAAGTACTTCGATTAGATCGAAGTGGTAAATATTTGAGCCAAGAGTTTGACAATCATCTTAAAACTGTGAAATTGTTTCAGAGTTGACTCCATGCGGAACACCATTTTGAATGGTGTGTCTGAAAGGAGGAATTGAACCTTGTTTGACATGGTTCGTTCGATGATGTGTCAAAGTTGACCTTCCTCTTACCTTTTGAGGATATGCATTAGAAATTGATGCGTTTAAACTGAATTGTGTCCATACTAAATCGGTTCCTAAGTCCCCACATGAGATGTGGCAGGGAAGAATGTCTTTCATGAAAATTTGGGGTTGCGAATCTTATGTAAAGAGACTTGTCTCTTATAAGATAGCACCAAATCTGACAAGGTTAATTTCGGATATTAATTTTACAACCGCAAAGAGAACAAAATGTTTGTTGCTCTATATGATTCGTTTCTTGAGAAATAGTTTCTCAATAAAGTATCTAGTGGGAGTAAGATTGATCTTGAAGGAGTTCAAGAACCTGAAAATGACATGGAACCAAGAGTAGAGACGGAACCAAGTTCACAAGGAGTTGTGGAACCGGTTCAAGATACACAAGTTCTTCGCAGATCTGATAGGATACGATCCGAACCTGAGAGATATGGATTTCTCATATCGGAAAGTAATCAAGTGGGAGTCATTGAGAATGACGGACTTACTTCCTATCTAGAGGCGATGTTCACTCCTAATTTGGATAAATGGTCAGGAACCATGGAATCCGAATTGTAATCCATGTCTGATGATCAAGTTTGGAACTTGATTGGTCCACCTGGAGGTGTAAAAACTATAGGGTGCAAATGGGTTTTCAAGAAGAAAATCGACATGGATGGAAGGTGTATACTTTCATGACTAAGGATTGTAGCAAAGGGATTTAGGAAAATTCATAGTATTGAGGATGTATACATGATACAGCCTGAAGGGTTTGTCGATCCAAGAAATTCTAATAAATATGCATGTTGCAAAGATCCATAAGATGGGTTGAAGCAAGCTTCGAGGGGTTGGAATCTTCATTTTGATGAATCGGTCAAAGAGTTTGACATCATCAAGTACGAAGATGAACTTTGTGTATACATGAAATTCAGTGGGAGGGTAGTATTATTTCTATTGTTATATGACAATAATATCTTACTCATTGAAAACAAAGTTCCGACACTTAAGACTGTCAAGTCTTGGTCAAGGAAAGGTTTCTCAATGAAAGATATGGGTGAAGCCGCTTACATCCTTGGTATCAAGATCTATAGAGATAGATCTAAAAGAATAAGTTGATTTGAGTCAAAATAATCATATTGATAAGGTTCTTAGATGATTCTAAGAAAGGTAACTTGTCAATGGGTCATGGTATTACTCTTAGCGAGACTCAGTGTCCCATGACAACTGATGAGCAAAAGAGAATGAATTAAGTTCCATATGCTCCGACATTTGGATCTGTCATGTATGCCATGATTTGTACTAGACCCGATGTCTCGTATGCTTTGAGCATGACGAGTCGATACCAATCTAATCCTGGTGAGAACCATTGGATGGCAGTCAAGACGATCCTTAAATTACTTAAGAAGAACTAAGGATACGTTCTTGGTATTTGAAAGGTTGGAAGTTAATCTTGTTGTAAAGGTTACACGGATGCTAACTTCCAAACTGACAAAGTTAATTAAAATCGCAATTAGGATTTGTGTTTATGCTTATTAAAGGTGCGATTTTATTGGAAGAGTTCCAAGCAGAAAATTGTAGCCGATTCTACCACTAAGGCTTAATTTTAGCAACATATGATGTAGCTAGAAAAGGCAGTTTGGATCAAAAGTTCATTAGGGTTTTGGAATTGTTCCAAGTATCATTAATCCGGTGGAACTTTGTTGTGACAATTGTGGTGTCATTTGTGAAAGCAAAAGAACCAATGTCACATCAACGATCCAAACACATTCTAAGACGTTTCCACCTCATTTGAGAAATCTGTGAAAGGGAAGACGTCAAGATATGCAAGGTACCAACGGATGACAACATTTCGGACCCTCTCACCAAGCCTTTGCCACAAGCTGAACATGATGGTCATTTTAGGTCCATAGGTATAAGATACATGAATGATTGGGCCTAGTGCAAGTGGGAGACTGTAGGTGTTAGTGCCCTAGACCTATAGAGATAGACTTATTTGTAATGTCATTATTCATTTATATAAGAGATTGTTTCTTTGATTATTATATGTGTTTGCATGTTTACTTCAATAATCGTGTCCCTAGTACTTATGAAGCACTAGTATGAAGTCTAATGGATAATCATGTGATGATTATATGCATGGAGATGCACATTAGATTCATAGGTACTTGTTAGAGAACAAGATACTGGACTTGACCCATTATGAGATTTATGTCATGGTCGAATGTCATAATTAAATCTCATATAGTCATATCATTGATATCCTTTGACCTGAGATTATCATTGTCTTTCACTCGATGAATATTGTGTTTGATATAGTTTAACGTTGTCTTTAACCGGATAACAATAAGGGCTATTATTGGCATTATATGATTCCTGTTGGGAAGTATGATAAGTCAAGATGGAAATTTATACCTCGTAAAGAGAGATGTTTGCTAGGCCACTCGTAAGTAATATTGATGTAGTGCATGGCCATGCCCGAATGAATTACTGTGATTAATATCATTCGATTGATCAATTTACTTAGTAACGAGAAAGCATTGAACAATATGAGTTGACTTGTGTGATGAATGTGTATCCGAAAATTTTCCCATTTTTGTGTTTGAAAAAATCAACGAGAACGGAGTCGCCACGCCATTTTAATTTTGAGGGCCAAAACTTTGAAAAAAGCCCGAGATCAGAGATTTAGGTTCGGAGGTCATGTTACGCGTCGGGAAGGACGTTAGTGTGCACCCGACGCGCCTCGTAAAACGAGTCTTCCAAGCTGAAAATCATTTGTGTGTTTGTGTGTGTGTTTTGGCCAAAATAAGTTGAAACTCAGAAAAGTAAAAATTGGGATATCTTTTTAAGACTTTAAACTGATCCCATGATTTTTTGGAAGATTTTTGGGTTGAGATTTGATACTCAAAAGACCTTTTGAAGTTTAGAGCCATTTCTGCCAGAATGAAAAAGGCAGTGGACCTTTGATTTTGAAATGGATTCAAGGGTCTTAAAACTTCATAATCTGGATAAACTCAGAGAATGAAAGTTGTTCTAGACACCTTAAATAAGGTTTTTGCGAAGGAATTTTCCATTTTGGAGAAGATTTGAGGGGTCAAAACCTTCTGGAAACCTCAGATATGAGATCTGGATTCCCAGAAGCTGATGAACTAGCCTCTGAAAGAAAATTTGAAAAGAGGAGTTTTACTCACCCAAAAAATAAAATAAAAATATGTCTGGAAATCTCTGGATGTTGGCTACAAAAAGTGTTTTGTAGTCAACACCAAATTCCAAGTTCATCTGTGTCCAAAAATTAAGACCATGGACTGAGGTCTGAGAAAATTGCTACTGGACAGCAACTTCTCAAGAAGGAGAATATGATTTTAAGGGGGGTTTTGCATCCATGCTTGTCCCCATTTCCCTAGGTTTTGGTTAGTGATCACTAGACATTTTAGTGGTGAATCAACTATACCAAACCATCCTTGGGGTACATTAGGACTAAGCATTTCATTTGCTTGGGAAGGGGAATTTTATCCTTTGAAATCAAGATTTTATGCTTGAAAATGGTTTTTAGGGTTTTGAAAATGAGTTTTCTTTGCAAGAAAGTAAGAAAGCTTAAAAATAATGTTGATCTTTGTAGAAGATCATCCATGGAGATGGTCTTCCATGGTGATCTTCTTAGATCTAAAGCAAGAAGATGAAGGAACTACATTTTGTAGTTTGAAGATGCATGCATGGTTGAGATTTAGGGTTAGGAAGAGGAGGGTTTACCAATCTTCCTTGTGTTCTTGAGTGTTTGGCTTGAGTGTATGAGTGTTTAGGGCTTTAATATGAGAGTGAGTGGATGAGTATGAGTTGGGAAAGATTGGAGAGAAAATGGTGACAATTCAAGTGAATTCTCACTGTTTTCTCTCTATATTTCGCCAGAGGTTCGGTGCAAAATGTGTTCTTCTTTTCTTATTTTTGTGACTGGAGGGCTCAATTTATAGCCCTCCTGAAAATGCAAACATGTCCGCGCGGATGGATCCAGTCGCGTGCACTGTTCATTAATTGTCGTCTGTGCTTTGGACACAAGGAATAATCTTTTTCAAAATTCAAATTGACCAAATGCATTATGTTTGCAGCATTTCTATTTGTGGTTTTATTCTTTTGTTTTTGCTTTTTAAGATTCTTTTTAAGGTTTAACCTTAAATAACAATGCCCATTTTACCCTCACTTTGTTAGAAAGGTTAGGATTGTTAGGAATTGTTAGAAATGTTATAACTTTCGTTAATTTTCTAACGAAAATTCTAACAAGCTCAAATTGGAGCACTTACAGTAGCCCCTCGGCGACGGCGCTTTCGAAGGAAGCGGGGTCGTCGATAAGAGTAAGGCTCCATATTTGGCAGGATGATCGAGTGATCGGGTGGCTGAACCTAGCGATAGGCTACCTACGTATCCCGAGTGGGAATCAAGCTGCCGTAGTTCGGGTCTTTGACCCTGGAGATGATGGCGTTTTAGGTGCCTCGAACCTGATGAGCGAGTTCTACAGTCGTTTGCTGGAAAGAAACTCTGCTGGGGATAAGAGATGACCATCTTCGGTCTGATGGGTATCCGCTCTGCTGGGGATAGGAATGATCATTTTCGGTCTCTGCTGGGGATGATTGCGATTTATCGCTTTCCTAGTGATAGCGTCTTAGGTGCCTCAAACCTTGGAGATGGCGTTTTAGGTGCCTCGAACCTTGGAGATGGCGTTTTAGGTGCCTCGAACCTTGATGATGATGGCCTTTTAGGTGCCTCGGACCTTGAAGATGGCTTTTTAGGTGCCTCGAACCTTGATGATGGCGTTTTAGGTGCCTCGGACCTTGGAGATGGCTTTTTAGGCGCCTCGGACCTTGATGATGATGGCTTTTTAGGCGCCTCGGACCTTAATTTGAAATGGCCTTTCGGTGGACTTCGTCTGCTGCCGAAGGAGAGGGTGACCGTTTTGGTCGAGGGGCTGGACCTAATGATAGGCTACCTACGTATCCCTAGTGGGAATCAAGCCCTTTCGTAGTTCGAGTCTTACTCGAGATTCCGTTGGCTTTTGGGATTCCGTTAACCTTGCTGGGGATTTTGTTAGCCTTTGCTGGGGAAAATCAGACGTATTTGTCTG
The DNA here is from genome assembly GCA_022495995.1 of Adenophora triphylla var. japonica. Classification (NCBI taxonomy): domain Eukaryota; kingdom Viridiplantae; phylum Streptophyta; class Magnoliopsida; order Asterales; family Campanulaceae; genus Adenophora; species Adenophora triphylla. The sequence goes on from JAFEMH010000394.1 coordinate 730,667, forward strand.
GGAAATCGGTCTTACGTTTGACTGCCGTTGGGTGATTTTGAGGAAAGATACGGGATCTCGTTATCTTTCTCGGGGAACTCGGTCTTACGTTTGACTGCCGTTGGATGATTTTGATGAAAGATACGAGATTTCGTTATCTTTCTCGGGGCACTCGGTCTTACGTTTGACTGCCGGGGAAGATTTTGATGAAAGATACGGGATCCGTTATCTTTCTCGGGGCACTCGGTCTTACGTTTTACTGCCGGGGAAGATTTTGATGAAAGATACGGGATCTCGTTATCTTTCTCGGGGCACTCGGTCTTACGTTTGACTGCCGGGAAGACTTTGATGAAAGATACGGGATCCGTTATCTTTCTCGGGGCACTCGGTCTTACGTTTGACTGCCGGGGGTAATTTTGATGAAAGATACGGGATCTCGTTATCTTTCTCGGGGCACTCGGTCTTACGTTTTACTGCCGGGGAAGATTTTGATGAAAGATACGGGATCTCGTTATCTTTCTCGGGGCACTCGGTCTTACGTTTGACTGCCGGGGAAGATTTTGATGAAAGATACGGGATCTCGTTATCTTTCTCGGGGCACTCGGTCTTACGTTTGACTGCCGGGGAAGATTTTGATGAAAGATACGGGATCCGTTATCTTTCTCGAGGAGATCGGTCTTACGTTTGACTGCCGGGGGATGATTTTCTTGACAAGGGGCTGACTTTGGTTAACTTTGTTAACTTTGTCAAGTTGGGGACTGAATTGCAGAGTCCTGGAATTTTAAGGGGCAAAAGGGTCATTTTGACCCTTGCAATCCTATCCGCGCGGATAGGAGCGGAAAGTCAGGGGTATTAATTAGGGCCAACGCCCTTCTTCTTCCTCAGTCCAGTTTTTTGAATTTCACGAGAGGAAAGAGAGAGAAAGTCGCAAATCCGCCATCTTTGGCCTTTGGAGCTCCGAAATCTTCCGATTTTCTTCGATTTTCGAGCAATGGAACACGGGGAAGGCGCTTTTCAAGGCCAAGGACGTGGCCCGGTAGCGGAGAGGCGATTGGAGCTCGTCCGAATGAGGAGGCATTACAATCTTTCGCAATCGGTTGCGGAGGAGCATTACCCCGATGCTTGGCAACATTGGGCTTCGGATTCGAATCTCCGAACGGTATACTTTGAAACCCTTTGATCCCTTTGTTGATTTCTTGTTTGAAATTTGAATTTTAGGTGATTTTTGAAATTTTTTTTTTGAAATTGAATATTGCATGTTCATTGTCTTTGAATCTTGATGATTATGTGAGTAACCCAAAATGTGCATTTTGCTTGGGAAAAAGAATTGGCATTTTCGCCATTTTTTTTTTATTCGAAAATTGCATGTGAAAATTCGAAAATTGTGATTTTTTTTTTGAAATTGAATATTGATATTGATGAATGATGCAATGCATGCATTTTGTTTGGAAAGAATGGGCATTTTGCCAATATGAGATGTATGTATGTTTAGGATTTTTTTTTTTGAAAAGTGGGACGGATTTTTCCTCCCGTTGCATGTAAGATGGATGATATGCATGTATGCAAATTTTTTTTTTGAGATGATGCATGTTATTTTATGAAAATGGGACGGAGTTTTTACTTCCGTAGGAATGCATCTTTTTTTTTTTGATGAATGCATTGGGACTTGCTGAAAACTGTTTTCTTTCATGCGAGAAAAATGGGGCTATGCTCATTGTATGCTGTCATGCTGTCGAAATTTCTTTTTTTTTTAATGTAAATGCAAATGCAATCTTTTTGACATTTTCTCATTTTTTTTTTTACAGGCGGAAACCGTTTTGTGACGGAGCTTGGTGAACAAAATGAAAACTCGAGGATCGGTGGAGTCCGTGATTGACTTGTGGGACCGCTTCCGAATGCGGGCCGAGGAGCTTTGCCGAGTCCGAGACAGTTGTTGTCGAGACGGGGCTCGGGAGTTCGTCGAGTGCTTGAGGGGACTGGTCAAGTTCCCTAAGAGCAAAGGCTTGATGTTTGCTCGGCGCGAAGACTGGTGGGACGCGACCCACACCTTCCACTTCTTCCGGGGCGAGGCTACGGTTACGCCCTCCGACTATGGCTGCGATCACGGGCCTGTCCTTTAATGGACGCAGCAAGCATTGAGTGGCAAGATGGCTACAGCGATGCCGTCTGCGGAGCTCTTACGGGATTTTCCCCTATTCCCAAAAAGGGGATGGGGATGGAGTATGCGGTGGTCTACGGGAAGATTGTGGAGACCATTGCGAGTTATGAGGCCGGGAGGAGAGGATAGGCGCCGATCCCATTGCCAGGGCCTTCTTGTGGTTTGCTTTCTTGAGCACGCTCTTTGGACATGCTGAGGGGACGGCAGCCTTTGCCTTGCCGAGGTCCTTGAGGACATGGAGACGGCCGGAGATGTCTCGTGGGGAGAGGCCGAGGCCGGCGTAGCTTTATTTTGCTCTTGATAGGTACGGGGAAGGCTGTGAGTTCCTTGTACTGCTTCGAGTTTGCCCTGGAGGTATAAGCTCTCTTTTTGCTTTTCCCTCTCTTTTTTTTTGAGCACGCACTTTTCTTTTGCACTGGATTAATTGGATTTTTACCTTTCGCAGGTATGGGCGTTGGAGTTTTTTCACGTCACGGTGTGGCGCATTGCACCCGGCATTGAGTATGTCGGGGGCGTATCCGGCCATGCGCCTTGGTCCAAGCATGCCCGGGAGAAGATAAGCTCCAGGGGGCGTACGACTCTCGTGTACGCGGATTGCCTTCCTTTGACGGAGGCCGAGACAGATGAGGGGATGATATTCTTCCCCAGGATCGCTTTGAGGTAGCGCACCGAAGGGCGCGAGATACGGACAAAGTGCACGGAGGATTTTGAGGGGTCCGACTGCGATGCCTATTATCTCGGGAGAGAGGGTGACGCGCCCGGCGCGTGAACTCGCCTTTGAGGACACCGGTGGAGCCTCCCGCCGATATGATGCACTCCGAGCGATCGGTCCGTGACTGGGATGATTACTGAGCAGGCAGCACTTCTCGGACTTCGTGGCGATTGAGCCATATGCGACATTCGTCTTGAGGAGGCTGAGGATGCCTCAGGTTTTGGATAGGGAGGGGCTTGGGATCCCGCGGTACCCTCGGATGGATTTTTCCTATATCCAGGATGGGGTCCGATTGAGGGTGCAGATCCCTCAGCCCGAACGACTACCACGAGCTTTCCGGCCTCGTCCGGGTATGAAGGTATGGCTTTTTACGCTTCTTTCTTTTGTTTCATCATCTTTAGCATCACTTCCTTTTTTTTTTTTTTGACGCTTTTGCTTTTGTGCAGTTTTCGGAGGTGGTCGTCGAGAAGCTGACGAAGCAAGTGATCGGGGCCAAGAGATTCATCAGGAGGATGGTCGCTTGCGGGGCTCCTCGTGCTAGAGCGAGGCGACCACGGCCGGCGCCCGTCGACGGGAGGCTTCCCCTATTCGCTCAGAGACTTCTTCGAGACTCCTTTGTCTCCTCTCCTTGATCCCCGCGCGGTGTTGCCTTCGGATCACGTCATTCTCGGGGATCCAGCACGGCGAGTGGGACACGTATGGCGGCATGGCGGGTCGTCTTCGCACGTGCAGTGAGTCCGACGCCTTCACCTTCGGGTACGACTTTTCGCGAGATCTCGGCTTGCCCTATCGGGCGTGCCGGTTGGTCCCGACGAGCCTCTCTCGGAGACGAGGACGATTCTCGAGCTCGAGATTTTCAGGGCTCCCGAGGAGGCGGGCCCGAGTCGCAAGAGGGGCGGGGAGACATCGGGTGCTTTGGAGACTCCGATTGATTTTTTTTTTTGAGATTTGAGATCGAGATTTAGATTTGTACAGACTTATGCACATTTTTTTTTCCTTTTTTTTTTTTAGATGTAATAATTTAGGATTTTATTTATGTTTGTTTGTTTTTTTTTATGCACATTCTCTTTTTTTTTTGGAATGTAATAATTTAGGATTTTATTTTATGAATGCAATGCAATATGAATGCAGTGTTGCATGAGCCTTGATTTTTTTTTTTGCAAGGGTGTTTGGTATATGGACTGGTTTGGGGAGGGTTTTTGTACAGGTTTCGAGCAACCGGGACGGAACATTCCTCTTTTGGTGTAGCAAACTTGACCGTTGCAAAGATTTTTTTAGCAAACTTATCCGCGGATAGACAGAATCTGACATTGTCCTTTAATTTTGGTTCAGACCTGGTCTTGCTTTATTTCAAATTCAAATATCCTCTTCAACCTCCAGTCCAAACAGCCATTTTCGGGGAGAAAGAGAGAAAAATCATGGAAATGGCCAAAAATTCTCCAAAATTGTCCAAAGAAAGGCAAATGTTGTCCTTTGAAAAGTTCAAGGAGTGGTGTAGGGAGATTATGCACGGGAGAAGATCATTCTTTGAAGAAAGGTACAAGATACGATGCTTGTGGTCTCTCAAAGAATTGGTTCCGGATTATGAGCTTTTAAGAGCTTCTTCTTCGTTTTGGGATACTAGAAGGCATGTCTTTTGCCTTTCCTTCAACGAGATTGTTCCGACTGTCGAAGAATTTCGGGCCTTGCTTGGAGGTCCGGAGGTGGAAGAGATAGCGGTTCCCTTGCCCGGAGGGGCTTCTTTTGCTGACAGATTGTGCGTCCTCCTTCATCTTTCCCCGGAGGAAGCGCAAGGTATGATCCGCGGTCCCGATCATTTCGATATTTCCGGTCTTCCTGACAGATTTAGGGGCCTAGGTTTGGTAGATGATGCCTATTGGGATGCCTTTGCACTTTGTATGTTTGGCACCCTGTTCATGGTCTATTCCTTCGGGATTTGCCATCGGTCTTTCCGGATGTCGTCGTTCACCGCCGCCCGGCGGAGATGTCGTTCCTTTGATTCTGGGGAGACTTTTCATGCTCTCGAGATTAGCTACCGGAAGGCGGTATATGCACGGGGCGGCCCGGTTTCTCTTGACCCCGTGGCCGATGGAGCGTTTGGGGGTTCTTCGGGAAACCTCTCGATATGATCAGGCCTTGGACTTTTGCCAGAGAGGTGTTGACGTAGATTTTGATGATCGTGGCTCGCTGGGAGCGTTGGATGGCGGGTCGCCAGACTGAAGATATCAGATGGTCGGTGCCTCATTGGCGGGTGGAGACTCGCAGAGTGCTTCAGATGGGTCTCCCGTGGTCATAGCTTCCGGGCTTTCTCGGTCTAGCTTCTATATTCCGGCTTTAGTTTCTGAGACGCTTGGCCTGAGCAGTTCCTTTGGAGGGCTTTGATGATGTAGCCACCGTGGTGGTGGCTCCTGCTTTCTATGGATGATCCCTCGGTGTTCCCATTTCTTTCCCGAGCATGGAGGTATGATGCCTTTCCTCCTCGGGTCATTCTCAGCGCTCCGAGACCGGTGTTCTCGACCACTTGGTACTGGGATTGGTATGAGAGGCATCCGGGAGAGACTCGAGGTGGCTATTTTGAGACGGCGTGAAGGCCATTGTGGGTGCGGAGGACCGGGGATCAAGCTTCGAGAGGAGGAGGGCCGAGGCGAGGGCCAACCCTCATGACAGGAGCGGAGACGCCGCGGCCGATTATGAGGCTTACGTCAAGAGACAGGAGAGGAGGGCTCTTATGCTACCGGCTAGGTTACAGGAGATGAGGGATGACGCTAGGGCTACTAAGGCCCCGACAGAGGCTGGCTTTGATAGACCCTGTCCCTATACCGAGCTTGGTAGGAGGAATACCGACATTTTTCCGGTTCGAGAAGAGAAAGACTCGGAGGGGGAAGAAGAAGGGAGAGGCCGGTGCGAGTGGCTTGGAGTGACTACGAGGTTTCCGAGTATCCCTTTTCTTGTCATGGCGGACACATTAGTTTGATTATGTATCTTAGTTTCTTTTAGCGAGGTTGCCGGTTGTAGGAATGAATCGGGCTTAGACTCATCAAAGAGCTTTTAACTTGTAATGAATATTTGAATTGCTTTAGAGTTTTTCGAGACGCTTTCATGGTCTCGATCAATTGTATTGATGCCAAAGTATGGCTTTTATTTGTGCTTTAGACCGAACCGTTTCCGCTGCCTACGTTCCCCTCATTTTGAGGAGCTCAGTCTTCGGAGTTCAATTGGTGAACTCTTTTTTTGTTGTTGTTTTTTTTGTTTTTTTTTTGTTGTTTTTTTTGTTTTTTTTTTTTTGTTTTTTTTTTTGGTGCAGTCTGCTTTTTACTCTAGGCCGCCCTTCTCGGGTTTCTAACCTAGTTGGGTATTACTCTTTTAGCACTCTTTTTTTTGTTGTTTTTTTTTTTGTTTTTTTTTTGTTTGTTTCTTTTTTGTTTTTTTTTTTGGTGCAACCCCGTTTTTACCTAGGCCGCCCTTCTCGGGTTTCTAACCTAGTTGGGTATTACTCTTTTAGCACTCTTTTTTTTTGGTTTTTTTACGCAGTATCTGCAGCGACTTGTCACCATTCACCGGGTGTACAAAGGGATTCCCGTCGAGGTCCGCAAGTTGCATGGCTCCTCCGGAGAAGATCTTCTGGACTACATATGGTCCGACCCATACAGGCTCCCATTTGCCGAGGGGGTTGATACGACGGGGGCTTTTCTTTTAGAACGAGATCACCTTCTCGAATTTCCCGATGCTTTACTTTCTTGTCGAAGGCTCTAGCCATTCTTCCTTGGTACGCTCGGATGTGTTCCATGGCCTTCAATCGGCGTTCGTCTAGTAGGGCCAATTCATCATGGCGACTCTGGAGCCATTCGACCTCGTTGATCCGGCTTTCCAGGAGTATACCTGAGCGAGGGATTTCCAGCTCGATTGGGAGTACGGCTTCCATTCCGTATGTGAGGGCAAAAGGTGTTTCCCCGCTGCCGTTCGACCGATGTTCCGCAGCCCCAGAGTGCCAAGTGTAACTTCTCGGGCCAATCTCTCGCCTTGACAGCCATTTTCCGGATGATATTTTCCAGAGTCTTGTTTGCTGCTTCGACGGCTCCGTTGGTTTGGGGCCCGTAGGGAGATGACTTGTGACGGGTTATTCGGAATTCCGCCGGCCGCCTTTCACATTCCCCTTCGAAGTGGGATCCATTATCTCGAGATGATTTCGGCCGGCAACCCGTATCCGCACATGATGTTTTCTTTGATGAAGAGGGCAACTTTCTTTGAATTGAGGATTTTGTAGGACTTTGCTTCAACCCACTTGGTGAAATAATCCACGGCTATCCAGGACGAACTCGTGGCCGTCACGCCTCGATGGTGTGATTTTGCCTATGACATCAATTCCCCAAGTGACGAAAGGCCAAGGGGTTGTCATGCAAGATAACTCGTGAGGAGGCAAGTGATTAAGATTTGAGTATCGGCTGATATTTGTCGCGGCTTTTGACGGCTGGATGCGGTCGGTTTCCATGGAGATCCAAAAGTACCCCATTCTCGAGTATGATTTGCGTCGGAATAGCTCGAGCATTCATGTGAGGGCTGGAGCAGTACCACCATGTATTTCCCTTCTGCATGAGTTCGGTAGCCTCTTGTTCTCGCTGATACATCGCGGGGAGGGGGCCTTGATAACGCTTCTTGTATAGCATATTTCCCCGAAAAAGTAACATAATGAGGAGGCGCAGCCGAGCTTGAGGGCTTGAGACTTTTTGCTTTGATTCCTTCTTTAGTATTCCCCATCTTCATTTTTGAAAGAGGCCTCGCCATCCTTCAGGTAACTTGAGTAAATCTGACTGTACCGGGGATCATCGATCCCGGTTCTCGGCTTAAACCGCTTCAATTTCGAAAGCAATAGTGCGGGGGTTTTCTCTTACTCCCAGACCTACGGAATGGTTTAACAGAGACTTTCTCCTTGGGTATTTCGACAAGAGAGGCTAGGTGTAGCCAGAGCATCTTGAACTTTGTTTCGGTCTCTTGGCGAGGTAATGAAAAAGCTTATTTCTTTAAATTGAGCCAGCTAGTTCTTCCATGTAAGCATGATTCCCTTACGCAAACCCGGATCACGGTCTTCCATTTGTTAGAGACACGATTTGATGATGAAGGGCGAGTCACCATACACCTCCAATTCCTTGATATTTCTTTCAAGGCGGCTTCCAACCCGTGCTATGCAAGCTTCACTCATTCAGCAGCGTCTGTTAGGTGACTTGAAGTTCGAAGCCTTGCTTTGCTATGGGTGGTGTGTTCGTCGGTAGGATCCGTAGCTGGAGAAGCATTCCTGATCCCGTTCCCCCTTTTGTTTGACGACAGCTCCGCTCGAGCAAGAAAAGAGTTGCAGCTGATTTTCTCCTTCTAGAGGCGAAGATTCCATCATCGGGAAATTGAGGTTGAGTCCTCGAGACTCATCACTTGGGAAATCAGGCAGGATGTTACGCCACCTTATGCCGTCCCCTTTTACGGATTTCCTTGGAAAGCATAAGTGATGTCATATTCGGCCAAAAGAACGACCATTTTGCCAATCTCATGGAGATGGAAGGCTTGTCGAACGAGATATTTGATGGGGTCTATCCTTGAAACAAGATGTATTGGGTGAGGCGCATGTAGTGTTTCAACTTTCCCACTACCCGGACCAAACTGCGCAAGTCTTCATAAGCGAGAGTAATTGAGTTCGCTTCCTTGGAGCTTTACGCTTTACTGAAATAGATGGCGTTTTCGACTTTGGAATCTTTCTTCTCTTGAGCCGGCATAGCCCCAATTCTTTGTATCCAGTGACAGTTAGATATAGCAAGAGTGGCTTTTGCCGATGTGGTGGGCGAGAGAATCGGGGATTCACAAGGTATGCCTTAATCTGTTCAAAGGCAAGGCGACATTAAGGGTCCATTACGTGTAGGCATTCTTCTTCATCAACTTGAAAGATTGGCTCGCGGATCGAGGTCGGTGATTTACAAAGCGGCTTATGTATTGCGGTCTTCCCATGAAGGATTTCACTTACGTCGGTGTCAGTGGTGGCTTCATTTCAACTATCGCCTTGATTTTACGGGGATCTACTTCGATTCCCGTTACGTCACCATATATCCTAGTACCTTGCCTCGTCTTACACCGAAAGTGCACTTGGCTGGATTCGGTCTCATCTTGTGGTCTCGGAGGCGGCGAAAGAATTTTCTCAAATCAACAAAGTCTTTGGCCATCGATCCTCTGGAATGTATTATCATGTCGTCCACATAGACCTCAATTTCTTTGTGGATCATGTCATGGAGCAGTTTGTGGCGCCCTTTGGTACGTAGCCCGGCATTCTTTAGTCCGAATGGCATGACCGTGTAGCAGTATGTGCCCCGAGGGGTTGTGAAGGCTGTTTTGGCTTGATCTTCTTACGCCATTTTGATTTGGTTGTAGCCGGCAAAACCGTCGACAGAAGGATTTGACTTCATGGTTGGCCGTGGAATCTACCAAAATGTCGATGTTTGGCGGGAAATCGTCTTTTGGGTGGCTTTGTTCAAGTCTACGAAGTCTACGCGGCATCGGATCTTTCGGTTGGCCTTGGTCACCGTCGCTATGTTGGACGGCCGTATGTTGGGTATTCAATGACCACGATGAACCACCTTACTGAGCATCTTTTCTATTTCCTCTTTCACTTGTAAGGACCATTCGGGCTTAATTCTTCTTAAGCTTACCGCTTTGCGGCTTGACTTAAGGTCGAGCGGTATTCGGTGCTCTACTATGGAAGGATCGAGGCTGGCATATCTTTATAGGACCATGCGAACACATCCACGAATTCTTTTAGCGGCTCGATTAGGGCCTCCCTTTCGGTCCCTTCGAAGAAACTACCAATCTGCGTCTCTTTAGGCTCTTGCGGTTCCCAGATTCACACTTGTCAAAATCTCTTCGGCGGCTTGGGCTCGATTTTCCTCTTTCCGGACAACACCTTAAAGATTTCTTTGATATATTGTTCATTTAATGTGTACGCCTCTTCATCTAGTGAATCGTTATTAAGCTTGTTTTTAGATTATTAGTTAATTCATCATTAGTTAAAGTGGCAATTAAGGGATACTCGAAAGGTTCGTCATTTCATTGAGAATAAGGGAATACGGCGTTGGCTACGAACTCGTAGTCTTCGGGCGTAAGGCCGTCGGACGACTCGAGAGACTCGAACTTCAGCAATGAGAGACTCGGAGGACTTTACAAAGGTTGACACGAAAGGACGGGGGACCAATCCAAGCTTGGTGATCATTTCCTCTTTGGTCGCGGACGGGCTGAGAGAGTTTCCCAATTCTTTAGCGGCATCGGCGTCGGTGGCTTCACAACCGGGAAAGGCATGGTCTCTGTGCTCCCTCTTCGGTCGTTGCTATCATCTCTTTGTCTGAACCGAGAATCAATTGTGTTTGGCGTCAGGAAGGCGAGCATGTGGATGTAGGGATCTTCCTCAATCCACAGGGATTTACATTTCGTCACAATCGACCGCTCAATCCGGATGTAAGGACGTATTGCGTCTCGGTGTCTTGCTAGAAAAATCTCATGTCCCATACTCGAGCGGAAAGGCTTGGCGAGTAGTTCGGCAAGGAGGGACGTCCCACGCGACGTTCGTAGATTCGAGCGAGTACGCCGGTGTTTGCCTACTTTTATCATGAAAATCTCCTCGCACAGCGAGAGCAAGAAAGAATGGGTTTGCGAGAATGCGACAAATCTGTGATTGAGGACCGGGGACTTGTGTGCACTGTATCATGGCGGTGTTCAGCGTTTCCTTCCGATACGCCTCCGAGTGTTGGAAATAGCAATTAAATTTGATGAATCGAACTTCTTCGGAGTACGCTCGCTTGAGTGTGTCGACATAGTTGGCATCGTTTGGATTCCAAAGGATCTTGGCGAGACTTGCCTCTTGAAGGATGTAGCCCGGTGTTTGGCTGTGGGTGTTCTTGGCTATTGTTTCGGCTTCGTTCCCTATGAGGAAGCTGTCACCCCTTATGACTTCAAGGTCTCCTGCCGGTTGATGAATTTGGCCAACGCATTGGTGGAGAGTGGAGGCTATGGCTTTCATGTGATGCAACCAAGGGCGCCTAGTAGAGTGTGAACTCGGAGGATATCCATTACATGGAACTTTGCGGGCACCATTTGGGTTTCGTACCGAGTTCCCGAGTCACTGTCCCCGAGAATGGGGCGAGACGAACCGTCGTAGGCTTTGACGGTCAGGGTAGATGGGATCACGCGCCTTTCATTTATGCGGAGGGCCCTCATCATGCGAGGAAGGACATTTACCGATGATCCATTGTCCACTAATACCCCGAGGGGAGTGACATGGTGTTGAGCCGAATAGTGATGTACAAAGCTTCATTGTGTTGGGGAGACATCTCTTGGCAAATCTTCATCGCGAAGGTGATCATACTCCCATATAGGTGAGGATCATAGATTTGGTCCTTGTCTCGGGATGGAGAGTCATCAAGCCGATCACTTCGTGCCTTTTTCTTGCGAGGTAGAGTCTTTGCCAGAAGCCCACAGGTTATCTTGATGCCTTTTGTGGCGGTTGCCATCTCTAGTCAACATGTTGATTGAGTGGGAGCGCCCGGGCCCAGCGTCGGTTTTCTTCATCGGTGTATATTCGGGAGGCTGGACAAGGCGAACCTTGGGCGACCACGAGGGGTTGGACTTACGTTACTGCGGTATTACGGTATCCGAAAGTCTCAACTCTGTCGTTGGCAAGGCTTTTACGCTCTTTTACCCCTTTTGCTTTGGGGAAGGCGGCGGAGTAGAGTACATAATAATCAAATCCCCCGAGATGGCTCCCGAGCGTTCCCAGCTATTGTTATCACGGCCTCGAATCTCTCCTTCAATTTTCTTTGGGAGGAAATTTTCTTTTTCTTAGGAGGACGGTCCTCGTGTATCCGATCTGATAGTCCCTTTCAAGGCAATCGGGACGATCACAAATATCCCACCAAATGTGTTCTACGGTGGTGGCGGATTTGGGACCTCGGGTTGGCCGGTCTTTGGAATGACTTTGAGTGGAGGCTGGTCAGGGGATCTGGCTGCTGGGCTTGTCTGGTAGCGAGTGATTGGACTCCGCCGGATAATGAGAGATATTGAGGTCAGGGGAACGGGCACATGTTTGTCCTTCGGGGTAGCCCCGGTCGGTTGGGATATTGTTAAGGTCCCGAAGTGGCGTGTGGCCTCTTGATCCAAGCTGGCATGCATTGCAGCGTTCTTCCGGGGCTTTGATGGGCGACCATATTTCTTCAAGCTTGTTCCACGATTTTCATCACTCGGGCGACACTTGTGGGATCATCACTTTGAGAGGGGACAGGCGACGGTATACGAACTCTTTCGTCCACATTGCTTTGTTTGGGGGCCGGTTGCCACTGTAAGTCGGCGGGCGGGGAGTCCGGCGGTGGAAACATAGGAATCTTGGGGTAGCATCTTGATGTCATCAGGACTATTAAGAAGAGGAGGAGAACCCTCTTACTTCTTTGCGGTAAAAGTGCCATCGGAATTGGGGCGATAGTCAAACCATGACTTGCGACTACCCCCGAGTAGGTCATCAATTTGAGCCTCGTGTCGAAGTCTCATTTGTTCTACCAAGCTGGATCCAATCTGCGGCGAAAGTGCATGCGAGGGGATTTTGGAGGACGGAGCAACGTTATCCCCATCATTACCGGGCGATGCGGACATTACGAAACCCGGAGTCGGAACAAACGGTGAAGGCGACGATGCGCTTGACTCTTCCCAAGCGATCAAACGGTGACCGGTGCCGAAACCAAGCTTTGTGCGGAGGCTGCGGGAAAGGACACGAAGGTTCGGATGTGCAGGAATGGAAGGAGGGTAGGTGTTTGGGCTTTTGGCTCATGCAACATGCGATTATTTGTTCACGTTTACTTAAAACATGTTTTATTAACCTAATCGGTTGGAAAAGATTGCTCTTCTTTTTCGCAAACTACTACGATTCTGGATCGGTGGGCCCCGTCACTACGTCTATAAGCCCCTACGTATTCCACTGTATTTCGACCTCCCGGGGGTGGGGCGGCCCGGGCGAGGGTCCTATAGGGCAAGCGGGTCCCACCGGCCGAAAGAAAAACGATCCTAAAAGTACGGCGGGTAATCGAGTCTTAACGAGCATTCGATGTAAATTACGGACAAGGCGCGTCGAAAGTCAAGATCATGTCAGGGGCTCGACAAAAGTCGGCATGATTTGGACGATAAGCGTCCACGATTGATCTTGACTTGTCGTCGGTTAAGCCGTAATTAGGCATGGAATAGTCATTAATCCTTGATGACTCGGTGTCAATCTTTGGGAGTCGGTGTATAATTTGTGCCGATCGAGCCGAAGTCAAGGCGCCGGTCAATATCTTGGTCAAAGTCTGCGGCGGAAAACCGGCGGAACTTCGGCGATTAGGGACCCGAAAGATATTGAGTCGGTATGCCGACAAAGGCTTGAAAGGAAAGGTCTATACACGGACGGGGCATGACACGGACCGGACTAAAAACCAGCGGGTCTCGGACAAAGTGTGTCACGGACAAGTGCGTAGTCGACACGAGGCTCCATGGGATGTTTGGGTAGTCACATTGCTCATCAGAGGCGTAATAAGACCAAACGGACCGCGACAAGGATTTCCCGGGTTAAGGGCGTAGTGTGCGGTGTACGGTCACGTGCGCGTAGTGTGCAACTGATCTATATTCTTTCTTTACGAGTAAAATAGAGATTTTTTTTTATGTGTCTTAAAAAAAATATGATGCATGATTTATTTTTTTTTTTGAGAATTTTCTTCTTTTTTTTTTTTGAAAATCCTTTTTTTTTTGATTTTTTTTATGAGCACATAAGCACGTAAGCACGAAAATTCCGACGAGGTTAGGGACATTATTCCGGCGGTCAAAATTTTGACTTTCTCGGCGGCCAAAACAACATGAAAAGCGTGCAAAAAATCAACACACACACAAAAATGATTTTCAAAGCGGGACGGAAGCTTGACCCTCAAAAGCTTTTTTTTTTTGAAAACGGTGATACCGGTACGTGGGATTGTTAGACCACAATTTATCCCCGACTTCGTGTTAGGAGGCGATAGCGGGAAATTTAGTGGTTTCCACCAATATACCAAATACCATTTTTTTTTTAAAAAAAAAGCTTAGTCCCAGTAAGTCGCCCTTTGTGATGATGTGTATCAGAAAATTTTCCCATTTTTGTGTTTGAAAAAATCAACGAAAACGGAGTCGCCACGCCATTTTCATTTTGAGGGCCAAAACTTTGAAAAATGCCCGAGATCAGAGATTTAGGTTCGGAGGTCATGTTACGCGTCGGGAAGGACGTTAGTGTGCACCCGACGCGCCTCGTAAACGAGTCTTCCAAGCTGAAAATCATTTGTGTGTGTGTGTGTGTGTGTGTTTTGGCCAAAATAAGTTGAAACTCAGAAAAGTAAAAATTGGGATATCTTTTTAAGACTTTAAACTGATCCCATGATTTTTTGGAAGATTTTTGGGTTGAGATTTGGTACTCAAAAGACCTTTTGAAGTTGAGAGCCATTTCTGCCAGAATGAAAAAGGCAGTGGACCTTTGATTTTTGAAAGGGATTCAAGGGTCTTAAAACTTCATAATCTGGATAAACTCAGAGAATGAAAGTTGTTCTAGACACCTTAAATAAAGTTTGTGCAGAAGGAATTTTCCATTTTGGAGAAGATTTGAGGGGTCAAAACCTTCTGGAAACCTCAGATATGAGATCTGGATTCCCAGAAGCTGATGAACTAGCCTCTGAAAGAAAATTTGAAAAGAGGAGTTTTACTCACCCAAAAAATAAAGTAAAAATATGTCTGGAAAGCTCTGGATGTTGGCTACAAAAAGTGTTTTGTAGTCAACACCAAATTCCAAGTTCATCTGTGTCCAAAAATTAAGACCATGGACTGAGGTCTGAGAAAATTGCTACTGGACAGCAACTTCTCAAGAAGGAGAATATGATTTTAAGGGGGTTTTGCATCCATGCTTGTCCCCATTTCCCTAGGTTTTGGTTAGTGATCACTAGACATTTTAGTGGTGAATCAACTATACCAAACCATCCTTGGGGTACATTAGGACTAAGCATTTCATTTGCTTGGGAAGGGGAATTTTATCCTTTGAAATCAAGATTTTATGCTTGAAAATGGTTTTTAGGGTTTTGAAAATGTGTTTTCTTTGCAAGAAAGTAAGAAAGCTTAAAAATAATGTTGATCTTTGTAGAAGATCATCCATGGAAGATGGTCTTCCATGGTGATCTTCTTAGATCTAGAGCAAGAAGATGAAAGGAACTACATTTTGTAGTTTGAAGATGCATGCATGGATGGAGATTTAGGGTTAGGAAGAGGAGGATGTACCAATCTTCCTTGTGTTCTTGAGTGTTTGGCTTGAGTGTATGAGTGTTTAGGGCTTTAATATGAGAGTGAGTGGATGAGTATGAGTTGGGAAAGATTGGAGAGAAAATGGTGACAATTCTTGAAGAATTCTCACTGTTTTCTCTCTATATTTCGCCAGAGATTCGGTGCAAAATGTGTTCATCCTCCTTATTTTTGTAACTGGAGGGCTCAATTTATAGCCCTACGAAAATATGCAAAGATGTCGCGCGGATGGATCGGACACGAGCGTGCACTTTGTTCATTAAATGCGGCTCCGGCTTTGGACAAGAGGAATATTTCTTTTTGAAATTTCAAATTGCTTGACCCAGTTTATTGTTTCCGACCATTTCTATTTGTGGTTTTATTCCTTTTGTTTTACTTTTTGAGATTCTTTTGAGGTTTTAACCTTAAATAACAATGCCCATTTTACCCTCGCTTTGTTAGAAAAGTTAGGATTGTTAGGAATTGTTAGAAATGTTATAACTTTCGTTAATTTTCTAACGAAAATTCCTAACAAGCTCAAATTGGAGCACTTACGATCGGACGTCGGACGGAGAGGATAGCCGAGGCGATCGCGAGCGTTGTCATCTTTGCCTTGTTCCAACATCAATCGAATGGCTCTCGTTCTCGGCTACCATCAAAATTGGGTGGTTATTGCGGTGAAATGCGAGGCGATAGAGAAGGATTCACTCAAGCGATCACAAGGAGGAGGAAGAGGGGTAAGTTATGGTGGTTTACGGAATTGATAGAGAGGGAGAGGCGTATGGACAACGCAGATGTTGAGAGCCGAGATTTTGCCGGATTGAAATTTGTCGAAAAGATAGACTTGCCGGAGATGGCGAGTGACATTGCTGCTATAATAGAGGGACGCTGGAGAGGGAGTAGAGAGAGATCGAGAAGAAGAGTGTATGGAATAGAAAAGGACTCGGCAGCTAGCAGTCATGAGAGAGAGAGAGAGATTTTTTTGTAGAGAGAGAAATGGAGCAGCTTCAATTGTAAGATATAAGGTAAGGACAATTTTGAAATTTAAAAAGTAGTGAAGTTTGAGCGGAAAAATGGTGTTTGCACTTGCCTCATTATATAATTATAGATTCGTTATCTGAATTTTATTGGGGCATGAACCATAGAATCCATGGGCGAGATATCAAAGTAATGAAAGTTCGGTGAGATCACGAAATTTCGCATAAACTTCATTCAACAGTCGTTGGGCTTTTAGATCTCGTATTAGCTTTTATGAAAAATGAAGTGAGGTGAAGGAGTCATGAAATTTTTCCAAATTTATTTGTTGGAACCTGCGGATAGGTTCAAAATCCGCATGTGGCGGGTACGAATAGTAATCCCCCGCTAACAATCCTAGCCTAATCCAGACTACTAAACTCGACTCTTCATTTACACGAGCTTACTTACCTTTCCAAGGCATTTCTCCCTCTTTTCTTCATTTTCCTCCATTTTCTCAACCCCCCTCTTTCTCCATTCAATCAACCATTAATTTCTCCCTCCCATCTTCATTTTCTGTCGCTTCGGAATTTCCATTTCTGAATTCTAGATAACCCAACTACATCCCTGCTTCAATTTCCACAAATTTCAATGGCATTAGACCTCTGCTTCGAGAATTCCAGTAGGACAATGAGCCCTCGCATCTCCTTCTCCTATGATCTCTCCCAATGCGACATCCTCCCCGACGAACATCTCCTCCCTTCAATCTCTCCCTCCACTCCCGATTTCAACTTCTGCACCAATAACCCCTCCGATCAACTACCTTCCACGGCCGACGAGCTTTTCTCCAACGGCAAAATCCTCCCCACCCAAATCAAGAAAATCCCCACCCCACTACAAATCAAACCATCCCCATCTCTCCCGCCACCACACCCAGAAAATTCCGATGAGCCCAGATTACCATATCCCGAAACAGAGGAGAAGCAGAACTCGAAGTCGTTTTGGGGGTTTAAGCGTAGTAGTAGTTGGGGTAACGGGTATGCCCATACCCTTTGTCCATTACCCATTTTATCTCGGAGCAATTCAACCGGGTCATCAACAAGTTCCAAACGATCTTCATCTTCATCAAAGGAAGGTTTGAACCACCACAGGCAGCAGCATTCACAAAAGTTACTGTTTTCACCGAAACCGCCATTGAAGAAATCAATACCAGTATATGGGAATTCCAAAGATGGTATTCGGGTCAACCCGCTTTTGAATGTTCCTTCTGTCAATGTGTTTGGTTTTGGGTCACTCTTCGCCAATGGCAAGGACAAAAACAAGAAAAAATGAGCCTTTCTTTCTTTCTTTGACTTTATTTTGTTCGATTATTGTTTACAATTCATAATGTAAAACATTTCATATTTTAAAATTTCACATATAATTCTCGGTTCATGATGTAAAACATTTCATATTTGAAAATTTCACATTTAACTAGAGTAATTAGAGCCGTCAATTTGGGTTGAGTCGTCATTGGCCCGCCATGTCAATAGGGATGGACTTAGATTGACGTATTTTCAGCCCACCGACAATTCGGGTCAGCCCGCCCCGCTCAGTGGTGGGTTTTGACGGGTTAGGTAGCCCGTATTGATAGCGCTGCATTTAACTCTATGTGTGTCGTACTCAAAGTTACAAAATCTCAAAATTGAAACTTTTAAATATTTTAAAATTATAAAAGCTGTTTTATCATACTTATAATCGGTGGCGATAAAAAATTTAGTGAAAGGGAATCAAATTATAACATACTGCTATTTTTTCAATGTCAAAAATGACCCCATTATCATAGAGTGGTTTAGTCATTTCTCACGACAACTATCTATTTATTAGTATTTCTTATCTCAATTTTTCCATCATTATTTACTATCTACACTCACAACACTTTATTACAATACACTTTTTCTTAATTTTTATTTAATATGTTAAATTTGTAAATTGAGCTGGAACACGTAAAGAGTACTTTACATAACATTATTATATACAAAATATTTTATGTTTTATAGTGATTTTTTTTTATATATTAAAATATAATTTTATGAAAAGAAATGTGCAATAAAACCGCATAAGTTCCAAGTCTGGAATATATCCATAATTATGATTTTCCCTCCATCCCTTTCAATATGATAAAAGGGTGTTCTTTTTTCTTGAGAATATCTGATTAGGTGACTTTGGGGTAAAGTAAGCCAGAGTAGGAATTTTGAGGAAGATAGGGAAGTGTGGAAGAAGGTGGGGAAGGAAAGGTTTGCTACCAATAAAATACGTCATGGCACATGCAATTCTGGAGTGGGTGGGGTGGGGGAGGGGGAGGGGAGGGTGGGTTACAAAAATAACAGGTAATATTTGCTTTCATTTTTGTCCCATTCCTCCTGCTTTTTTATTCTTTCTTTGTGTGTGTGTGTGTGTGTGTGTGTGAGATTGTTGGTGATTTTAGTGTCATCGATTGGGGAATGAGGTGATTGTTGGAAATTAAATTAATAAGCACCACAGATTAAGCAACGATTTAATCAATAGGTAGGGATTTTATTGATCGAGTCGAAACGTACTGCGATTAAGATGCCAATAGCAAAGCCGAAAGCCAAGGCAGGATCGGGAAAGCAGGACGAAACAATAAAGCAAACGGTTAGAAAACTTATCGTGATTTGATCGAGTCGCCTTAGGAAGGCTGTCCAGAGAAAATATTGCCCCCAATTGGTGCAACTCGGGTACGAGACAAATTTCTCAGGGATAAAACGATCACGGACTCACGTACCACGGAGCGGCACGCGGGTAGGTAGTCACTTAAGGTCTATCTCGATCACCTTGAATCTCACGAACAAATCTCTATGAACGGGAGTAATCGATCGATGAATAAAAGCAAAGAGAATTGTGTTTCTCTTCAATATTCAAGTGTCAAAAACGGCTGGAGATATTAGAGTATTTATATGTGTGAGTAAAACTAGAATTTTAGGGCTTAAAAGACCTAAAGCGGTCCCTAGTCGGCCCGGGAAAATCGCGTCTCGTGCAAGCGCGGCCGCCCTTGGGATGGCGCGACCAGCGCTCCACACGGGATTTGGGAAGCTCATCTCTCGGCAATGAAGCGCGGCGCTCTCGGCCTAGCGCGGCCGCCCTCGAGCACGGAGAACATCCGGCGGGATTTTGCCTTAGCGAAAACCGGTTGAAGCCCGAATGACCATTCAATGTCATATGCATGAACTTCATACCACATATACCAAATATTCCAACAATCCCCCACAAGTTCATAGAAATATGGCGTGTAATGCAGTTGTCCATTGCCATGCTTTCAATAATGGTACCTTAGGCTTGAACCACTACCTATGTTATCAGCCTTGAGCCTCCGAGGACCGGATGAGCAGGGTGTCTTGAATCGATGCCTTTGGATGTAGAGGCAACTTTCTTTGGTAACAAACACGACAAAAGCTATGATAGGCCCTCTATCGAGCACTTGACGCTTATAAGCCGTACGTCGATCCTCTATCGTGAGTGCTTTCGAAGGAATAACCCAAATTCCTCTAGTTGCGGCCAACAACAACAGCTCACTTAGTGGGCATCTCGAAGATGTCTGCTAACATCTTGTCTCAAAGACTTGATCCCATTCAAAGTTCCAAACTTTTACTAAATTAGCGACTGAGCACCTCTAGGCTATTCGGGGATAGACTCGGACATGTAACATGTCAATCTATTTATTAGTGCTCAGACTCACCCCACTTATTATTACCACATTGAATCTCCTTTGTGGGATCTCACGCTCGAGGTAAATTGGGTTGCTACTTGCGTTTGAGTCGAGACGGGGTTCGGTCCCATCCCAACCTAAATTTTTGAACTAGAGCAAATTCTAGCCCTTTGGTTAAAGGATCGAGGTGTGTTATCCTTGGTACCAGCATAATCAACTATCACCTTTCGAGACACTAAATCCCTTATAG
This sequence comes from Adenophora triphylla var. japonica, assembly GCA_022495995.1. Classification (NCBI taxonomy): domain Eukaryota; kingdom Viridiplantae; phylum Streptophyta; class Magnoliopsida; order Asterales; family Campanulaceae; genus Adenophora; species Adenophora triphylla. The sequence goes on from JAFEMH010000394.1 coordinate 750,756, forward strand.
ATTTTTAATCTAGCTTGGATGTGCCTCCTAGTTTTACGGTTGTACTTGACACTTTTCGAGTTTCTCAATTGTGGCGGTGTTGTCACAATGTACGGAGATAACGAGGCGTGGGCTTGCGACCATGGGCAACTCGGACATAAGTCCTCGAAGCCATTCGGCTTCCCGATCCGGTAGTGTCGAGGGCAACTAATTCGGCCTCAAATGTAGACCTAGACAACGAGTTTGTTTGGTCGACCTCCAACGCTGACTAACGGCTCACTTTAAGGTGAAAACATACCGTACGGCCCATAACTCCCGGAGTTAAAGGCAATCCGGCTTGCATCACTATATCCTTCAAGAACGAGGAAGGATATCTACCGTAATGCGGCCAAGGGAAACCGTTCCCTTCAAGTACTTGAGAACTCTATCAAGAGCTTCCCAATGTGATTTATTTGGACATTGAGTATATCTAGCCAACCTAGTAACCGAATAGGATATATCAGGTCTAGTACAATTGGCAAGATACATCAAACTTCCAATAATTTGAGAATATCTCAACTGAGCCATCGGTACTCCACTTTCATTCTTAGTAAGAGCAGATGAAGGGTCATATGGAGTCTTAGCCACTTTGCAATTCTTATAACCAAATTTCTCAATTACACTTTCGGTATAGTGAGATTGCGATATGGTTATGCCACTAGTTGAACGAGTCAACTTCAGGCCAAGAATCACACTAGCCACTCCCATATCCTTCATCTCAAACTTACTTTTCAAGAATTCCTTAGTAGTATTAATTATCCTCATATCCGTTCCAAACAACAGAATATCATCGACATACAGACATAAGACAATACTACTATCACCAATACTCTTGCTATAGACACACTTATCAAACTCATTATTAACAAAGCCAAACGATGAGATAATTTTATCAAATTTCTCATGCCATTGCTTAGGGGCTTGTTTAAGTCCATACAAGGACTTAATAAGTTTACAAACCTTTCTCTCATTGCCAGGGGCCTCAAAACCTTCAGGTTGATCCATATAAATTTCTTCCTCAAGATCGCCATGCAAGAAGGCGGTCTTCACATCCATCTGATGGATAGGAAGATCATATACAGAGGCCAATGCGATAAGCATTCGGATTGTAGTCATTCTAGCAACTGGCGAATAGGTATCGAAATAGTCTATTCCCTCCATTTGCTTGAATCCCTTAGCCACTAACCTAGCCTTAAACTTGTCAACGGTTCCATCCGGTTTCAGTTTCCTTTTAAAGACCCACTTACATCCTATCGTGCTACAACCGGGAGGGAGATCGACCGATTCCCATGTCCCATTAGAGGCAATAGAATCCATCTCACTCTTAACGGCATCCTTCCACTACTTGGCATCGAAGTAGCCATAGCGGCTTTGAAGGTTAGAGGATCACCCTCGACATTGTAAGTGATAAAATCATTTCCAAAGTCCTTGGTGGTCCTTGCCCTTTTGCTCCTCCTTGGTTCAATCTCATCGTCAGAATGAGTTGCACTGGAATCAACCCCCACATTGGTCAGCTCCTCTACTTGAGCAGGAATGGAATTAGTGGTTGGGTTGGATTCCTTAGAAGTCCGTTCTTCATAGGAAACACATCCTCAAAAAATGTTGCATCACGTAACTCAACTATAGAGTTCACATCTATGCCAGAAATTTCAGATTTTATAATGAGAAATCTCAATGCATAACTTGTTTCAGAATAACCTATAAAGATAGCATCAACAGTTTTAGGTCCAAGCTTTTTCCTTTTATGTGCGAATACTGAAGTACCTTTGCAAGGCACCCCCACACTTTTAAGTGTTTCAAGCTAGCACTGTCGACCTCTCCCAAAGTTCAAACGGACTTTCCTTTCTATGTTTAGGAGGGACTCTATTCAGAATATGGCAAGCCGTATTCAAAGCCTCTCCCCACATATATTTGGGCAGTCCAGAACTTATAAGTAAACTGTTAATCATATCAGTAAGGGTTCTATTCTTACGTTCTTGTAAGTACCCAAATCTGGCTCATGCCTTCCGGATAATTTTCCTGGCAATTTCGGTAATTTTTCCGGTAATTCCCCGGATTTTCCTAAAGTTCCGGAACGATTCCGGAACTGTTCCAAGCCTTTTAAGGGCTGAAGGGAATGCTTGGTGATTAAGAAACACGTTTTTCTTAATCCCAAAACCCTTCCCTAGAAGAATTTGCCACCTTGCATGTTTCTAGAAAAATCCAGATTTGGCTACTTATGTCGTGCGACATAACCAGCCAGGAAGAGTTCTAGAACCATGCCACCTTGCATGTTTCTAGAAGAATCCAGAAGTGGCTACTTATGTCGTGCGACATAACCAGCCAGGAAGAGTTCTAGAACCATGCCACCTTGCATGTTTCTAGAAGGAAAACGGTTATGGCTTATCATGTCGTGCGACATAACAAGCCCATGCTGAGCGGCTATAAATAGAGGTCTTCACCTCTCATTTTAACACACCTCCTCCACCCCTCAGTCCCCCTCTATAGGGAATACGCTCCAGAAGCCTCCTCTCTCCTCACATACCCCCCAAATCACCTCAATCCTACCAAACTAATCACACACACACTTCCCACACACACACACACTTCCTATACATCAAGAACCCGAGGTTCTCAAGGATCCAAGGCACGAACTCGCCTCCTGAGGAGGACGCTAGAAGGCTCCTATATCTAACTTGATATAGGAGTTGTGGATCTTCAAGGGTAACGAGTTTCTACCCCTTTTCCACTCTCTATTTTCCTTTGAATATGAAATCTATGTGTTACATGCATTGATAATGTAGCATTCTGATTAAAGTTGCATGCTTTAGCTTCATATTACCCAGATCCACATTTTATTTCATTACATTTCATATAAAATCTCTGTTTTGACTTGGTTTGCATGAACACTCAAGATGAGTGTGGATCCCTCATATCCACACCCTCTTGAAGTGTTCATTATCAATAAACATGCTCTGCGAGATTTGTTTGTGAAGTAACTTGACCATTTTGGTGCCTTGTTACCTCTGCAAATCTCGGTTGTTTGAGGCTTACGCAAAATGGCTTATTATGTCACGCGACATAGGCGGCCTATGTCGCGCGACATACATGCCGATTTGCGAGACTCCTTATCTTTTGTTGCAATCGATGTTTTCCTTTTCTAATGCACCAATCTGCATTTAAACTAAAACATTTGCATACGGAGCGACATCATTTGCATTAAAAGGATATCTTTTTCACCAAAATGACATCTTTGCTTTAATGGTGCATCCTTTGCACTCAAAAAACCCCTTTTCACATTAAAGATGCATCTTTCGCATTTAAAAACTCCATTTTCATGCATTAAAAAAAAATCATTCTTTGCCATTTTCATGCATCATTTGTGCATTAAATGCTATTTTCCAACATAAAAATACATTCTTTACATAAAAATCTTTTCTTTGCACAAAAGGCATCCCTTGCAACCAAAAGACATTCTTTACACTCCAAAAATGCCATCTTTTCACTAAAGTATCATTTTTACATGCATTCCCCCATGTCCCCATTAGCAACCTTGGAACGGACCGGTGTAAAAGTTCTCATCTTTGCATCGTTCCTTCCATTAAAGGTTCCATATCTCTTTAGAAAGGGACAACCGCCCAGACCACATATCTCCGATTATCGCTTAAGAAAGAGTATGAAGCACTCTATACGAGCTCGACGAAACCGTCTTAAAGCGTAGGATTGATGGGCTAAGGACATTCCTTCCTAAAGAACCTCATCTTTGACCACAAGGAGAGTCATTCTCTCGATCACGCAAGTCCCGAGGGTCCCGAGGTTAAAATGCGATGATCATAAGTCATAAGATGAGGACGGGATCATAATCCCAAATACATAAATTCCAAGGAATCCCGAGCGACAACCAACAAATGGTTTGTACGTCCGGAAGATAACTTGGGACATTTCCCCCTTTTACTCTCAAACACATGCACACAAAGAAAGCACGCAAGCAAACACGATTAATGAAATCTCGAGAGACTTGCTCCGGCAAGGCACTTTGGGTGAACGCCAAACGTTCTTCCCAAGGGGTAACTTAACCTCCGAACCCATAAAACCTTTTTTTCAAAGTTTTGAGGTAATCAAAATGGCGTGGCGACTCCGTTTTTCAAATAACTCGGATGTCTTCAAACTCGCGTGAATTCCAATAAACAAAATTTTGGGCACCACATTCACGCTTGGCGACTACTGGGATCATCCCAAAGGAGAAAAGCTTTATTTTCAAAACAAAAGTCGATACTTGGTATATAGGTGGACCCCACTTACCCTTCCTGTATCGCTCCCTAACCCGGGGCTTGGGATAACAAGGTGGTTTAACAATCCCACGTACCAGTATCCCTTTTCGAAAAAAAATTTTGAAAAAAAAAAATAGAAGAAAGCTTTTCCCTTTGAGCGGGTTAGACTCCCATCGCCGATTTCATTAATCGTGCTTGCTTTCTTTACCATGCATTGCATCATTTGCATCTTGGAATCTGTGCATACTTTGAACGGGAAACAACCCGAAAAATAGCAAAAGGAGTGGAACCTGGAAAATTGATCCATGCAGTCGTACGGCTCAATCCTCATTGGATTCTGACCGGGCGACCTCAGTGGCAATTCCACCAGGAAAAATCATGGTTAATCTGGCAAGTCCTAGCAGCTTGGGGCTACTCAGCTCCATGACTGACTGGGGCTTCCCAGAAAATTTACGTGCTTATGTGTTGCATTTTCCCCCGTCCCGAAAATCATTCCTTTAAAACACATTTATGAAAATCTCTGTTTTAACTCAAAAAGGAACATTTTTAGGAGACCGCACACTACGCGCACCTGATATATCCTGTACACTTTTGCACGCACGTCCTTCAAACCCGAGGGTGGTTCCACTGCAAACGGACAGCCTTACGATGCTCCCGGCGCGCACGGAATCATCCCAACCTCCCCATGGCGGCCAGTGTCGACCAATGCACGGTCCGTGTCACACGTTTCAAAACCGTGACTTTTGGTTGGTTTTTGGTCTAGTCCGTGTCATATAGCCCAGTTGCATACCCACGTAAAGGTCAAGCCTTAGCTCATAACGGAAGCCAAGATTTTCGCTCAAGCGAAATTCTGCCGAAATTCCGACAAGGAAAAAAATCGGTGGGATCTTGACTCCGACATTGACTATTGACCTTGACCCACACGGAATGCGTAAGAGTCAAGACCGAGTCTTTGCCAAAAAATCAAAAGATCTTTCGCTCAAGCGAAGCTCTGCCAAAATTCCGACAAGGAAAAATTGGCAAGATCTTGACCGGCATTGACTTCGATTCCGACTCACGCACTGCGTATGCAACGAAGTTCAATGTGACACTGTGTCATCCGGCTTTTGCCGCCCGACCCATGCCTATTATATTCTCGGACATTACCGAAAGTCAAAAACCGTCATTCGCTCAAGCGAAACTCTGCCAAAGATCCGTCAAGGCAGAGAGACGAGACTTTCCCGGTATTGCCTTGACTATAATCCGCATCGCTCGTGCGTTGAAAGGTCCTATGACCCGCTAGACCCGATAGGAGCGTTCTTTACTCTCGGTCGGTGGGATCCGCGTGCCCTATAGGACCCTCGCCCGGCCGCCCACCACCGGGAGGTCGAAATACAGTGGAATACGAGGGGCTTATAGACGTAGTGACGGAACCCAGCGATCCAGGATCTAGAGTAGTTGTGAAAAAGAAGGGCGTAACCCCTTTTCCAACCAATTAGAGATTAATAAAAGACATTGTTTTAAGTAAACTTGAACAATTAGTGTAATCATAATTGCATGTTCCTATCTCTGAAATCCCTAATCGAGACCTTTTCGGTCCGATCTCCGTTTTCCTCATCCCGACCTTTCATGGTCAAATCCCTAATCGAGATCTTTTCGGTCCGATTTTTGATTTTCTTATCCCGACCTTTCATGGTCAAATCCCTAATCGAGACCTCTTCGGTCCGATTTTTGATTTTCTTGTCCCGACCTTTCATGGTCAATCTCTAATCTAGACCCCCTTCGGTCCGATCTCTACTTCCAATCTTGACCTTTCAAGGTCTCATCTTTTCCGATCAATTAGGATTAGGAGAAAATGCGTTTCGAGCAAAAGTTAAAGCGATAAGGGCATGTTACTTGAGCCTTCAGCCTAAACACTTACCTTCGAGTCTAAACCTTACCTATCCCCGAGTCTAAACCTTACCTATCCCCGAGTCTAAACCTTGCCTATCCCTTTCCCGCAGCGAAAAAGAAGTGAGCGAGAGTCTTGGGTCCGCCGGCTTTTCGCCTCGTACGCTCATCGCCCGTAGAGTCGGAATGGCGGATTTGACAGAAACAGGTGAGGGTATGGGAAATCGGATGATTAGGAAGGAAGAGTTAGTCCTGGCTTTGGAAAATGCCCCGAAGGATCATGAAGAAGCGAAATTTGTCATTTGCTCATCGGTGCTCTTCGCCGCAATGGAATCCAAGTAACAATTGAGTCCAACGGTTCTGGTAGTGGTCGAAGATGAGACTCGAGTAGCCATCTCGGTTCCCCGGCCTACAACCAATACTTTCCTCCATCCACATACGATCCCTTGCCGAGGACCACTCCTCCTCAATCCTTTCCAACATCCCATCTCATTGGGGCTCCATCGCCCTCGGCTCTCGTAACGGATTGGGCTTCACCCCGCCTCGTCTCTCGCCAAGCAATATTCGCCGCTTTATGCTCCGGCTTCGCATAATCGAGTTTGAGATATGTGGCTATGTTCAAGCCCCTATACCCACACTTTGAATGCGATCATGAGTTGCCAAAGGACGATCCAAGTTTTCAGCGAGTCACTACCGGACTTAATGAATTGGCCGTCGGTTGCTCGTGGTTCCCTCTGGCGATAAGAGTCCTTTTGCGAATGCCTTAACCCGAGAATCCCCGTTGACCCCCATGTGGCGATGTTGATGGAGCAAATGAAACAAATGCAGGAGAAGCTTGACCTCATGATGAGTGTCAATACTCCCTTGACCCAAGATGTCGAACCAGGCAAGGAGATGACTCCACCAAGCATAATCCAATGCCACCAACACCAAGCAGCCACCATACCCGGCTCAGCACCAGTTCTTCACAAAGGAAAGAGTGTCGTAGCCTCCTTCAGCCAAATCCAACAATGGAACCAGTTGGACAATGGAAATCCGGGTTTCGAGAACAACAAGGTCTCCAAAAAACTCCGCTCCTTTCATTTTGACAACATGGAGATGTCTTTAAGCAAGATGCTGGAAAAGCTGATGAAAGAAAAGCTGATAAAGCCACTGGAGAATTGGAAACCCAGGAATCCCCATGTTCGGTTGGATGAGTCCAAGCATTGTCTTTTCCATCGATACCATGGGCACAACACGGATGATTGCACCTATTTGAGTCATGAGATCCAGAAGTTGATAAAAGACGGGAAGCTCGAGAATCTTCATTGGCCAAAAATAGAAAGTTATGATAAGAGGTCGATTCAGGAGATACAAGGTCAGAAACGTCAGCCTGATGATTTTGGGATGCCCATGAGCAAAGTTTTCGACGATTTGGTTAAACGAGGCCTTCTCACACCTCTCGAGAGCTATAAGCCAAGAAACTCAAGTAGAGTTGACAAGACCAAGTTCTGCGAGTATCACAAGCATTTTGGACATGTGACAGACAAGTGTGTGGATCTGAAGAAAGAAATTCAGTGGCTGATCTACGAAGGAAAGCTCAAATTACCTGGCAGTCCAACCCGCGAAGAGTAGCTAGATTAGGGTCTACTTATCCTTGAGTAAGATTTAAAAAAAAAAAAAAGGAGAATATAGTCTCTCAGTCAACCTTCGTAGGTTCTAGTACTTTTCTCTTTCAATTAAGTCCTCTACGGACATTGTATTGAATCTTCAATTTTCTATAAAAGAGTCTTCTTCTTTTCTTGCTAGACTTAAGACATTATTTGCACACCTACATTACATTTAATGAAATGGTTTTATTTTATATGATCACTTGCATTGCTCAACGAACAATCTCTCGAAATAATTAACGTTCTGATTAATCGGTGTGAGAAAGTCAACTAATGCCATCAAGCCATACACTTTCCTTACCCCACAAAAAGCCTTCATTAAACCATACACTTTCCCAAACCATGTCCTCCCCATCACCTTGACCAAGTCAACGACGGCGACAACATCAAGGAACGACAAAAAAGGCCACTCAGCTTCGAAAGATTGACCCCGTGTCGACAACAACCTAGGGGCTTGGCTTAGACTTCAAGGGTATCAAGAATGTTCAAGCAGGGGCTCGCCTTGGTCCTCGGGTGCTCTAGAAAAAAAAAAAAGAAAAAGAAAAAAAAATGTGTGTAGTGCAAAAAGAGTAATACCCAGCTAGACTGAAAATCCCAGAAAAGGGCAGTCTAGGCAAAAAACAGGGTTGCACATATATAAAAAAAAAGAAGAAGAAGAAATCTTGGTGCAAAAAGAGTAATGCCCAGCTAGGCTGAAAATCCCAAAAAAAAAAAGGGCGGTCTAGGCAAAAAACAGGGTTGCACATAAAAAATAAAAGAAAAATGAGGCCAAGGACCCAGCACCGCCCATTAAAAAGCTTGACGGACAGGCAAGACCAAAGCTCAAAAAATGAAAGTTGTCGACAACAATGGGGCGGTCGAAGCAAAAGCAGAAGCATTTCATAAGCCTTTAGGCATGTGCAAGTCCTTTCTCCCCCAATGAAAGACGAGAATCAGAAAGCTATTGAAGCAGCCGTCCAAGAATGACTTGGTCAAGGAATCATCCCGAGGCCCATGCCTCATCATCCAGTCTTCTCATCACTAAAGGAACCACAAATCCCATTTCCCAAAACAGTCCGGCCAAGGCCGAACTACGGCGACCTGAGCTCCTCACAATGAGGGGAACGTAGGCAACTAGCAATGGTCCGGTCATAAGCATATTCAAATTCCCGAAAACCCGGTCTCATCAAATTCAAATTCCCGAAAACCCGGTCTCATCAAATTCAAATCCCAGAAAACCCGGTCTCATCAATGACCCTCCCTATACACAAACCTTTCTTTCACACCAGCCAACCTTGATCCGCGACACTGGTTGACTTTCTCCTCATGACTAATAAGAATGTTTTTTTTTTATATCGAGATTAGTGGTTGAATAACCCGAACATCAATAAAGGGTTTTAAGCAATCTTGTGATCATTGTAAATAAAACAAGTTTTCAGATGTCTTGACAAGTCTTCCTTTTCTACATCTTAGGAAAGATAGCGCTAAACACTGATTTTCTGTCAGCAGGGGCTTCCATACACTTTTACCAACCTTTCTACGCTTATACTCTCTCAAAAGAGTCAAACCCAAAGCGAGTTTTGTGCCTACATCGAATAAGGCCATCAAAATAACACAAAATCGGGATTATTCCCACCTTTTGAAAAATATGCCCCTGCATGTACATATCTTCCTAAAATTCTTCTCTTTGTCTGCGTCTCCTTAAGGTTGACTGGTTGACTAAAAAAAAAAATATATAGAAATAAAAAAAAAGAAAAAGGATAGGTTTTCCCTCTTCTGCTACAATTCGCATTAGGGCTGCCTCGAAAAACTCTGTCAAAGCATTCCTTTAAACTGGGGCTTCTTTAGCCATGTTTAGGGTTCATATCGGGTTCTTCACTAGGTCCCTAGATGGATTCAGTCTTGGTCAGATCAATTTCAGAATCACGATACCAATCAGATTGGGATTTTTTAGGTCACCAGACTGGGGCTTCGCCAAGTCACTTCGCTTGCTCAGCTCATTCAACCGGGGCTTTGCCAAATGAAAGGATCTTTCCTGGCTTTAGTAAGATATTGGGGCTTTGCAGAAAGTTTTTCCTCAGACCGGGGCTCCGATAAGTCACATCCATCCCTAGAAGAGAGGTTTGGTCACTTCAACATCTGCTTTGGTTATAAAAGCCTGTCAGCATCAGCTTCAAGCGCCAGAGTTTAAGAAAAGGACCTTAATCAAGACCCGAGGTTTAAACCCAGTCTCAGCCCAAGGAGGAATTCTAGTCCACGTTGACAACATCTCAATAAAAGCAGCAGTTCAGTCCACACCCAAGGAATACGATCCCACTTGCTTGAAACCCGTCTTTAACAATTTCCAAATACATTCCCTATGTGCATCCAGCCCAGTCCCTACCATGTTTCCAAGAGAAAAATCATCCCTAGGCTCAAGTAACGTGCCAATTGCTAATGATAACGTTTTCTCCCAAAAGCGCCTTCGTTACTTCCGTTATAACGAGGTAACTCTAGGCGACAGTTTCCTAATTGTCAAAACGTCGAAAATCCTAGACATCGTTCCTAACTGTCTAGATGAAGTTTGAACTACGATCAAGGCTTGATTCCTCCGGGATACATAGGTAGCCTTTCATAAAGGTTCAGCCATCCGACCACATTGGTCACCTTTTTCTTTCTCCACTCTCCAATGGTGCGTAAGCCTTTCATGAGAGTCCAATTTTTTGACCATTTTGGTCACCTCTTTTGATTTGGCACTTTCCTATGAAGGATTGGTTGTTTGACCTCCTAGGTCACCCCGTTTCCATCCTTATAGGGAGGGACTAATATCTCTTTGCCATTGTCCCAAGGAGGCCAGGTAGGTGACCTCTTTTGGTCACCCAATTCCAACCTGTGTCTGCGATTCCATTACAGTTCCAAAGGCAATGAAAAGCACAGTTTAGGCTTACTATGTCGCGCGACATAACAAGCCATGTCGTGCGACATAACAAGCCACATCAGACATCAGCAATCTGCAGCTTCCTGTTCTCCCCAGGGCAATCCCCGACTTGTCAATGGCTGTAAATACCACCCATCCACCTCTCAAATGCATAAGGAAGGGTTCATTTACCCCATATACACTCATGCATTCATTTACAAGCTAAAAATTCATCCAAGTCATCCATTCAAACCATTTGTACATACAAAGTAGATCAAGTCCAAAAGTTGTGCATAAAAAAATAATAACATGTGTTTTCCCCAAAGGGGGTACAATAACCAAAAGCCACAAATGTCTAGGGAAAAAGGGGCTACTCTGAATCATCTCCATCCCCATCACCCTCCTCATCTCCATCCTCGTCGTCATCCTCGGCCTCCTGCGGCTCATCGTCGGGATCGTCCGAAGGTGCCTCATAAGCTATGGTCCCCGTGCGATAGTAGTCGCCAAGCTCCGTGATGACGACAGTCAAGCTCGTAACTGTGGCCGTCTCGGCTCCACCATCCTCATCCTCATCCTCATCATCATCGTCAATCTCAATGGAGTGCAGTAAAGAGGCACATTTGCGATCTTTGTCCGAGGCGTCGGTCCTCTAGTGCTCCCGCCGGTGCCCACGTCATCGTAGCGGCTCTTCTTCCTTCTCGGTTGGCCGGGTGGAGAGATATCAATCGAACCCCGTGACCGGCACCGATTCTTCCGAAACTCATGCCTTTTGGAGCTTGCCAATCATGCCCACGCGCCGGTATATGCCCCGGTCAAATGTCTGTAAGCCTGAGCGTAAACCTCGTTACAAGCGAGACATAAAAAGCGTCGAATGCGGTTCTTGATAACAAAAAGAGATGCAAGCAATCCAAAGAGGCGTAAGGAACAAGACTTACAGATCTAGAACCTCGCGGGAGCACCGGATGAGGATGAGTGCGGGACATATCAATGTGAGCTCGCCTCATGCGACCGCCACCCCGATAATCAATGAAAGTCGGGGCAAAGGAGGTCTAGCTACGTAGCCAGTTGAAGGCCCCGCGCTATGAGCGCCATAACCAACCCTGGTCTGTGGGGACTGAAGATGTCTAGCCACGTACAAAGTATAGTCCCCCTCCCGTGTGTAGAGATGTGCTGCCATGCCTACAATCAGAGCATCTACATTCGCCAACTGGCGAGGCAACCACATCCTAGCTGGAGGATCATCAGGGATCCGAGCGTGCCTATTCGGCCCATGCTGTCTATACACCCTCTCTCCTAGATACAAGGCGTCTCCGGACAAGCCCACCAGTAGCTTGCGACACTCTGTGAAGTGCGCAGCGTGATCTAAATCCAAAGCGCCATAACGGCCAGTCCAGGGGAACAAGCTCAGCCTCTGTGGAATCCCTCTCAGGCATGTCAGCGTGTCATGATACGAGGCCGTGATCCTGCACCTCGAACCCTCCGGCGTCCTGGTCTGTTTCCTGGCATCCTTCGTCCACCGACGAAGAGCAGGAAAAGTGGTGGCAGGAAACTCATCTTTGATCTGCCACTCATAACAGCCAAAGTACTCGAAGGCCCAAGCCTGAAAAGGAAAAGAAAAGTCAAATAAGGAAAGTAATGATGAAGTGAAATGTGCTAAGGAAAAAAGATCAAGGTGAGAGAATACCTCGAAAGCCAGATGAAAGCAGGTGAAGTACTTCGCCTTCCCTCGACTGACGTCATCTAGGGCCAAATACATCTCAGCTAAGCCTGCCTCCCCCCAGGATAGATTCCCGACAGTATCCCATGCTCTCAAAAGCTCCAACAACGAAACCAAGGCAGTAGAGGCGCTGTTAATGAACAGCATGTCGGAAAAGCCCACCCATAAGAAAGCCCTAGCCAATCTCTCGGCTCTCAGCCGGCTCTCAACGGGATCATCTACCACAATGTAGTCCCTGCTCTGCCCCTCGATCAAGCCATGCAACTCGCCTAACTCATATCCATTCCCCTTCTTATTGTGGGGAACGAAGCCAAGTAAGCCCATAAAATCAGCATCAGCAATCGTCTGGGGCTCAGCTCCCTGTGCAGGCTCCTCTAGGTAGAGCGGCTCATCCGTGAAGGGCAGTCCTGTAATGATCGCAAAATCTAGCGGAGTGATCGTCGTCTCACCCCAAGAGAAGTGAAACGAATGTGTAGTCTCCCACCAATACTCTCTGAAGGCCCTCACCAAGTCTACACTCCTCTGAGTGTCTCCAATGGCCCTCGCCATCTCGAAAAATCGTCCTAGCCCGACAGCATAAATCATGCCCTTAGGCGAATGTATCTGGTCCTGGCTACCCGGCAAGCTCTGCCATAGCCTGCCAATCGCCTCCGGAGAGCCACGGGTGCGTAATTTCTGCAAGAAAACATGGCACAAGTATCAATATTTCGTGCTATTTCTTGAAATCATCTCAAGCAAAAAGTAGGTCAAAATGGATCAATGTATGGCATGCATTTACGCATTACATTTCCTAGATTCATTCATGTTCACAGGCCAATCCATATGAAGTTCAAATGCAGTCTGAAGAAAAACTCAGTTCAAATCAATTTCGCACAAATTGAAAAATTTTCAAGAAACCCTAGGTTTCTTACCTCTTCTTTCTTCGTGACATCTGAAGTGTGCTCATCGAGCTGTGGGTAGAAATCTCCTCTTGGTGCTTCCGGAAGAAACGGCCGTTGATTCCTTTGCACCCCCTTTCTTCGAGTAGCTAAGTTGGCATGTTGAGAAGCCCTCTTGGTCGGATAGAGCCTAGGAGGCATTCTTCAATTGAATCGGACTAAGAAGTGTTGGATTTCTCTCGATTTCCTTCGAATCCCCCTCTCTGATGTTCGCCCTCTCTCTTCTCACTGTCGCCTCCCTCTCAATTTCAAGCCTAATTAAATTTCAAATGGCGATTGTGCGTATTTTTTTAATAAATCTGTCCACAGGGCCTGTTATGTCGTGCGACATACTAAGCCCCCTGTGGTGATTTTACCATTTTGCCCCGAAGGCTCCATTTTACAATTTTGTCCCCCGTAGGCTTCTTTTACCCTTTTATTGCCCCTGGCATTTTCAATCACTTTCAATTCAGTTTTCCCTCTAGTGCCCCCGAGGCCTATTTTACAAATTTACCTCTGTGATTCAGTTTATTTGCCCTTGGCATTTTCAATTTTATTTTTCAAATAATCAGGATACATCCCAGTTTTCTTTATAAAAAATTATTCGGGTGCGTCCCACTTTTCTTTACAAAAACTATTGATTCCTTCCAACTTCTCTACAAAATCCAACCTTTTTCGCAATCTCCGTTATTCCGTTATAACGGGATAACGTTAGGTGACAGCCTCCGAATTGTCAAAACTCTAAACTTGTGCTACCTCTATCCGCGAATAGTGATGTATGCCCAAGTCATTCCAACTTGTGCTACCTCTATCCGCGAATAGTGATGTATGCCCAAGTCATTCCAACTTGTGCTACCACTATCCGCGAATAGTGACGTATGCCCAAGTCATTCCAACTTGTGCTACCACTATCCGCGAATAGTGACGTATGCCCAAGTCATTCCAACTTGTGCTACCACTATCCGCGAATAGTGACGTATGCCCAAGTCATTCCAACTTGTGCTACCACTATCCGCGAATAGTGACGTATGCCCAAGTCATTCCAACTTGTGCTACCACTATCCGCGAATAGTGACGTATGCCCAAGTCATTCCAACTTGTGCTACCACTATCCGCGAATAGTGACGTATGCCCAAGTCATTCCAACTTGTGCTACCACTATCCGCGAATAGTGACGTATGCCCAAGTCATTCCAACTGCTTTACCACTATCCGCGAATAGTGACGTATGCCCAAGTCATTCCAACTTGTGCTACCACTATCCGCGAATAGTGACGTATGCCCAAGTCATTCCAACTTGTGCTACCACTATCCGCGAATAGTGACGTATGCCCAAGTCATTTCAACTTGTGCTACCACTATCCGCGAATAGTGACGTATGCCCAAAGTCATTCCAACTTGTGCTACCACTATCCGCGAATAGTGACGTATGCCCAAGTCATTCCAACTTGTGCTACCTCTATCCGCGAATAGTGACGTATGCCCAAGTCATTCCAACTTGTGCTACCACTATCCGCGAATAGTGACGTATGCCCAAGTCATTCCAACTTGTGCTACCACTATCCGCGAATAGTGACGTATGCCCAAGTCATTCCAACTTGTGCTACCACTATTCGCGAATAGTGACGTATGCCCAAGTCATTCCAACTTGTGCTACCACTATCCGCGAATAGTGACGTACGCTCAAGTTTCCCAACTTAAGTTATCTCTATCTCCGTCATAAAGAGATAGCGCCATAAGCTCTAGCTTCTTCGCACACCTCCGAATTGTCAAAATCTCAAGGATCCTAGACATCGTTCCTAACTATCTAGTGATGCTTGAACTACGATCAAGGCTTGATTCCTCCGGGATACGTAGGTAGCCTTTTATAAAAGGTCCAGCCACTCGACCACATTGGTCACCCAATCCATCTCGGCATTCGCCAGATTGGATCCTTTTCTATCGACAACCCCACTCGCCCTGCAAGTGACGTTGCCGAGGGGCTTCTGTAAGTACCCAAATCTGGCTCATGCCTTCCGGATAATTTTCCTGGCAATTTCGGTAATTTTTCCGGTAATTCCCCGGATTTTCCTAAAGTTCCGGAACGATTCCGGAACTGTTCCAAGCCTTTTAAGGGCTGAAGGGAATGCTTGGTGATTAAGAAACACGTTTTTCTTAATCCCAAAACCCTTCTAGAAGACTGCCACCTTGCATGTTTCTAGAAAAATCCAGATTTGGCTACTTATGTCGTGCGACATAACCAGCCAGGAAGAGTTCTAGAACCATGCCACCTTGCATGTTTCTAGAAGAATCCAGAAGTGGCTACTTATGTCGTGCGACATAACCAGCCAGGAAGAGTTCTAGAACCATGCCACCTTGCATGTTTCTAGAAGGAAAACGGTTATGGCTTATCATGTCGTGCGACATAACAAGCCCATGCAGGCAGCCTATAAATAGAGGTCTTCACCTCTCATTTTAACACACCTCCTCCACCCCTCAGTCCCCCTCTATAGGGAATACGCTCCAGAAGCCTCCTCTCTCCTCACATACCCCCCAAATCACCTCAATCCTACCAAACTAATCACACACACACTTCCCACACACACACACACTTCCTATACATCAAGAACTCGAGGTTCTCAAGGATCCAAGGCTCGAACTCGGCCTCCGGAGGAGGACGCTAGAAGGCTCCTATATCTAACTTGATATAGGAGTTGTGGATCTTCAAGGGTAACGAGTTTCTACCCCTTTTCCACTCTCTATTTTCCTTTGAATATGAAATCTATGTGTTACATGCATTGATAATGTAGCATTCTGATTAAAGTTGCATGCTTTAGCTTCATATTACCCAGATCCACATTTTATTTCATTACATTTCATATAAAATCTCTGTTTTGACTTGGTTTTGCATGAACACTCAAGATGAGTGTGGATCCCTCATATCCACACCCTCTTGAAGTGTTCATTATCAATAAACATGCTCTCTGAGATTTGTTTGTGAAGTAACTTGACCATTTTGGTGCCTTGTTACCTCTGCAAATCTCAGTTGTTTAGGCTTCTGCAAAATGGCTTATTATGTCACGCGACATAGGCAGCCTATGTCGCGCGACATACATAGCCAGTTTGCAGACTCCTTATCTTTTCAGCTGCAATCTGATGTTTTCCTTTTCTAATGCACCAATCTGCATTTAAACTAAAACATTTGCATACAGAGCAACATCATTTGCATTAAAAGGATATCTTTTTCACCAAAATGACATCTTTGCTTTAATGGTGCATCCTTTGCACTCAAAAAACCCCTTTTCACATTAAAGATGCATCTTTTGCATTTAAAAACCCATTTTCATGCATTAAAAAAAAAAAAATCATTCTTTGCCATTTTCATGCATCATTTGTGCATTAAATGCTATTTTCCAACATAAAAATACATTCTTTACATAAAAATCTTTTCTTTGCACAAAAAGGCATCCCTTGCAACCAAAAGACATTCTTTACACTCCAAAAATGCCATCTTTTCACTAAAGTATCATTTTTACATGCATTCCCCCATGTCCCCATTAGCAACCTTGGAACGGACCGGTGTAAAAGTTCTCATCTTTGCATCGTTCCTTCCATTAAAGGTTCCATATCTCTTTAGAAAGGGACACCTTGAACCCTATATCTCCGATTATCGCTTAAGAAAGAGTATGAAGCCTCTATACGAGCTCGACCGTCTTAAAGCGTAGGATTGATGGGCTAAGGACATTCCTTCCTAAAGAACCTCATCTTTGACCACAAGGAGAGTCATTCTCTCGATCACGCAAGTCCCGAGGGTCCCGAGGTTAAAATGCGATGATCATAAGTCATAAGATGAGGACGGGATCATAATCCCAAATACATAAATTCCAAGGAATCCCGAGCGACAACCAACAAATGGTTTGTACGTCCGGAAGATAACTTGGGACATTTCCCCTTTTACTCTCAAACACATGCACACAAAGAAAGCACGCAAGCAAACACGATTAATGAAATCTCGGGAGACTTGCTCCGGCAAGGCACTTTGGGTGAACGCCAAACGTTCTTCCCAAGGGGTAACTTAACCTCCGAACCCATAAAACCTTTTTTTCAAAGTTTTGAGGTAATCAAAATGGCGTGGCGACTCCGTTTTTCAAATAACTCGGATGTCTTCAAACTCGCGTGAATTCCAATAAACAAAATTTGGGGCACACATTCACAGTTCTGCAACACCATTTGATTGAGGGGTGTAGGGAGGAGTCTCTTCATGTACTATTCCGTTTTCTTGGCAATAATACATGAAGGGGTTAGACTTATATTCACCTCCTCTATCAGACCTTAACCGTTTAAGTTTCTTGCCAGTTTGTGTTTCTGCTTCGTTCTTAAATATAATGAATTTATCTAATGCTTCATCCTTAGAATTAAGCAAGAACACATAACAGTATCTACTAGCATCATCAATAAAGGTGAGAAAGTATTTCTTTTTGTCTTTGGTCAACACACCATTAAATTCACAAATATCAGTATGAACTAAATCTAGAATTTCAGAATTTCTCACAACCGTTTTAAACGGACCTTTTGTAGATTTAGCTTCAACACATACGTGACACTTAGAATTCTTATCAATAGCATGTTTAGGAATAATATCTAAGTTCATCATTCTTTTCACAGAATCATAGTTAATATGTCCTAAACGACCATGCCAAACATTTGAAGATTCAATGGAATAAGAAACAGGATAATCAATAGAACTAAAATTATTGTGCAAACACACATCAGTTTCAACTCTAATTTTAAATAAACCATCCGAGGAATAACCTTTCCCCACAAAACTACCAGAATCCAAAATTATAACCTTATTACACTTAAATGAAATCTCAAATCCTTCCCTAACTAGACTAGAACCACTAATAATGTTGCGACGAATATCAGGAACGTGATACACTCGATGCAAGGTAAGAATGCGCCCATTGGGAAACCTCAGGTCCACGCGTCCAGTCCCAAGCACCTTTGCAGCACTAGAGTTCCCCATCGTCACTGATCTACCACGCTCAGGCTGGTAAGACACAAATAGCAATTTATCAGCACAAACGTGCACATTTGCCCCAGTGTCAACTAGCCACTCGTTGGGTTCATAGACAGTAAAGATTTCAGGATAAGAAGTTACATACTTTGTAACATTGCAGGTCAGAGCGTCAACTCCAGGTGCGTCAGAGTCAGGATCATCATAATCCTTCGGACCCAACACCATGTTGACAGCAGGATGGTCATCAGCAGAGGCTTGTGGTCCTTTTCCTTTCTTGGACGGGCAGTCCCTAGAAAAGTGTCCACCTTCTCCACAATTCCAGCCTGCTGTTTGCTCTTGGCTTCCTAAAGTTATTTTTCTTAACTTTAAGTTTATCATGGTTTTCTTTATCCTTAGAAGTTTTCACACCTTTTCCTTTAAACTTGCTTTTACCGGTTATCATATTAGCAGCAGCCTCCACAGGTACACTCGGTTGGTTACCGTTATGCACCTCCTGAATCGCAATTGCATTCATCAATTCATTGAGTGTCAAGTTTCCAGTACGATGCTTGAGGGTCATACCGAATTCCCCCCAAGATCGAGGAAACTTCTCAATGATAGCCATGACAACGAACTTATCAGGAAGTCCCATGTCAGCATCCTTGAGTGACTGCAAAATGATTTGGAGTTCGTGCACTTGGTCGGTAACCGACTTTCCCTCACTCATGTGATAATTCAGGAACTTTCCCACTTGGTACTTTTCCACACCGGAGTCATCGGTGCTGTACTTCGTGGAAAGCGTTTCCCACAGTGACGCAGCAGTGAGAGGAGCAGAGCAATAAACATCAAAGAGTGCATTCGACAAAGCTGACAGAATGCATCCTCGAACAACATCATCCTGCTCCTTCCACAGTTTAACAGCAGCCACATTAACTGGATCATCACCATTCAGAGCGGGACATTTGGATGTCAGCATACCAGACATGCCCTTAATTGACAGCCAGATCTTCATGCGTTCAGACCAACGCTTGAAGTTCTTGCCACCGAACTTCTCCGGAAGATCGGAGGTGTCAACTAGGGACTTAAAGGGAGAGCTAGAGGAACCACCAGACATGATCAAATAAAAACTATTTTCTCTTAGACTGTTGGAAATTAAATTAATAAGCACCACAGATTAAACAACGATTTAATCAACAGTAGGGGATTTTATTGATCAAGTCAAGAACGTACCAATTAAGATGCCAATAGCAAAACCGAAAGCCAAGGAACAGGATCAGGAAAACAGACAGAAACAATAAAACAAACGGTTAGAAAACTTATCGTGATTTGATCGAGTCGCCTTAGGAAGACTGTCCTAAGAGAAAATATTGCCCCCAATTGGTGCAACTCAGGTACAGGCAAATTTCTCCGAGGATAAAACGATCACGGACTACGTACCACAGAGCAGCACACAGGTAGGTAGTCACCGGCGGTCCTATCTCAATCGCCTTGAATCTCACGAACAAATCTCTATGAACGGGAGTAATCGATCAATGAATAAAAGCAAGAGAATTGTGTTTCTCTTCAATATTCAAGTGTCAAAAACGGCTGGAGATATTAGAGTATTTATATGTGTGGTAAAACTAGAATTTTAGGGCTTAAAAAGACCTAAAACTGATCTAATTCGGCCCAGGAAAATCGCATCTCCGTCACAAGCGCGGCCGCCCTTAAGGATGGCGCGACCGCGCTCAACACAGGATTTGGAAGCTCATCTCTCGGCAATGAAGCGCGGCCGCTCTCGGCCTAAGCGCGGCCGCCCTCGAGCACAGAACATCCGACGGGATTTTGCCTTAGCCAAAACCAGTTCAAGCCCAAATGACCATTCAATGTCATATGCTATGAACTTCATACCACATATACCAAATATTCCAACAATCAGAGGTAAAGTAGGAGTTGCGCCCATTGAGAATAAAATGAGGGAAAATCGTCTACGGTGGTTTGGACATGTGAGAAGGAGACCGAGTGATGCACCGGTTAGGAGGCTGGAACAGTGGAGAAATGATAAAATGGCGAGGGGTAGGGGAAGACCCAAACAAACTTGGATTAGAGTAATTGAAAATGATATGAATTTATTTGGAGTGGATGAAAGTATGGTGTTGAAGAGGCCGGAGTGGAGGGCAAAAATCCAAGTGGGGGTTGATTTTTTATTTTTTATTTTTTTTATTTTTTTATTTTTTTATATTTTATTTTATTATTATTATTTTATTTTTTATTTTTTTTTCACGATAACATATGAGGATTCATGTTAGCCGACCCCAAATTATTTTGGGACTAAGGCTTTGTTGTTGTTGTTGTTGTGGTAATTTACTAGAGATTAATGTGATTTCGTATTAGACTCGGATACGAGTAAGGAAAAGTGTGGAGTACACGCTCATTTGAGTTAATACAATTTCGATCACGATAAAGAAGTAAGGGTTATGGGGCAACACTTTTGACTTTGCTGATATGCTCGGCCGAGCAGAGTGCTTGACTCGCCCGAGCATAGCACAGCAGATTATCAAAGTTTCTAGACAGTCATGCTCGGCCGAGGCATATGCTTTGCTCGGCCGAGCAGAATGATTGACTCGCCCGTGCAAGACACATGACACGGTCGAGCAGTTGGGCAAAAGTCTCTGGACATCTTTGCTCGACCGAGCAAGGCACATGACTCGGCCGGGCAGTTCCTGAACAGGTGTTATTTCAAACTGAAAGGACACAATGGTTGGCTAAAATCATGACAGTTGGAAACTTAACTGATACCTTCTCATTTGTTTAAATACAAAGTTTGATCTCTTTTGCAATATTCCCTCCGTCCCAAAATGTTTGTCCCATTTGACTTTTTTGTTGAACTTTGACCACAAATATATGACAATTTAATCATGTTCATGAAATTCTAAAAATTTCTATTGATTAACCATTAATAATATTATCAACAACAACTTTTAGAATTTCATGAACATGATTAATCTCTCATAAATTTGTGGTCAAAGTTCAACAAAAAAGTCAAATGGGACAAACATTTTGGGACGGAGGGAGTATACGATAAGATACAACGAAAAACACAAAACAATTCTCAAGTTTAAGATTTGTCTTCTTTGCCTAGAAACAAATTGTGTGATTGTCTTATCCCAATAGAGATTTCGTGTAACCCAGGCAATAAGGGTCGAAATACTTTATTCGAAAAGTGGATTATACACGATTCAATCATATATCCAGGATTATCATCCATACCGAACCCCAATCTCTAACAAACGAATAAAGTATTTTGTGATAATCACGGCTGGAGGAAGTACTGTGAAGGAGATGACGAGTAAATTTGGGAAGCTGAACAAGTTTGATGGGCATGATTTTAGACGTTGGCAGAAGAAGATGCACTTTCTTTTGACAACGTTAAAAGCTGTGTATATTCTATCTACCCCTATCCGTGTTGTCAACGTAGCAATAGCGGTGGTTAGTCCCTCGATATCTGCCCTTATTACTTGATCCCCCATAACGAATCAGTGATGAAAGACATGATAAAGCCTGCTCTGATACCAACTGACGCAGCACGGAAGCGATAGATTCGTGTTTAGCGCACTAAACACAAGAGTTCTCAAGCGAAAAACCCTAGGAACACAAGGAACTGGAATCTACCAGAAAAGAGATAAAACTCTTCAAATTAATCAATCAAAAAAACTTAGTTTAACAAACCCTAAAAGGTGTTTAAATACTCCTTAAAACCTTAAAACAAAATAAGCAAACAAGGACTAAAATAACCCTACTTAAAGTACCAAAAATTCAGCAAACAGGAAAACAAGGAAATTGGTCCGTCACTTGAGGCGCCCGCTTGGGAGAAGATCAAGCGCCCGCCTGGGCAACAGAAGCTAGGGCTTTCGACAACCATGGTGAGGCGCTCGCCTGGGGCATGTCAGGCGCCCGCCTGGACTCCAGCAGCTGATGGGCAGGGGCGGATCCAGGGGGGGCAGGCGGGGGCACTCGCCCCCCCCCCAGCGGCGAAAATGCAGTGGAAATTTTTTTTTTTTTGCCCCCACCATATTTTTGTTATATATGTATATATATAATTAACTTCAAGATTAACACCAGTGAGTGGTGTGGTTCAGCGGTAGAAGGGGTGAAGTTAAAGCCTTTGGTGTTTCCTTTCAAATCCATGTTCGAACCCTGCTACCTACATTTTTAATTAATTTTATTTGTCTTCCATCTTTGCTATTCTTTCTCTTAATTTCCTCACATTTTTTCAATCTTAATTAATTCGTATGGCTTTTCCCATTTTTTTTGTTTTTGGTCTTTCTTCCTACTAGTTCATAGCCCGTCGAAATTCGACGGGAATAATAAAGCTAATCAATTAAGAAAAACTGATGCAAAGCAATTGTAGAGATTGAGAATCTTAAAACTATTGTTGAGTTCGAGTCGAGACTACAATGAAAAAATATCGAGTCGAGTTTCCATGGGTCGAGTCGAGTTGCTATGAGACCTGCCGAGTTTGACTCAGGTATTTGGAATTGAGCTCGGCGGGCTTATGGGTTCGAATCGAATATGCCATGTAGAGTTATGTGAGACCGAGTCGAGTATGGTAAACCCGATTCGAGTCAGTTTACCGAGGGAATAACAATGAAAATAAATCAGATGTAATAAGATGTAGAAAGGGCATAAATAGAGGAAGAACAACAATGCATGTCAGTACATTAGGAAGCCGTACGATCACTGTATGAGTGCAACACTGCAACATGAAAACATCTTGCCAACTGAGCATAAGGATTAAGGAAGATACAATATATACAATGACCCATTCCTATGAATCAAGAATTCATTCTGCAGAATGTATAAAGCTCAAAGCTTTATAATGTAAACAGAGTTACAAAACCAAAAAATTTCAACTACTGATCCACATCAAATTCAATTCATACAATTCAAAAGCAATTGATTTAGTACTGATTGAATAATAACATAGTTACAGAGTAACCAAACCAAAATCTGTAACAAAACCAAAGTCTTTCTCCTGCTGCTCCTTTTTTGCTTGTTTAAACTACAATTGCATCATATCTGCACCAACACATAAAACAAACATAAATAAATTAGGCAATAATCATTTAGGTTGCAGAACATTCATTCATAAACAGTATTGCAATAACAAAAATGAAACAAACTTAAATTATATTTAAAGAATTACCTGGAATCAGAAGCATGCAAATAAGTGGTTTCAAGAAAAAATAAATTATTCTCTCATCCTTAAATTATATTTAAAGTTCTGCAACCAAAATGTTAAATGTAAAACCATCAGGACATATACCATTGTTCCTCATTTCCTCATAAAGCATATTAGCTTGACCAATTTCTCCAGCTTTAACATATCCATCCATCAAAGCATTATACATTGAAGCATTTGGAAAAATGCTCATCTCCAAAGATTTGATTGAAAAACTTCCTTGCTTCCACATTGTTTCCTTCCTTGCACAAGGCATTAATAATGGTTCAAAATGTAACGGTGCTTGGATGACAACCCATTTCAATCATAAATTTCACCCAATTCAATGCATCCAACACTTTCCATCTGATGCAATATGTATTAATCAAAATGTTATATGCATAAACATCAGGTTCCCATCCGAACTTTTTCATCACATGTAGTAAACTATTTCCAATTACAATACAATCATTTCTACAAAACCCAAGAATCATAACACTGAAAGTAATATCCCTAAACAACTTCCACACACTACCATAATCACCAACCCTAATCAAATTAAATTTGGATTGGTTGTTAAATGAAAAAGTTTCCTAATATCCTCTCATTCACTTGATGCATTGCCTCTTTGGGATACATTCAACAGTAGAAAGACACCTGACAATTTGTATGAACTCATAATATTTTCACATGTCTATGAATGATCCACAATCACTTTAGGGGACATTTCTATTCTCCAACATGTAAAACCTCAAACATGGAGAATGGGCAACTCAAATTGAATGAAATAACTCTCTAAGATGGCAAACAAAATTGACGTATTCCGTCAATTCTTACCTTATACAAAATTTCTATATCCAACAAAATTATAGGTATGTATAAGTGGAAAAAGATACAAAATCATAAGTCACTGAGCTAAATTCAAAAAAGGCATCTTTGACTGGAATGAATTAATGTACACCTTAATATGGCCAAATATAGGTTAGTTAATTTGTTTTCTATACCTTAAGATCTTTTTTCTTTTTTTTTTTTATATAATACGACGCATTTTGCTTTCAGGATGTATACAATACAATGTAAAAATGATTTTCCATAATAATCTGAATATCATCAACATTGTAAATAAATAACCCAAAATCCAATCTCTAGATACACAAAACATGTGTGAAAAACAAAAGGGATGCTAGGACGTGCCCCGCCTCGTCGACCAACAGCTACGTAACAAAACCTTTGAACGTTTAAACACTTCACCAAGAAGTACTCAAAGATTTGAAACAGCTTAACAATGCAAAAACTTCCAACATTTAGGTTTGTCACATAGGTGCCCGTAACACGAATTAGTTATTATCCCCAAGTATATATAATTTCGATTCATACATACACTACTCACAATTTCATAAAGGGTATGGTGTGGAGTTCTCATTTCATTTTATCCTTTTTGCATTCATTTATTTATTAATCATAAGGTTATGCTATGTTTGGGAATTGGGGATGAGAAGATAAACCTTCTAATCTTTGGTATGAGCAAATTATGCTACAGCAACTTCAATTTCAGTGGATGGGAGTGGGGCCACATACTCTTCTTCCTTGCGTGGGCTATAAATCCCATCTTCCTTTGGTGTGTGGATAGTGACAACATCAGGCAAATAAACCGATCAATAATTCAAATCAATAGGTTCGAGTAGCATAGAAGAGGAAACATTACATTCAATTATCATTCCAAGATATCATATATGTTACACTCACTTTGAGTCTTGAAATCATACCTCGGCATCATTCACATATGGTGCAAATCTATCATGAATGTAAATTGTTTCACAATCATATGATTGCTTTCAATGGCACAATTTAAGCACCACCCAAACCATTTGGCAACATTATCTCATGATATAGCAACTTTAAGGTAATCCTTTCTTGCAATCCTATCATGCTTAACGTATATCAAAAAAGTAACAATTTAACCACCACGAAATTTTATTTTTCGGAATATCTCATGATATAGCAACTTTAAAGGTGATCCTGTCCTGAAATCCTAAGAAAATTAAAAAATAGCCAACGAACCCATTAAAGCAAAGAACTCCATAATGCATTCACATAACCAAAAGCACACATAGCGAACAGTCATTTTAATAACACAGTTGAACACAAACACACCATAAAGCACAAATATATTGGCAAACCATTAATAATTCCCTTATGAATAACTACAAACCAAATGAAATAAGGAAGGGGAAGGGAATACCTCAACAAACTCACTGATTGGGCGGAGGCGGTAGTCTCTCCATCATCAAGCGCATCATCCGCATTTGCTCCTCCCTGAATGACTGAGCTTGCCCAAGTTCGTTGTCAAGCTTCCCTTCCAATCTTTCTCTCCACATCTGGTTAGTCTCAACCTCTCGCTCCACTCTATTCTGCAAATGCCCAAACTCTATCCTCAATCCTCTAACGTTCTCTTCAATACTTTCTACTTGCCCCGCCAAGTAATATGCTGCCTCTGTAGAATCCATGTCGTGCATTTCCCTCTCACCTTCATCATCAACTCCATGGCCTATTAGTGGTCCTAACCTCGCTCGATTGAAGCTGGTGAGTGTGGACTTATCAATCTTCGTCCCCGGCTTCAGATTACGGATATCCCCTCGCATATTAAGCCCTGCCATCTCTGCCAACTCCGTGATAAGAATAGGAAAGTTGAAGTTCGACCTTCCAATGTTGTTTGCCAATCTGATGATCTCATGTCTCATAATCAATCCGGTGTTTATTCTGCTTCTCGAAACCACAACATGCATCAGTGCTGCCCTTCTCCAGCTAACATCCCCATAGTGTGATGAGGGCATAATCCGCTCACATATAAATCGGTGTAAAATGGCTAACTCCTCACTAAGATACCTCGTCTTCATTATGTTTCCCTTGTTGTACCATGTAGGGTCAATGTTCACCCCAAGTGTGAGTGAGAATGCTGGGAGTTGAGCCAATATTCCCTCCTTTGTCTTCATCTTCCTTATCAAATTCTGATACGCACAATTAGCCTCCGACAAATTAGCTGGCATACTGTAATACCTATTGATCACCGTGCTGGTATACGGGACCTCAAACCCACGCACATAAGAATTGGGCGTATCACCTCTAGCACACACATTGGCATAAAACTCCTGAACAATTCTACCCAAACCCCAAGTGCCCGGGTTTGACGCAAGCATCTTCCATTTATAAAAAGAAAAAATATCCTTTAAATTACAACTTTCCCAATCGAATTCCCGTTCTATGTTGAATGCATTACCCATATGAGCATTAAAAACTTTTTCCGCTTTGTCGGAAACAAACCTAGTTTGATCAAATTGGGGTTCTTCAACAACAGGGGGATTGGGAACATTTTTATCTCTACCACGTTTACCCATTATACTAACCAAAAATAGATTAGAAAAAGAAAAAAAATACCGGAACAGAGTCGCCGGATTGTGACCGGAATTTCACGTCGAATATCACCGGAATTGGAGGGGATGAGCTGGAAAAGCAACCCTTGGACGTCACTACGTTCCCCACTAACTCTTCCTTCGAAAATCTCTCCAAAAAGAAAGCTTTCCACCCAAAAAATTACAACATGTCAAAGCTTCGAATTTCTCCACCCAACCCGGAATTAATGGAGGATAAGTGTTGAAATTGGGGATTGGAAGAAGTTTAGTGAGTGGGTTTATGGATTTGGTGGTAGGGGTTGATGATTTCAAAGTTAATTTGAGGATTTTTAGATAAAGGGATGAAGGGAACCGTGGGTTTGGTAGAGACAACTTGAAAATCGCTAAGTTTCTGGAATTAGGGCTCGTAATTAGGCTCCAAAACCACAAAATAACCTATCTACTGATATTGGGAGCGGACGCTCCCCATTACTGGGAGCGGACGCTCCCTGATTCCAGAAATTTTGGATTGAATTGTCAATATTGGGAGCGGGAGCTCCCATCAATTTGGAGCGTGCGCTCCTATGTCCGTAAACCGTGAGACTGTTGAGCAAATTTGGGAGCAATTGCTCCCCTATTTTTGGAGCCAGTGCTCCCGGGCTTCCAGAGGATTTTTTTTTTTGTTATAGTATATTCACTATGTAACCACCTCCGTTCCAATATAACTTATTTATTGCTCAATTTGATTATTTCATAAATAGTAACCCAATCAAAAAAGTTGATATTTTAATGAACTTACATATAATTAAGAAAGATGACATTTTAGAAAAAGTTACTTATATAAGTATTTCAAATAATAAATAATAATACAAATTACGAAAAAATTTCTTATAGACAACATTTGACATTTTATAGACAACATTTGACATTTCCATGGAAAGAGACTTGGCACGGGTCGTTCACGTGCAATTTGGGATGACTTCTTCGTTATAAACCTTAACTTCATCTTCCCTTTTAATCATTATTCAGTTAAGAATAAACTTCCATATGAGTACCATAATCTCAAATTTGTAAAACTACCAAAAAACATATATAACCATTGATCCACTTAACCAAAAGTGAGTACCATAATTATAAAATGTGCATACATATGTATAAACTACCAAAAGACATCACAAATGATATCCATGCCACTTAAATTGTCTTAATATGGCATCACCATCAAACAAATCACCAAAGTTAATTTTTTTCAAACCAAAATACCCAAAGTTAATTTTTTACAACCAAAAGAAATCAGTAGGTGAAATTAGTCTTCCGTCAAATCTATGATTATTGTGTCAATCTTCTTAGGTGCTATCCATTTATTCCATTCAATTCTTTTTGACCTTCTAACTTTAGGATGCCAGAGCACTTTGTTGTTTTCCTTCTTGATTTGAGGCAGCCCCAATGTCTCGCAAAGGCGATTATGACCCACTTGGTCTGTACCAGCATATACCACAATTTGCATTTCCCCAGGAGGTGGTTGTGGAATAACCTCCTATAACAACAGTTGTTGAATTAAGTAAGCAACTACCAAATAAAGAGACAACATTATTGCATAAATAATAAAAGTAAAGAAAATAAAATATAATACAAGTGGAGTATTTTTTATACCTCATTACCAGCCAAACTTGAATTTTCCTCGCCATCATTTAAAGCATCTGACAAATCCCTTAATACCATATCACAATCAGTTAGTAAAACCTCAAATCCAGTACTTGCTGGAACAATTTTTTTTTCTAAAGGACATCCACTGTTGTTATGTCCAGTTTTCATGCACAAACTACATTCATTTGGAATTGCACCATGTGATCCTTCCCCTTTAACCTGCAAAAACAAAAAAAATAATATTAATAAGAATACTGTTAAGAAACCAACATATTATAACATCAATTAAAATTGTTTACCTGAATCCAATATTGATCTTTACCAAATGGGCATGTGTTCTTGTTATGTCCATCTCCCTTGCACAAACTACACTTATAAGGCCTTTTACAGATTCTTCTCTTCATAGTATTCAAGTGCTAACCAAGATATAGTGCTTTTACTTTGCAAATGATCTGCCAAACATTGGGAAAGTGAGGTGCTATCAATTTATATAATATTTTGCTTCATTTAAAGCAACTGATCAGCCACGATAAGTATTCTAGAGAATGAAATAAGAACATCAGCCTTTTAAAGGCTCCCTTGCTGTTACATCAACTGCCAGTACCTGAATGAAACACTTTTGCATCTTTAAGTAGAATCAAAGGTGAATGGTTCCTAATTAAATTCATTGACTCAAATTAAACAATTGGTTGTGCTTGAATAGAAAACCAAAAGACAAGTGACAAACTTTAATCTAATGTTGTGTTGATCACCTAGACAATATAATTTTGCAATTGACTATGGAAAATACATGTTGGGACAACAAATATAAGGCCATAGAATTATCTATTCCGCTGCGCATAAACTCATATCATTTTGGCCTAAGAGTGTTGAAAGCAAATAGGGTCCTTTCAATACTCATACACAGTCATACAAAGTTGCATTTGTTTACCATTGACTGCTCTGAAGTATTCCTAAATCAAATATGCGCTCAAGTAATTAAAGCCCAGTTGCTTTATGCTCAAGTATTCCTAAATCAAATATGCATATATTTAACATGTATCGTATTTACAATGATAGAAATTGCAAAATATTTAACATGTATCAGTTTGACATCCAATAACGTCACTCAAGGATGACTGGTCTCTATAAAAGCAATAGAGAAGAGTTTCAGCATATAAACAAAACAAAAAACTACACCCTCTGCTACTATTGCTCCAGGCTAATATCCCTATGCCGGAACAGAGTAGCCGGATTGTGACCGGAATTTCACGTCGAATATCACCCAAACCCCAAGTGCCTGGGTTCGACGCAAGCATCTTTCATTTATAAAAAGAAAAAATATCCTTTAAATTACAACTTTCCCAATCGAATTCCCGTTCTATGTTGAATGCATTACCCATATGAGCATTAAAAACTTTTTCCGCTTTGTCGGAAACAAACTTATGTTGATCAAATTGGGGTTCTTCAACAACCGGGGATTGGGAACATTTTTATCTCTACCACGTTTACCCATTAGACTAACCAACAATAGCTTAGAAAAAGAAAAAAATACCGGAACAGAGTCGCCGGATTGTGACCGGAATTTCACGTCAAATATCGCCGGAATTGGAGGGGATGATCTGGAAAAGCAACCCTTGGACGTCACTACGTTCCCCACTAACTCTTCCTTCGAAAATCTCTCCAAAAAGAAAGCTTTCCACCCAAAAAATTATAACCTTTCAAAGCTTCGAATTTCTCCACAATTGACGGAATTAATGGAGGATAAGTGTTGAAATTGGGGTTTGGAAGAAGTTTAGGGAGTGGGTATATGGATTTGGTGGTAGGGGGTGATGATTTCAAAGTTAATTTGAGGATTTTTAGAGAAAGGGATGAAGGGAACCGTGGTTTTGGTAGAGAAAAGATGAAAATCGCTAAGTTTCTTAAATTAGGGCGCGTAATTGGGCTCCAAAACCAGGAAATAACCTATCTACTGATTATTGGGAGCGGACGCTCCCCATTACTGGGAGCGGACGCTCCCCAATTCCAGAAATTGTGATTTGCATTGTCAATATTGGGAGCGGCAGCTCCCATCAATTTGGAGCGTTCGCTCACTATGTCCAGAAACTATGAGAATGTTGAGCAAATTTGGGAGCAATTGCTCCCCTATTTTTGGAGCCAGTGCTCCCAGTTTCCAAAGGATTTTTTTTTTTTTATAGTATATTCACTATGTAACCACCTCCGTTCCAATATAACTTATTTAGTGCTCAATTTGGTTATTACATTGCATGATTGTTCAATCACAATTAAAAAAAAATACGAAATTACAAAATCTATGATATAATGTAACTTACATTTTTGTATTAAACCTGAAAGAAAACATTAAATGAGAAAATAAAGCTGTATCACATTACGTGCTCCATCACACCTCAAAGAAGCATTGAATGATAAAATAAAGCTGTATCACATTAACTTAAGTCAAAAATCGAAATATGAAGATCGTAAGAGGGAAGTTAAGTAAATATAATATCAAAGTTTATTACCTGAGGAACCACATGCAATGTCGTATAACTCAACCAAAAGTATTTAATGTGTTTGTTTATCCTGCAATATTAAAAAACAAAAACGAAGCAAGCTTATAAATATAATCAGTAGTTTTAAATACAGCGACATCTATAAGTTAGCACATCAAGATTGTTCAATCTTGAATAGGATTCCAATCCAATAACCACAACAAACAAAGATCATTATTCCTAAAATAAATTAGTTTTCATAAAATTGTAATACTATAACGGTACCTAAATGAATTAATGAAACGGTTGAATGTCGGAAATTTTTGATTACCTCATAATTTGTGAAAAACTTCTTTATATACCACGTTAGTAGTAAACTCGCTCGTTTCACCATCCTTTTCACAAATCAAAACTTTAAGCCCATTTTTACTTGTAACCCTCGAGATTGCCACATACAAGTTGCCCGTAGTGAATACAGGTCGAGGAAGGTAAAGACCAACATTTGAAAGTGACTGTCCCTGACTCTTATTTATAGTCATAGCGAAGCAAACATTTAATGGGAACTGCCTACGTTGGAATTTAACAGGGAATTTAGTCATAGCTGACGGGCTCAACATCATTACAGGCACAAACACCTTCATTCCTTTATTCTTTCCTGAAAGCATTCTAGCTTCCACTATATGTTTTCCCAGTTGTAACGATCATTCTCGTTCCGTTGCATAATTACGAAGCTTGATCAATGTTTACGAGTAGCATCACTATACACCCAACCTTCAAACGTATGGAATGGTTCGGCAATCCGGAGCATTTAATCGTATTAAGAAATTCAACAGAAAAAACATCCTCGTGGCCGGCAATATCTCCGTCCTCCTTCTTGATGCTATCAGAACTCATATCTGACACCTCATCACCGGGCAACATCGACAACACATAATCATTGATAGTATCGACTATCTCATTAGTTGGTGCCAAAATTGCTCTATCTGAAAAATCCATCAATGCGCATATTGTGTAATATGTCGGGATACGTGTTTTCAACGATGGTTGCAATAGGATCGGTTGTATTTCTTATCAAAATATCATCAGGTAACTTAATGTCAACTTCCCCATCATTTTCTTCACCGCAATCACCATCTCCTACACGTAATATCCATTCAGCAAAATTTTTGATCTCTAGAACATCCGAAGAATAAGATGAACTTACCTACATTTATGCAATGAATGAGACAAAAATATTTAGTTTATGAAACAGGGAAATGTAACATGTAAAGAATTTTAAATTAGATCATTTACCTGCAATCTCATGTTTTTTGTCAATTTTAGGACCTCACATGAATTCCAAAGTTTAGATGAACTGATAGCAGCATGTACAATATCATGTCGGCTTCCTTTAGGCACAACAGGCAATATTTGTCTGAAATCACCTCCAAAAACAACAACTAATCCACCAAAGGGCTTATCAGAGCAACGACCATAATGATTACGCATAATGTCCCTCAAGCTCCGGTCAGCGCCTCAAAGCGGTGCTTGTGGGCCATCGGAGCCTCATCCCAAATTATCGGCTTCGTTTTCTTTAGGAGACCACACAAATCGAACTGGCTTAATCTTGCTACACGTTGAGCTTTCATCGACTTGTATTGGTATGCCAAAGCTGGAATGAGCAGTCCTACCCCTCGGAAGTAGCAACGAAGCTATCCGCTAGAAGCCACTTAGGAAGAACTATATCCCTCCTACTTCGCAATCTTTGAGCACAATGTCTTCCATATGAAAGTCTTACCCGTGCCACCATAACCATACAAAAAGAAACCTCCACCATCACCTCTATCAATAGCCGTCATGATCTTATCATAAACCATCATTTGTTCTTCAGTCAAAGATTTATGTAATCTAGAGTGCTCAGCCTTCATCTCATCGACATCATAAGACATTTCATCCAATATTAGCATATTCTTCGCATCGAAATTACGAGAATTGCTTGGTTGAGGCATATCTTTAAAATATTGTAGACGGCGCAATTCGCGCAATAACTTATCAATCTCGGCCAACGCACAATTTTTAACTTGCTCTTCAGCGAGTGTCAAACCTATGTATAATGAAATAGATTAACATTAAAACAAAAAATGATTAAAAAAATGATTAATTAAATACTCCCTCCATCCCAACACAAGTAAAAATTTGAGAAAAATTGATCAAACTTTAACAACTAATGTAAATACAATATAATACCTCAATAACAAAATAGAAAGTAGAATTCTTTCTTTGCGAGGTTTTTTCATGATGAATTTGCTCTTGATCGTACCGTTAGTCAAATTTTGATAAAGTTTAACAAAAGTTTGCTTTCTTCTAGTACGGAGGGAGTATAATTGAAAAAATATACAACAGAATAAAAGATTGACCAAGATTATAATTCAAAGTATAATTTAACATAATAAAGTATTTACCAGGATTGTTAAAATTCTTTTGATGCTTGTAATTGACATCGTCTGACAGAACTTGCCAAGTTTGATTCCAGACATCTTGTGGCCTCGACATACTATTAGATAAAAGAAGCATCGCGAAAAGTCTTCGTAGATAATCCGGTGACCCCCGTTGGCTTGCTTCTTTTATTCCATCAACATACTCCTTATCATCATCTCACAATCCTAGTGCATAACACGCTTTTTGTAATCACCGTGCACTATATTATTTACGAGTTCTCAAATCATCGTAACACGTAGCACCCGGCCAATGTGATTTAACATCGGCCTCAAATAGTAGATATCACTGAATTGATGGGGACATGATAAATTCGTCCAATTGATGTGCCTCTCTTTCTAGGACGCCATTCTCGCTTTGGCTTATCCCAAACATAATGCTTTGCGGAAATTCGTGATACTTGTCTTGTCGAGCCTACGGATTATCACGATTGATCTTCATCCACTGTAAAAATTGCGATTGGGCAACAGTAGGCTTACCCACAACATCCGTAAGATAATCGCCATCTCTGAATGGAATGGTTTGGTCTCCCTCTAAATGGAAAGATAAGCGTTCTACCGCGGGGTCTGTAATGGATATCAAATGCAAATATTCTCCACATCGCTTCACATGCGAGACATATCGACAATCGATATACCTTTTAATTTCATCATTCACTTCAAAACCTACCCCTATTCTGTCACTTCCTTTCTTTGATATACTTGAATAAGTACTTTATTGATTTGCTTTGATTACGGTATTCCACGTTGATGTGAGCCGGTACTTCAACAACGGATGTGGATTATAAGGCACAATGTACCTATTATCAAGGAAAACTCCGTTTTTCTACATTTGCCCCATTGTCTCTCCTCCGGTAAACATAATATCCATTCTCGTCAACAGAAGTGCCTTCATTAAAGCTTTTGGGGAAGTGCTTCGTGCATCTTTTGTTATCCATGCAAGGAGATTTTAGGTTAGCAACACCACAAGGACCATGCACCATATATTCTTTCACGGCCTCGTACAATTCCGGATCAGTTTCTTTATCGGGTATCTCAGCACTTATACACTTGTCGACATCCTCAGCGATTAATGCTTGGTCTTGACTTTTGAGAAAAAGAAGAATATGAGCATGGGGAAGACCTCGTTTTTGAAACTCCACTGTGTAAACAACTGTATAAAATAAATAATTATAATAATTAAAATTTTTGTAACAAAAAATAAAATATGTGGTTTAGTTATTATATATAGCATCAGTCCTACTATAAAACAATTATATTAACAAACGATGCTCAACTACAACACATATATATTTTGAAAGAATTACTTACGCGCATTAGGCTGACCAAAAATTTTCTTTTCCTTCAAATCCTTTACCAATTCATCAAGCTTCATCTTGAAAACCCTACAAAGAATATCAGCCCTATCTTCCGGTCTTCGCCCCTCCTTCTGAACAAATCTTGTAATTTCTGGCCACTTTGGATTGCAGGTAAACGTGATAAAGAGTGATGGATATCCTGTCCACACAAATAGCTAACGCGTCTTGGAAATCAGAGTCATCCACCGCTGGCCACCGGTGTATGATGACGGCAACACAACTCGTCGACCCGCGGACGATGGATCGAGTATCTCCTCTTGAAAGCGCATACTGTAAGTTTCCTATAAGTTTCGACCCTAAGAGCGGAGTTGATTATGCCGAATCCACTGAAGCCTCTGTGTGTCCATCATTATATACGCATCAACCATAAACTGCTGCAGTAGTCTTCCACTTCTCATAAGTTGGTGTCCTTCTGCAGACCTCTGTTGTAGTCGGAATGATAAGAACTCTTTCAAAGAAAGATTGGGTCGCTTTGACATTGGAGGCATATTTCGAGGAATATCTGTATAGAACCCATCTTCCCCAAAAACAAACAGCAGCGGGTACTGAAGAGGAAGATAACATGGATTGAACTCGTGTATTTGTTTAAAGTCACCACACCGCTTTTCAACTATAATGTCTCTCACATCAGGTGTATCTTGAATATCACCCTCGATAAGTGCTGCCACTTCGGATGTTGTTGGCAAATTATACGTTCTTCCATACTTAGATCGCTTTCCTATCGATTGAAGCTTTACCTCACTCGAAACTCTCAAAGAAATACGCTCTGCGAGTACATTACGTAAATCTTAGCATACGGGTTGTTTTCATCAATCATTTTTCTTAAGTCCGATACAATCGAGTAGTCAAATTCCGAACTCCTACATTTCTTTGTAAAATAAATTTCAAAGCAAGCAATATATAATTAGTAATTTACTTGAAGAATATGTATTGATGGCATACTCATAATTGTATTGTCAACTAAGCGTGAATAGTTGTAATAATTAAATAACAATAGAATATAAATTCATGAGAAAAAAAAAACGGGGTTCATATTTATTGAGGGCATAATTTACCTTTATAAAATAAGAACAAAAAATAAACAGGTAAATCTTTAACTTCATGCTATATAAACGAGATAATGTTTAAAAAATTTATGGTTGAAGGGAAAAGGAATGAAAAATTCATAGCCGGAAAATATAACAACAATTTAAGATTAGAAAGCAGTACTTCGTTTTGAAATATATAGACAAATGACGGATTATAAAGTACATTATGAAGAAACATACCTGGACGGCTTTTATTCTGTTATTAACTTCGTTTTCGATGTCATAAATATAGAGTTGGGAGAATTGTGGAGGAGCTCCTTCATTGGGCAATAATGATCCGATTAGATGAACATTCGACCTCCCAACTTAAATGCGTAAGGGCCTCTTCCTTGATTTACGGTCTTATCAATTGTCCCACCCATTGATGTAAATGCGTACATCATGTTATAAGCACGTATGTTATCCATAAAATTTTTGCTTTTTCGTGCGTTTTATCTAGAAGATCACGCAACAACTCGGGCGGATGTTGCAAGAGAGGAAGTTGTACTTGCCCATGCATGCAACATAATGAGAATTTTGGATTTGTCGTTTGCTTGTTCTTTGGGGTCCTCTCTTCGTACCAAAATAAAGCATGGCAATGTTCGCATTCATATTTTGGATCTCCAATATCCCAATAACCTTGATATGTAAAATAATCTAAAATGTAAATGACCTTTATCTAAAGAAATAAGTAATAAATGTATTGTGTTTAATTATTTAAGTAAAATACTATTATGTGAAATCTTAACATCAACTAAAAATCGAAACTATACACAGTGCTTGGTTGTGCAATCTCCTTCATTTTTTTCCTATTACATCGTACACTTGAGAAATTATATTCATCGTTTGTTGCAAAATCGGTTTGGGATTCTACCATTCTGAATACATAACAAAATTCAGATATATGTTTTTCTATGATATGAATTATAAAATAATAAATCAGAAACATCAAGTAAAAATTATATAAATAGTGAAAATAAGTGATTTATGTTTGATTTCAAGTACCTGTATCCAAGCGATTAGGTATGTTATTGCTCTCATTTACTTGATGTTGAATATTTGCATTTAAATCTTCAAAATTCAAATTTACGCTTTCCGGAAGGCTGCTGACACTCGTTTACTCTTAATTGGCCTACCGGTCTTCTTAGTTCAAGACTTGTTGGATTAGTCCCACAAGGAGTGTTAGGCTGAAAAAAAAAAGTGTAATTATAATGAGTAATGCTATACCTAATTTTATATATAAATTATTAAAAAACATAATAAGTATGAACAACTAAAAAACTATTTAAAATAGATATATGTACCTGTATCCATGCGAGTAGGTGAGACATTCTTTGAAATTTAGTTGATGTTGAATTTCGAATTAAAGGGATCGGAGTTTCATGCGGTTGTTGAGGGATTTCAATACTCTGACACTTTGGCTAATTGGCCTACCAAGCTTTCTTTTTCCAAGTTTTTGGGCTAATACATGATGCACATCCTCATCAACCAAAGGATAATTGTTTTCGGTTCCTTGATGTCGATTCTCGAGAATTAGATTGATCAATATCCAATCTTCTTTTAATAGATTGTAAACCCCCAAATCTTTGACCAATAGGAATATCACGACTTATAAAATCTATGCTTGTTGGATTGGTAGCTATTGGTGTGGTAGATGCTGATAGAACTAATAAATATTAATGATGATTAGTTATGATAAAACATATTTTAAAATATAAAATAATTGAAAATTGACATGAAATATTCTTACCATTTGTAAGATTATATGAATGAAATATTGAGTCGTATTAAATGGCTATCGGTATGTGTCATTAGTTGACTTTCACTGCGGATAAAAAACGAGTTCACATAGAGATTATATTTAAAAAAGCATTTAAACTTATTTACCAATTTCATATATAGGTGATAAAATGTAAAATGACATCTATATAAAAACTTACGATTAGAAATGTCGACAATGCCTCTCTTTGGGGCTCCATGAGTTTCTCGTATGCTTTTCCATCCCTTCAATTTTTACATTTGCTTTTGCTTTTTGCAAAGCTGAATTGTTCATTTTGTTTCTAGAAACAACGAGACAAATGATTGTTATATATTATTTCATCATGGGTACCTTTACCAATTCATAAAACATTTTCTTATTTAAGGTACTGACATACATTATATAATCTAATGCAAGTATTAATTCAATAAATCAAAACCTTAAAAAAGAATAAAAATTTTACTAATATTTATATTTATAAAATACTACTTAAACTTTACATAAAAAATTTACATACTTTAAAATAATTGTAAATACTCATTTCTGTCAATCCACTATATCTCTTGAGATCATATCACGAAGAGAATTACCTTCCTTGGTCGGCGAATTGGCCGCTCCTTGATCGACGAATTGGCCGGCGGGTGGCCGATCCTCCGATTAATCTGATGCGAAGAAGATGGGGATAGGACACCGTCGATATCTTCAATCAAAAATCCATGGCAAAACCTTGATTTGGCCGCTCCTCCGACGAATTGGCGGCTCTTCTAACTCGATTTCGCCGGAGCCGACTTGCTGCTTCAATTTGTAGGCGACGGCGTTGTTGATTGCGGAGGGAAGGTCTGCAATTATCCTAAAAGAAGGTAATTTCTTATGTAAATATAGGTTTAATTTTATGATGATTTGTTCCTTGCTCTTTCTACTTCATCTATCTATATCTAGGGTTTGATTTCGCAATCTTCTTCCCATTCCAATATGCTAGAATTGTTTGTAATCTAAATTTTTCTTTAATTTGTTATTGTGTATCTCGCAATTGAAGTAATTTTTCTCTATTTCCCCGTTTTGATTATCGTATTTTAAATGTATTCATTTACTTAATTTTATAGAAGTATGGAATCTTTGTTCATTTGTGATTAGTTTAAACAAAAAAATATCTAGCTGTTTATTAAAAAATTGTTTTTTTATTTGCATTTCCATTATTTCTGATGTGTTTTTAATGTTGGGTAAAGTAATTTACATGGTAGAATGATTTGTCATCCCCAAATGAATGTCCATACTTCAATTATTTTTTAGATCTTACATTCAAAATTTAATATATATAAATGTTGAGAAAGAACATTCAAACAAATAAATGAATATTGTGGGAACTGTGATATTTCTTCTAAGTTTTCCATTTTGCGAAACAAAAAAGCATTATATGAATAACTGACTAAGAATCCTCATGTCTAGCTCTATCTGACCAACAAATATATGATCGTTGAAATATAAAATTGAAAACCAACATTTCAGTTGAAAATAAAAATTATGAAAAAAATACTATTCTTTCTAGCCACAATAGTTTAAACAGGGAAAAAAAAACAAATAGTTTACTTCATAAATATAGATGACTGACTGAATACGATGCTAAACAACTCATGTTGCTTATTTATCCAATTTCTCTTGTTTAATTTGCTTAATTCCCTTCGTAACAGACAATTGTATTTCTTCATCATTGAAAGTAGATTCTAACAAACGTTTTTGAGGAGTGATGGATGTTGAAGAACTGTCACACACAGATTCCAAAGGCTTATCCTACATAATAAAAAAGTAAAATAACATTATCATAAAAAGAGAGGAATCAAAATGATAGTGAAATATAAAGTTAAAAAGTAAATATAATGATAGAAAGAAATTTACCTCATTATTGCAATCCAAGATGGTCACATTTTCAATTTCATTATTCAGTTTGGAAGCAACCTCCTGAAGTTTAAAGAAATTAATTTTATGAATTTGATCTTTTGTATATAGATAATGTGATATAGGTTATACTTACATTATCATTTATGAGTGATAAATCTTGGGCGATGACATACGTATCCTCTGATAATTGCTTTCTTGTGAAAGTTCTTTTATCTTGATCGGTATCTAAAGTTCTTTGGTCAACATCAATCTGAATAAGCATTGTCTTTCAAACATTTTTCGAAAAGATTCGGGTAGTTGGCCTGTTGAACATTATGTTGTATGAACATTAATTTACATCATCGAAATTAGTACTCAATCTAATAACAAAATAACAACAAATTAGCTACCTACGAGACATCGGCAAGAACTACGGGAAGCGGACATCCCGAGCAAAGAAGATCTTTGTCGCATCGAATAAAACAAAGTGTGTCTCGGCTAGATCTATATCATTCATATCGGTGACCAAGATCTGATTTTGAACACGAAAATAATAGGAAGAAAATTATTTCGAATGAAGATAATGATTATAAATCTTTTTTATTTGTATATATATATATAATAAAAAATAAAATCCATCATTTACCTAGGGATAGCAATGCCAAGTGTTGTCTTACATTTAGGACAGATTTTCTTGTTCTTTTCAAATCCTTTAGCACACTTTACATTGCTACACCCATCATAGTACCGGGTGGCATGTGAATCCACATCCGATATGGTTGCCAATACGGAGTATATGCCAACCTAATAAAAATGATTATAGTAAAAACTATTAATGTTGATTCAATAATGTTTAAATGAGTATAACCTTTAAAAAAATTAAGAAAATTTATAATATACCTCTGTACATGTGAGCAAATCGGCAATCGTCTTTATTTCTTTTTTTCAACCACATCTCACTATTGGTACGACTACTATCATTAGTTGTAATAGTCAAAGAACGACTAAACGATGAAGATCAATTTCACGCTGTATAAGTGATATATGAAAATTAACATAACTATAAAACTTTGTATAACAAATTCATATATTCTTATAAAGGTTTAGTGTTCATTTACTTGCTAAGATAATACTGCTACTTGAGGAACGATGCATTAATATGCATTATTGAAGCATGCTTCATAGTACTAACTTTGGTTTTCCCTGTATAAACATTATAAAATTAACTCACATATTAATATGCCTTGAATCGAAACATAATTGCGGTTCAACTATATATACATAAAAGATACCTTGATATGTAGATAGCATTACAAATTGCAAAACCAAAATCACGGGGCCTTCCTCGTTTTGTCCCCTATTGTCGATATCTTGTTTTAACTTATCTCCAAATGATGCCCTGAGCGGCGGTCAACTCATTTCCACTTGTCAAAAGCAGGTAGAAAGTAATTATGTAATACATATTAATTAGTCTAAAAATATATTAATTGACGTTTAAAGAATAAAATATTTGAAATACATACTCATTATCGATCAAATTTGAACATCTAACTTTCGAGCATTAAACCTCTGGACAAACTCAAAATCTCTAAGAGGTAAAATAACCTCTCCAATCACATCTATCAAATATTCGGCAAATGTAAGTAAAATTCATAGTAATATATTTTTGTTTTACCTTTATAAATATAATTAATAATTAATATAAGCGGGGAAAAAAATATGTGATATGTAATTCTCACCAGACTACAAAATCCAAATTCAAACTTCCAATTGTTTGAAAAGGCGTGAACTTCGAAACCGTTATACGGAATTTGAATAGACTTGTCGACTTCGGACACGTCGATCGCTAAACTTCATACACAGTTTCCATTTGTGATTAATTATCGCCTTTTGCAATGGTTGAATACAGTTTTCTTCCACACCAAACTTGGAAATCTTTAGCATTTTTCCCTCTTGAAACTTATTTGTAAATTGGGAAGGCAATTTGCTAGGGATCGTTGCTTGAATTTTAGATCCCTGTATTAAAAAATAAATATCATTAGTTAATTAATTAATTAATTAATGAAATATTAATAACATCTGAAAAAAAATATGTGAGATATATTACCTCTTGATCAACCAAAATAAGTTCAGTAGATTTTTCCGTATTGTCAATCGGCTCCCATTGACGTAATATGCGGACATTAGCTTATTTGGATTGTTTAGTTTTCTTGTCAATTGATTTGACAGAAATCATACGGTTTGTAGCCATTACCTATGTTGTAAATCAATGAATTAAATAAGAATATTAATATGAAAGCAATTTAGTTAGAAAGTTTGAATCTTTGAATCCTTTGATAACTGTTAGCATTCTATTGCGTTTTTAGATTTTAGCCTGTATAAAGTGAGAGCCTTAAAAACCCCGTCCTTATACTCGAATCTTTTACGCAATTAAGGTTTCCTATATGCAATATCGGTTCAGCAGTAAATGCAATTGTGTTTCAGAACAATGATTTATAAGGCAAAAAGTGGTTCACGTGGTAATGAATTTATGTAGATATGCTTTCTAAATGTATGTGATTGATTTACTGTGATGATCACTTTCTTACTGCTGATAAATTTTTTATTACCATCTTTTTGTTGTTTTGGGTTGAAAACTGTGTCAATATTGTGATATTGGTGATATGATAATGCTAATCAAACAATTTTGGTCATATGTACAAATAGAGGAAGTTTCTATCCAAGCTATGAAGCATCCGAGTTGCTTTGACTCTTTGCTTTCAAACATTATATTGGAGTTTTATCGAGGATACTATCTATTCTTCCTCTCACCTCCTTTTACGTTCTACAATTTCTTGTCTTTTGTAACTTTAATATCTTTCTTGGAGCTAATCACACATTTGATTAGATTACGTAGTTATTGACACCTTGAGCCCTTGACTATTTTTCGGCTTATAGTTTGTGGTAGCTAAAATTATGCGAACTATATGCGATATTATGAGAACTTACGAATATAGAGGGTTGGGTATTTCATTTTCTTTTCGAGATGTTCATTTTGATTCAAGTACAATAGAAGCTCATAGAAAATATGCCCTTTGGTATGGACCTATATCTTGTCCATTGAGATCATTTAATATAAAATCATGTGATTTGGTTAAGGATTGAGTCTTTGCAATTCTTTGTTAGGGGTACTTTATTAACTTCTTTTCATGGTTCCAAATTATGATTTAGTCTCAATTATCTTCTCCCCACTCATAATTTGGTGTATCGGTTGCTACTTTTTTGTGCATATGATTTGTATATGCTAACTATTTGAAACACGAGGTTCTATCTCAAAAATACTCAAACATTTTGATAAATAGAGGCGAGGGCCTTTCAGCTATTATACATTCAAAATGATCTTTTTTGTAATTTCGCTTGTCTATGCATTGTTGCCCTCCCCCACCCCCCTTTTTCTTTGGGTATTGATTGTTCACTCTATGTGTGTACGGGGAGAGAGTAATTGAATGGGAATGTCTATCCTACTTGAAGTTATTGTGGTTCATCTTTGTCTTTGTAGAACCATCTTGATTGATCAGATTATTTATTTGTTTCATGTATTATTTGAGCGCCAAGTATATCTTGTAGGTATCTAACATTCATGATTGTGTCTTATGTTTTAGGACCGAATGACCATACAATTGCGCAAATTAAAGATCTTTGTTCGATATGGTTTGAGAGCGATCAAGAATACCATTGAAGATGAATCGGTTGTTCTAGTAAGTTTTAATTTCAAAGGTGTAATTGAGAGGGAGGATATATGATCATTATTG
Source organism: Adenophora triphylla var. japonica (assembly GCA_022495995.1). Taxonomy (NCBI): domain Eukaryota; kingdom Viridiplantae; phylum Streptophyta; class Magnoliopsida; order Asterales; family Campanulaceae; genus Adenophora; species Adenophora triphylla. Next base: position 794,059 of record JAFEMH010000394.1, read on the forward strand.
GCCTTTTTGTGCTCGGAAGAATTATGGAGTCCCTCTTTCTGGCTTAAAGATTATTATTTCTAATTGTGATTGTTTCACTTAATTGTTTCTAGGCTAGGATTATAATTTTCCAATTCCAAATGTTTCTTCTTTGCGCAAGGCTTTTGAGATAAGTAAAGCTTCATTAACCTTTAAATGAGGGCATTTGAGAACATTCATGTTTATCCTTTCTATTCTTTCTATCGATTTTCGAGATGTGGATTATTTGGTAATCGAGGGAGTAACCATATAAGCTGAAGTAGTTGACTTTTAAATCAATTTCTCTTTATATGCGGCTATATTTGAATGCAAGATGAGAATGAATATTTACATACATTTTTATATGATCAAGCGAGTATTTTCCTAGTGAATCGAGACCTACGGATCTACTCTTCTCTAATCAAGCACTGCATTCCTTCATTTCTTGGTCATGTAACCTATTGAAGATGCAAAAACAATGATAGTAGAAATGATATTATGTATTGTCTAAAATGCTTTCAACATGAATTTTATGATGTTCCTTGGGATTAGGTTACATATGACATCCTAATATGGCTCTTGATTTTCCAATGTTTAGGCCATCGAAGGCGAAATCTTCCGGCGTCGAAATATGGTAGAATCATGCTCATAGTACATTCTTTGGTTTCGTGAACATTAAGCCCGACAAAGGAGTGGATAGCGAGAGGTATTTGCTCTTTTATATTTTGATGCAACGTAAATTAAAAAAGAAAATACGGCAATAGCATATGATCTACAACAACAACGGTAAATAATGAATAAGAAGATATGCATAAATTAAATGGGTTTTGATGTTACCTTTTCTTAAAATATTGACACAGTGTTATTGGATGAGAAGAGAAGAAAAATTATGGTGGTGAAAGCCCGAATACGTCTGTAAAAAATAGAGAAGAAACTTTAAGAAGATTATATATAGGAATAAATTCATATATAAAAGAGAAAAAAATCTTGCAATATTGGGATAAATATGAATCTTTTTCTACATTATATCACTTTATACAGTTAAATATATATATAAATATTAGGAAATATATACATTCCGAAAATATTTAAAATTCCATAAATTATATGAGTAAATCAAATCTTCGTGACAATAGGGGACAAATAATTTAAAATCTTAGTAATTAGGTTTTTATTTTTATTTTATTTTTTATATTCGTTTATTGGTAGAATTAATTATATACTTCTTATTTTTGGGATTAACTGAATAAATCAATTTTAAAAAATCCGATAAAATCCATATATTAGGTGATTGAATTAAATAATTTTAAATTGATAGATTAAGTTATCCGAATGTAAAGGAATTATGATTTTAATTTAGGGATAAATATGAATAATTTTAAAATTATATCACTTTATATATTAAAATTATACATATAAAGAATAGAAATATATAAATAAGAAAATATTTAAAATAATTTTGGATTTTTTTTTTATCTATCATTGCTACGAAAATATAGGAGTTGATTACTTGAAAATCAATCAATTCCAAAGAAATTAGGAATTGATTACTTGAATCAATCAATTCCGAAAATACACACTGTACATGGGGAGCGGACGCTCCACATGCATGGGAAGCGGACGCTCCATTTGGGCCAGCGTGTCTAAGATTGACAAATTTGGGAGCGGCGCTCCCATAATTTTGGGCGGGCGCTTCCTATTTACCACTAATTTGAATTGTTTTGAGTTAATTTGGGAGCAGAGTGCTCCCTAATTGTTAGAGCGTACGCTCCCGCTATCCGATTGATTTTAATTTTTTTTTTTTTAATATCATATTTAATAATATGTAACCACTCGTTCAACCAAAATCAAACTTTTGTCAAAGTTTGATTTTTAATCACTATGAATATCATATGCATCCATAGGCACCGTAAAGATCTCACATATGCTATAACAATAGAATGTGCCAATTAAAAAATGATGCATAACGATGGAAATTTTAATAGCTTCATCGGGAATTCCACAAAACACTAAATCATAACAAACTACTAAACCTAAATATAATCTTAAAAAAAATCATATAATCAAATTGAACTATTAAACCTAAAAGATTAATAAAATCATTCGATACATTAAACAAATCATAGATTTCAATGTCACATATGCAATTAGAACATCGGTATTTCCAAGTCTTGAATAATATGACCAATTTTTGTACGTAAAATGAGCTTCAACCTTGCAAAATATTGGCCATATGGAAAAGTAATAATCATCACTCTTCCATAATGAATTTATGTATGCCTTCAAATTCAAACGATATTTAATGGTGATTCTTGGTGAAGTCGGATTTTTGGAAAGACATGATGATTTGCTTTCCCTTCTCTATATTCGATTCCTCTTCGTTGAAAAGTAGTACGATCCCTAGGGTATACAAAGCTTCCATATGACCTTTATCGAGCGACTTGTTTTAAATAGAGTAATACCGAACGAAAACTCTCTTTTTCGCATGAACCAATACGAAAAAGAGATTAATTAATTAATATTACTTTAAATAATATTAAAGAAAAATACTTATAATTTGGTGAATACCGAAAATATTAAAGAAAAATATGTAATTATTTACATACCAACCGAGACGGAATAGAGCATCGGGATTTCCAAATTCAAGGCACCTATCCATAAATCTGGTTTGCAACATTGCTCAGCGCCACCGTGGGCTAATTGGAAAATCACGAAGTGAACCTTTCGATATATATAATCATCCTTCCACTGAATCCCAAAAGATTCTAGAAGTTGATTTTAGATTCGGAAATCGAAAAAGAATTCGCGAACGAAGAAATATTTCAATAATAAGCTCAATAGGAAGGCTGGCTCGATGGAAGCCATTGTAATTGAATAAAAAAATATAATTCGAATAGGTAACAGTGAATAATAAAAAATCAGTAATATGCGAAATAAAGATGAATGACTTAGTATTTATAGGATACGTAGTTTAATTGGATTGTTATGAAATTATTTTTCAACAATAATATACCTAAAATATATTACTAATTTAAAATACATAAAAATCTTGATGATAAATATGAATATTTTGAAAATTATATCACTTAACAAAATATTTTATTGTAAATTATATCACTTTATGAATCTTTGTTAAATTAATACATTTCCAAATAAACTCCATATAACTAATAGTAAATATATAACTACACTAAATACTTAAAATAAATTTGGAAAATTTATTTATAATTTCTAGTTTATAATGATCCTTAATTTTGAATTTAAAATTAACACTTTAAAAATATGTTATATTTGTATTTTAGTTGATTACATCATCTAAATAATGGCTTACCATTTAAAAATCAAACTTTTGGAAAATCAATTCTAAATTTAATATTTTCGGGGAATACCTAAAAAAATTACTTATATTTAAAAATCCGATTTGAATTATTTAAATTGATAGAGTAAGTTAACCAATTTGTCAAATCAATTCTAGATTTCTTATTATATTTTTATAGTTTTTCCAAATAAATAATTCCTAAATATATAACTTCATTAGGAGTTTATTTGAAAATGATATGAATTTTAAAACCGAGATACAGTGACTTAAACGAACTAAAAAGGAAGTATGCTTTTTTTTTTTTTCTTTTATTCATTGAAAAAATTAAATGTTAACTAAACTAATTACAATTTAAAAAAATAATTAAAAAAATAAATTGAATAATGATTGGAGCTTTTAGACGGAAAAATTAAATGTTAAATAAACTCATTACAATTTAAAAAAATAATTAAAAAAATATACTTGAATAATCATCGGAGTTACATCGCATGAATGATAACAAATGCATAAGGGAAAAAAATTCATTGTTCCATAAATCGTATAAAATAAAACAAAAATAAGCTAAAAACTTAAAAAGATCATTATATCAATTCGAATTATTAAAAAAAAAAAAAAAAAAGCAAAATAGCACTAAAATCGTCAAGATCATTATTCCTGCATTACTAACCTCTACTGTTGTTGAAACTATCAAAGCCATTGCCGTTGTACTTACATAGTTAGCCATCAATTCGATTTAGTGATAGGGCTTATGAGGCATTCTGCGTTTGAAAAACTCTACGAGACATGATAGTAGACCAAAACTGCATACACAAACAAATATAGTATAAAAATACAGATTGTTAAAAAAATCCTATATTAATAAAATTGAACTTCAACTACAAATTTAAAAGAAATACTTACATGAATTGAGGTTGATAAAACAATATTTGCCTTTCAATTCTCTTAGAAATCATTGTGTAATTTAGTTTTAAAGTTGTTGTACAATAAATCATGGATTTTTCCTGTTCAACGTCTGAACTTAATCAAAAATTTTGAGACTTCTTGCAAAAAGAGTAGATCCAAAGCTGATGAAACGTGAAGGGTATCAACCGACTCGTTGGCATTTCATTGATCCTTGAAATTAACAAACAATTATGAAAGCTGAAATTTTAATTATAAAACATTGAAGAGTAAATTAAAAAAATAAGATTACTTTTATGGGAAGTACCTGGATTGTCTGACAGTGAAATTGGAAGATGCTATTCAAAATTTAAAGAAAACTGAATATTCTAACAAAATTGGGCGAAAGATGAAAATGAATAATTCCTTCTAATTCACTCTAAGTTTGATTAGAATTTCCTAAAATTAAAAGATGTATTTATAATGTTTGATTACAATGGAAATCGTTTCTTAATGAGTATATTTGCAGAACTATTTGAATTTTAAATTTAATCGGTAATTTATTTAACAAAAGGAATTTGAATTTGAAAAGATTTGTATTTTAAAATTTTAGGTTTGAAATTTCGGAACAATACTGAGTTTGGAAAATCATTTTTAGATTGAAATATTTTGGTTGATGGTGTCTCAAAAAATTTCAGAGCTTAAAAAATTCGATAATTTTAGGTAAATTGAATAAGGTAGAATTGAATAAAAAAAATTCTATCAAATCCGATCAATTCTATAGAATAGGTAATTGGAAAAATTTCAAATTTCAAATTTTATACTCAATAATATTTTGTGAGTATTTTTTCAAATATTTAATTCCTGAAAAGAAGCTCTTTTATTAGTAGTTTATTGAATTTAGTTTTAAAAATTGTTGAATACAATAAATATGAATATTTTGAAAATTATATCACTTAACAAAACATTTTACCATGTCAATTATATCACTTTATGAATCTTTGTTAAATTAATACATTTCCAAGAAAATTCCATATAACATATGAATAGTAAATATATAACTACCTAAAAAACATTAAAATAAATTTGGAAAGTTGCCGATTTATAATTTCCGGTTTATAATGATCCTTAACTTTGAATTTAAAACTAATATTTTAAAAATATGTTATATTTGCATTCTAGTTGATTACATTAAATAATGGCTTACCATTTAAAAATCAAATTTTTGGAAAATCAATTCTAAATTT